>JAGFNQ010002190.1:146340-672642 GCA_024364735.1 Boesenbergia rotunda | reverse complement strand
TAGAAAATAATTTGTTGTAATTAATTAAATCCATGAATAAAATATGTTTAAGAGGTGATGCTCTTACATATTGTTGTCTCCAAAATTAATTAGGAAAATGGTTTCCTATAGAGTTTCTTAAATGAGATTTTCATGAAAATAATATGTAGTTGAATTAAGGGATTTGTCTCTTAATTTAATAAGATTTGATTTAGAGAAATCAAAGTCTTGAACATATTATTTCCGAAATTAATTATGACAATTTAGGAAATTGTTTCCCAAAACAATTCCTTTAATAAGTATGAAATTGAATTAGGAAATCCGGTTCCTAATTCAATTAATGAGACTTGATAACTTAAGTCACATACATACTTTATTAAGGAAATCGTTAGTCATGACATAATTCTATGTCATGAATGTGCTTAGAAAAAAAGGATGAGACCCAAAACCCCTTACAAAATATTAAGGCCAACACCTTCCATTAATATGGTTAGAATCGGAGTTTTGTTTCTCGTTTGGGTTGATGGACACATCCATGCCCGACTTGAACCTCAACATGTTCAAACCATGGAATTAGTTTATGAATAATATAGTTGGAGTCAGAGGTCAATCATTAGTTTTGGTTGTTGGACACATCCAAGCCTGACTAAGCGGTTGAATGAGCTCCAACCATATTAAAACTATTTCTTGATTAATGGGTCAGCCTTAAGCTTGGAGCATCGATTTGTTGTGCCACAGCCAAGGTCGATGTAAAGAGAGGTGCAGTTGGGTGTTATGTATATGTTGCATACTTGTTAATGAGTTAACAACCCAATGATTTATGCAAACATTCAATTAGTTGATAGCATAATGTGATAGTTACATATATGTGATGTGTAATCGGTATAATTACCTACCTTCATAGCTAAGAAAACTTGATGGCCACAGCCATGGTTGTTCTTATCTATGGTTGGATATCAACCTATTTGGAGATGTTCCTACGATCTCCCGAATTGATAATAAGGGTGATCAATTCGTAAAATAAATAGGATTTAATTTATGTATATGATACATTCTTTAATCATTCTTCTCACATAAGCTCAATTTGTATTTCTAGGATAATCACTCGATCATGTCTTCCCTAAACTTGCGTTCCATTTTGGACACCAATAAACTGACTGGGCCAAACTTCATGGACTGGCTTCGAAACCTGAGGATAGTCCTCAAGGCAGAGAAGCTTGCTTATGTCCTTGAAGATCAACTTCCCAACCGTCCTCCTGAAATGCAACTCCAGACCAGTTTCCTGAGTTGCTCAACCTGCTGAAGACTGTAGAGCCTTCTGTGAAGCAGGATCAGAAGACGGTACTGTTAGTTGGTTCCTCGAAGAAAGGTTCTAAGAGGAAGGCCAAAGAACAGAATAAGGGAAAGAAGAAAAGGCCAAAAAGACTGAAAATACCCTAAAAGGCACTTGCCATCACTGTGGCAAGGAGGGTCACTGCGAAGAAACTGCAAGATTTATCTTGAGTCCTTGAAAGAGAAGGCACCCGATGCCCCATCCTCTTCAATATCTTCGTTATTGAATGTCACTCTATTTCCTCAAACACTTGGGTACTTGATACTGGGTGTAGCTCACATATATGTAATGACATACTGGGGCTAAGGAATAGAAGAAGACTCGTCAAAGGAGAAGCGAATTTGCGAGTTGGAAACGGAGCAAAGATTGCTGCTGTTGCCATCGGAACATATTTGCTAAAGCTCCCCACTGGACGTGTCTTAGAACTGGATAATTGTTATTTCGTTCCTTCATTAATAAAGAACATTGTATCTATTTCATGTTTGAATGAAAAGGGTTATCATTTAACTTTTAGTAACAATTATTGTTACATAACTTTAAATGACGTTTTTTTATGGGAATGGAACTTTGTGCAATGACATCTACACGTTAGATTTATCCGGTGACGTTTTCAATATCGAAGTTAGCAACAAACGTGCTCGAATAGATAATCGAATAGACTCCTACACTTGGCATTGTCGTCTTGGCCATGTAAGTAAGAAACGCATGACCGAATTACACCGATATGGAATTTTGGAATCATTTGAACCCGGTTCATTTGATACATGCGAATCATGCTTAAAAGGCAAGATGACCAAATTACCCTTTTCCGGAAAAGGTAATCCAGTGGGAGAATTGCTTGGTCTAATACATACTGATGTTTGTGGACCAATGTCAACTCTTGCACAAGGAGGCTATAGCTACTTCATCACCTTTATCGATGATCACTCATGATTCGGGTACGTGTTCTTGATGAAATACAAATCTGAAGCCTTAGAGAAATTCAAAGAGTTTAGAAATGAAGTAGAGAAACAGCTTGGCAAAAGTATTAAGATACTTCGATCCGATCGAGGTGGTGAATACTTGAGTCAAGAGTTTCAAGATTATCTAAGGGACAATGGGATATTATACCAATGGACTCCGCCATATACACCACAGCATAATGGTGTATCTGAGAGGCGAAACCGAACCTTGATGGACATGGTTAGGTCGATGATGAATCATGCAACTCTTCCAAAATCCTTTTGGGGCTATGCACTTAAGACAGTTGTTTACTTGCTAAACAGAGTCCCGACCAAGGTAGTCTCTACTACTCCATATGAGATATGGAATAGTAAGAAACCCCACTTAACTCACCTTAAGATATGGGGTTGTCCTGCTTATGTGAAGCGGACTGTATTAGACAAATTGGATGCTAAGTCTGATAAATGTCTAATTATTGGATACCCCAAGGAAACGAAGGGTTACCAATTCTATCATCCCTTGGAACAAAAGGTGTTTGTTTCAAGGCATGCTGTATTTCTAGAAAAAGAATTCCTTTTACAAGAAAACAGTGGGAGTGGGATTGAACTTGATGAAGTTCAAGAAACTCCAATAGACATTACAGAGATACCTAGTCTAGACCCACAACCAATATCTCATAATGATGAGCTATCAGTTGAACCTAAAACTACACCACCTCTTCGTAGATCTGATAGGACACGCAATATTCCAGAGAAATACAGATTTCTCGTAAGTGAATCGAACGACGTGTTACTTATAAGCGATGACGAACCTATCAGTTATGAAAATGTTCTGAAAAGTTCAGAAAGGGACAAATGGCTTGAGGCCATGAAGTCGGAAATGGATTCCATGTACGAAAACCAAGTATGGGACTTGGTTAACCCACCCGAAGGGATTAAGCCCATAGGGTGCAAGTGGGGTTTCAAGAAGAAAACCGACATGAAAAGTAATGTTGTTACCTTCAAGGCTAGATTAGTGGCAAAAGGATATCGTCAAAAGCAAGGAATTGATTATGACGAAACCTATTCGCCAGTAGCTATGCTTAAATCCATTCGGATGCTCCTAGCCATAGCAGCTCATTATGATTATGAGATATGGCAAATGTATGTGAAAACAGCTTTCCTTAACGGAAACCTACTTGAGGATGTATACATGATACAACTTGAAGGTTTCACATCGGTTGATAAAACCAAAGTATGCAAGCTTCGACGATCCATATATGGACTGAAGCAAGCATCTAGGAGCCGGAACATCCGTTTTGATGAGACAATCAAAGAGTTTGATTTCTCACAAAATCCTGACGAACCTTGTGTGTACAAGAAGGTTAGTGGGAGTGCAGTCGTATTCCTAGTATTATATGTCGATGACATCTTACTTATAGGAAACGATATATCAGTCTTACAGACAATTAAAATTTGATTGTCCAAAACTTTCTCCATGAAAGACCTGGGAGAAGCAACCTATATCCTTGGGATTAGAATCTATAGAGATAGATCAAAACGGTTGCTTGGTCTTTCGCAGTCTACATATATAGACCGAGTGCTAAAAAGGTTTAGCATGTCGGAATCCAAGAAAGGTTACCTTCCCATCAGGCATGGGATCAACCTTTCAAAGTCTATGTGTCCGCGCACAGAAGACGAGAGGATTTGCATGAATAAGATACCTTATGCATCCGCGATAGGATCTATCATGTATGCTATGTTATGATGTATCGTATGCTTTGAGCGTCACAAGCAGATACCAGTCGGATCCAGGAATGGATCACTGGGCGACTGTTAAAACAATCCTTAAGTACTTAAGAATAACTAAGGATGTGTTCCTAATATATGGAGAAGGAGATATGGTAATACGTGGGTATACAGATGCCAGTTTCCAGATTGATAAGGATGACTCCAAATCTCAGTCTGGATACGTATTTACTTTGAATGGAGGCGCAATAAGTTAGAAGAGTTCCAAACAAGACACCGTAGCGGGTTATACCACGGAAGCAGTTTGGATCAAAAAGTTTATCTCGAAACTTGGTGTGGTTCCAACCATTGATGAAGCAGTGCCGGTTTACTGCGACAACAATGGAGCTATTGCACAAGCAAAGGAACCAAGGTCTCATCAGCGATCCAAACACGTGCTTCGCCGCTATCATCTGATCAGAGAGATTATAAGTAGGAATGACATACAAATTGAGAAAATTCCCACTGAAAGAAATTTAGCGGATCCTTTAATTAAGGCCTTACCTCAGAGCAAGTTTGAGGGTCATGTTAGAGCCTGTGGTATTGGATACCGTAGCGATTGGCATTAGGCCAAGTGGGAGTTTGTTAGTGATATGAGAGAAGTATCCTAAGGCAATCGCTTTATGATTGTAAAATATTTATTTTAATAAATGATAATTCACTATTTGAGTATACATGCTTGTGTATTTGATTGGGATCTTAAACTCATCTACTGAATGTCCGCAATACAACTCACAGCATAAGAGAATTTGTGATGGGATCACAACTAGTGATTATCTCTAAATGTGCAAATGTGAAGTATTGAAAATATCCCTAGTCGATGAATTGATAAATACGGACACTATCAATTCTGTTGAGACTAGCATGGGTTATTCTCTAATCAGCTGATTCTCACTGGCTGGTGACATTGAGATGTCCGGAGATAAACATGGATGCTAGTTAAGGGAACTAGTTCATTGGAGTGACTAGCTGTAAGACTTCATATGGAATCTATCTATAGAAATGTCAATGAAGTTCTTACTGCGGCTTAAGTGCGATGTTCCTTTGACTTGCGGTGTTCAAGTTATCTTGGTCATGGAGACTTATACTTTAACATCTTAAGCAAGCATCTCCAAGGAGGTGTGGACCCAGGATGATTGGGTATAAGCCGAAGTGCCCGAAGATGTTTGAACAGCCTACAAAGGATTCACCACTCCTTGCGAGAAGATGTATACCCAGGCCTATCGTCGGATTGTTACTCGAAACCTCTGGCCAGAGTATATCATGTTAAGAGTGCAAGTCTCTTAAATACATGAGAGTAATTAGAAATCCAAAGGACGAGAAAGACACTACTTGGGCTAGGTGTGACGTAGTCAGCCTAGTGGGGATTGACACAAATAGACCGTGTCCTGAACCAAGTGGGTATAAGGTGGTGAAGGGAATGGGGCACGATTCATTAGAGCTGCTGAAGGGTTTCAGAATAATTTCTTCTGGGGTCAAACCGTTGATCTTTCGATTAATTGGGGATCATGATGTACTACTAGGTGCCACTCATGATCGTTCTATAATTTGTTGATTATAGACGGCCAACATAAATCGAAAGCCTATTTAGTCACACGCACTACGAGTAATCCGAGGGATTTAAAACGAGTTGAAAATTGGATTTTCCGATCAAGAGAAATAAGTCGAATCTGAGTTAATCAGAGGCGCAATGGAAGCTAAAAATGGCTAAGTCTTTTGAAGGCTTTTTGGGCGAATTAAATGAATTTAATTCGCGTTGGTTCGGCTCGGTTTGGGCCGGCCAAAGAGGGTGCCAACCCTCCTTGGTTGGCCGGCCACAATAGAGGGAGAAAACCAATTAATTTTGGTTTAATTAATAAAATAGATTTAGCGCGATTTATTTTATAAATTATGGATAAATAAATTTGTATAAAGAAATTTATATAAATAAATTTATAAAAATTTATTCTTTTTATGGAAGTTAAAATAATCCATGAAATGATTTATTTTAATTTTATAAAATCAATTATGAATTGATTTTTCCATAATAAGAAAGTTTTTAAATTTCTTATAAAATTTATTCCATAATAAAAGGAGAGATTAATTAGTTTTATTATAAAGTTAGTTATAATAAAACTTGGTAATTCATAAGAGAATTTATAAGATAAATTTCTTATGATAAACTAATTAGTTTTATTATAAAGTCAGTTATAATAAAACTTGGTTTAAACGGAATAATTCATAAGAGAATTTATAGGATAAAAATTTCTTATGATAACTAATTAGTTTTATTATAAAGTTAGTTATAATAAAACTTAGTTTAAACGGAATAATTCATAAGAGAATTTATAGGATAAATTTCTTATGATAATTAATTAGTTTTATTATAAAGTTAGTTATGATAAAATTCATAAGAGAATTTATAGGATAAATTGCTTATGATAACTAATTGGTTTTATTATAAAGTTAGTTATAATAAAACTTAGTTTAAACGGAATAATTCATAAGAGAATTTATAGGATAAATTTCTTATGATAACTAATTCCGTTAATTCCGTTAATTCTGTTAAGAGGAGACTTGGCAAGGGAGATGCTACTATATAAAGGAACCAAAAGCAAACCCTTAATTCCAATTGAGTTGTCAAGAGAAGTAGCTCCCTCTCTCCCTCTCTTTCTCTTCTCCTTTCTCTTCTCCCCTACCTTAGGGCCGGCGCCCTCTTCACCAATTAGGGCCGGGGCCCCTTCCACAAGCTAGGGCCGGCGCAACTCCTCCCATAGAAGGTGGTTGCCGTGAGCTTCAAGAAGAAGAAGAAACGAAGCAAGAAGAAGAAGAAGCGGATAGCGACTCCTCTCTTCTCGGAATTCGATTCCGTTTTCTTGGTGGTTAGTTTCCTTTTCTTCTCTTGATCTTCTTTGTTGTGCCTATAGAGAATCTAGTAGTTCTCGTCGGCACAAAACTCGTGACTTTGCGAAGTCATCCCGAAGAGAACTCGGCGTGGACGCGAATAGAGGCGAAGCTTCCAAGGGACGCTACGGTTGGATCTCGTCCCTTTCTTCGAGTTACGCGAGGTACTTGGTAAATTAGTTTACTATTCTGTAAAGTTTTATTTTATGATTATGTCAACACACCATAAGATTGCATGCTAGATACGAAGTTAAAATAATTTAGGAAATTATTTTATGCAAATTCTTCCGCTGCACGTAAAAATTTAAAATTTTACGAACTCGTATCCTTGTCGACATGCACCCGGTCCCAACACCACGTCATTCACTATGATTTTCACTCTCCCATTTTCACTCTCCCAATCATTATTCTTTCTGGAATTAGGGCCAGTTTACTTCTTGGGAGCTAGGAAATTGAATTGATTTTGATGAAGAGAGGGATTCACACATATGGCCAACAGTTTGACTGTTTACTTGCACCAAATTCTCTCGACAAAGAAAATTACTTGTACCATAGTGGTGCCTAGTTTTGTCACAATATATGGATCTAGTACTGAAACTATACCATAATGGCCAAGGATCAATACCTAGGCATAGAAAGATACTTTAAACCTTTGAACTATGTTTGATATTAAAAAAAATAAAGGCCGTAGATTTGAACCAAAGCCTCAAACTTCATTAATTTTCTATTTAGTATAAGTAAGATAGTAGACTAAGAAATCATAATGCAGACAATTGCAAAGATTTACTTTCCCTGACTCTACAAGGATAATGTTGGACCACAATTCTTTGTTTTTCGTATGTAGTGAAAGAGCTACATAACCTGAATTTATGACATGTGCTGACTTTATAAATCATGGGGCCTCTTCTCTTTCTCACAATGATTTATGTATGTCCAGCCCTCTTGTTTTGTTTTTATTGGAATATGTACTATGCTTACTTTTGAGTTTCATCAGATAGATTCATCCTTGTGGTAAGTTATTTATAATGTGGATCATTTATTACAATAGTTGTGCAAGTACTGTGATTTGCTAGATATCAAATCTGAACATCTGCTATATGATCAAGGATTTACAAGGCTCCTAGCTCATACGCTCGTACCCTGCACTTTCTTTTGCCTCCATTTTTATCTCTCTTTTCCTGTCTCATTTTGTTTATCTTTCCTAAATCAGGCCAATACACGATGTGAAGATACAAAGAACAATAGTCCAAGATTGAATTGCTCAGAGGTACCAGCTGGATATACATAACAACATTCTTAATTTCTTGAGATTTATCCTTCATGTTATTTTCTACACAAGCTTTCCAGATGATTTCTCATCAAGATGTTGCCTTCCTCATTGTGTATATATATCAGGATAACCCTAGGAAAAAAAGTGCAGCTAGTGACCTCTTGCCGCAAAATTCTGAGTAACAAAACAAATCAAAAATTATTATTGTGAATTGCGTACGGAACCATGAAATTAGGATCTAATTGTGGCTTGTAATTTTGTCAACCGTTGGGAGATTGGAAGTCCGATCCTGTCGGATTGCCAGTTGATCAAATCCACCATTCTCTCCCTTTCTCTCCACTTCTCTTTATATCCGAGCAAGGAGAGGGCAGTACTCCAAGCTCATGCATCATCCTACATACAACTCAATTCAAGAAGTGGGAGGAAGTGAGTGTGTTGGATCTTCGAAAGACGAACAGTGATCATCGGTGATCGATCGCGGTGGTGGCAATGGCTGACGATGACCAAACTTTCCCCGCCAGGAATGCAGCAGCGGAGTTAAACAGAGACAAGGCCGATCGATTCCCAACTGATTCTGTCTCTGATATCACTGCAGCTGCCCGCAAGAAAGTATTTTAGATTCTTGCTTACCATCTTTTAAGAAAGAATATCCTTACATGAATACATATTTTAGTGCATGGATTAATCTAGATGATTTAGTTCTCATTAATATTTTTTTTGTGTGCTAAGTTAAAATATTAGAATCACATTTACGTACGTGATATCATCGTTAATATAATTCAGCAAATATTAATGTGGATATTGGCATTATCTATGATACAATCGCAAGAATAATCTGAGAAATCTTTCGAAGTTTGTTATTTAAGATCAAACTTTGAACTCAAATTTTATAGGGAAATTTAAAAAAAAAATTCCAAGAGGAAACTTCCCTTTGGATTCACTCCTCTCATGAGATTTTATGTTTTTGAGTTCCCTAATCTTGTCTTTTCACTCCTTAATACAAAATTTTTATATTAACGAGTGAAAAGAAAGAATTAGGGAGCTCAAAAAAATAAATTTTTGAAAGGGGAGCGAATCCAAAGGGAAGTTTCTAATCGAGATTTTTTTCTATTTTACCGAATTTTATACATGGTTGGAAATTGCTGACATGTATGCATGCATGCATGGTTTATGCTAGAAGGAAGCGACGGCTGCTGCGGAGGCGGCGTCAACGGCGAGGAGCAGATCCGGTGGGAAGTGCGAGCTCGGCAGCAGCCTGAAGTCGACCTTGGTCATCTCCGGCGTGGTCATCGTCGCTGTAGGGGTGGCGTTCTTCGTCGCCAAGAAGCTAAAACAGACGTAGAAAAACTGTTTCGATTTTGGTGGATCATCGGATTAAAGTTTCATATTTTCCTTTTTCACGTTTCATCGTTAAAACTCTTTCATTAATTATGTAATTGCTCGAAAAAAATATATACCGACTGCAAATTTTTTTCTCTTCTGAAATGATTCTTTTTCTATTTAAAAAACTAGGATGGGTTTGATTTATATGTGTTTTTATTTTTATTTTTTTAAAAAATAAATTATTTTTAGAAAATGATATTTGATTAATATTTTTCATAAAAATAGAGATATCAATTTTTAGAAAACGAAAGAATATCTACAAATTATTTTTTAGAAAAATGAAAAAAATATATTTTCCTAGAATATATATATATATATATATATATATTGGAAATCAATATCCAAGATTTTGAAATAAGGTGTTTAAGAAATTCATCTTTCAAATTTTAACAACTATTTGTGGATTGCCATTTGAGCTTTAAGATTTATTGCGACGGACAAAGAAAAAATAGCAATGATATGCAGTAAAAATTTGGAGTATGTAATTCAATGAAAATGATATATATATATATAAATATATATATATATATATATATCACTTAAATACCGATGATAATCTCTGGCTGTCGTCCGGAACCAAATTATATTCTGGGGGCACAGTAAACTCCTCGAAACCAACTGATGGACCTAGGATATTTTGATTTCTCAAAACCCGATATCAATAGTTAGAGTTGAGCTAGGAGATGATATTTTGGTGTCCAAACTTCTAATGATTATAAATTATGTTGCAATAGGAGTTTTTTAAATATGCCAGTGGGTTTTCACCAAAATCCACCGATGGTCCTAAGATATTTGGATTTCTCAAAACCCAATATCAATAGCTAGAGTTGAGCTAGGAGATGGTATTTTTGGTGTCTAAACATCTATTGATTATAAATTTGTTGGGACCGGGTGCATGTTGACATGGATGCGGGTTCGTAATTTTAAAATTAATTATGTGCAGCGGAAGGTTTAGCATAAATAATTTCACAAATTATTTAACCACACATCTAAGTATGCAACCTTATATTGTGTAGACATGATCATACATTTAAAATTTTGCAGAAAGTAAACTAATTTACTTAATACCTCGCGTAACTTGAAGAAAGGGACGAGATCCAACCATAAGCGTCCCTTGGAAGCTCCGCCTCTATTCGCGTCCACGCCGAGTATCTTCGAGATGACTTCGCAAAGCCACGAGTTTCGTGTTCTCGAGAACTACTAGATTCTCCGAGAACGCGACAAGAAACCAAGAGAGAAGTAATCATATCGGAAAAACTCACCACCAAGGTTGGCCGGAATCACAATTCCGACGAGAAGGAGGAAGATGACTTGCGCCCAATCCCAAGGTGATGATGGCCGGAGAGGAAGATCGTCCCAACGGAAGAACTTCGTCGCCTCGGAGCTTCTCCTTGTGCTCACGGCAAGAAGAAGGGAGAAGGAGAGAGAGGGCCGGCCAAGAGGAAGAAGGGAGGAGAGGGAGAGAGCCTATGCAAGCATACTTCGATCTAATCGAATGAATTTCCAAGCCTTGCCTTGGGTCCTTTATATAGTGACCTCTCAACCGCCAAGTCTCTTTTTTCTTATGGAATACATTTTTATAAGAAATTTATCATATAAATTTTCTATGATTTATTCCACCATGCCAAGTCTTGATTTTATATCATGGTTAAAATCATATTTTAATTCATGATAAAAATCAACCAAGTCTCCTTTTTCTTATGGAAAGAAATTTCTTTATATAAATTTCTTTATATAAATTTCTTTATCATGGTAAATCAATCCATTATTGATTTTATAAAATAAAATAAACCAATCCATGGTTCATTTTAATTTCCATGAAAAATAAATTTCTATATATAAATTTCTTTATATAAATTTCTTTATCATGGTAAATCAATCCATTATTGATTTTATAAAATAAAATAAACCAATCCATGGTTCATTTTAATTTTCATGAAAAATAAATTTATATCATCCATAATTTTATAAAACAAACCACACTTGGTTTATTTTATAAATTAAACCAAACAATTTGGTTTTCTCCCCTTGTTGTGGCCGGCCAAGCAAAGAGGGTGGAGACCCTCTTTGGTCGGCCAATCCAAGCCACGCCCCAATGAATTAAACTCATTTAATTCATCTATTAAGTCTTCAAAAGACTTAGCCATTTTACGTTTCCGATGCGTCTTTGAAAAATTCAGATTCGACTTATCGTTTGGCTCAACCAATCTTCATTTCTCTTGATTGGAAAAATCCAATTTTCAACTCGTTTTAAATCCCTCGGATTACTCGTAGTGCGTGTGACTAAATAGGCTTTCGATTTATGTTGGCCGTCTATAATTAACCAATTATAGAACGATCATGAGTGACACTTAGTAGTATATCATGATCCCCAATTAATCAAAAGATCAACGGTTGACCTCAAAAATAATTCTAAAACCCTTCAGCAGCTTTAATGAATCGTGCCCCATTCCCTTCACCATCTTATACCCACTTGGTTCAGGACATGGTCTATGTGTGTCAGTCCCCACTTGGCTGACTACGTCACACCTAGCCCAAGTAACATTTTCTCGTCCTACGGATTCTAATTACTCTCATGTGTCTAAGAGATTCATCCTCTGAACATGTCATGCTCTGGCCAGAGGCTTCGAGTAACAATCCGACGATAGGCCTAGGGTATACATCTCCTCGCAAGGAGTGATGAATCCTTTATAGGCTGTTCAAACATCTTCGGGCACTTCGGCTTATACCCAATCATCCTGGGTCCACACCTCCATGGAGATGCTTGCTTAAGATGTCAAAGTATAAGTCTTCATGACCAAGATGACTTGAACACCGCAAGTCAAAGGAACATCGCACTTAAGCTGCAGTAAGAACTTCACTGACATGTCTATATGTAGACTACCATATGAAGTCTTACAGCCAGTCACTCCAATGAACTAGTTCCCTTAACTAGCATCCATGTTTATCTCCGGACATCCCAATGTCTCCAGCCAGTGAGAATTAGCTGATTAGAGAATAACTCATGCTAGTCTCAACAGAATTGATAGTGTCCGTATTTATCAATTCATCGACTAGGGACAATTTCAATACTTCACAATTGCACATGTAGAGATAATCACCAGTTGTGAATTCATCCCAAATTCTCTCATGCTGTGAATTGTATTGCGGACATTCAGTAAATGAGTTTAAGATCTCAATCAAATACACAAACATGTATACTCAAATAGTGAATATTCATTTATTAAAATAAATGATTACAATCATAAGGCGATTGCCTTAGGACACTTCTCTCATATCACTAACAAACTCTCACTTGGCCTAATGCTAATCGCTACGGTATCCAATACCACAGGCTCTAACATGACCCTCAAACTTGCTTTGAGGCAAGACCTTAGTTAAAGGATCCGCTAAATTCCTTTCAGTGGGAATTATCTCAATTTGTATATCATTCCTACTTATAATCTCTCTGATCAGATGATAGCGGCGAAGCACATGTTTGGATCACTGATGAGACCTTGGTTCCTTTGCTTGTGCAATAGCTCCATTGTTGTCGCAATAAACCGGTATTGCTTCATCAATGGTTGGAACCACACCAAGTTCTGAGATAAACTTCTTGATCAAAACTGCTTCCTTTGCTGCTTCCGAAGCTGCAATATATTCCGCTTCCGTGGTAGAATCCGCTACGGTGTCTTGGTTGGAACTCTTCCAACTTATTGCGCCTCCATTTAAAATAAATACGTATCCGGACTGAGATTTGGAGTCATCCTTATCTGTCTGGAAACTGGCATCTGTATACCCACGTATTATCATATCTCCTTCTCCATATATTAGGAACACATCCTTAGTCCTTCTTAAGTACATAAGGATTGTCTTGACAGCCGCCCAATGATCCATTCCTGGATCAGACTGGTATCTGCTGGTGACGCTCAGAGCATACGATACATCGGGACTAGTACATAACATAGTATACATGATAGATCCTATCGCGGATGCATAAGGAATCTTATTCATGCAAATCCTCTCGTCTTCTGTGGGCGGACACATAGACTTTGAAAGGTTGATCCCATGCCTGATGGGAAGGTAACCTTTCTTAGATTCCGACATGCTAAACCTTTTTAGCACTCGGTCTATATATGTAGACTGCGAAAGACCAAGCAATCGTTTTGATCTATCTCTATAGATTCTAATCCCAAGGATATAGGTTGCTTCTTCCAGGTCTTTCATGGAGAAAGTTTTGGACAACCAAATTTTAACCAACTGTAAGACTGATATATCGTTTCCTATAAGTAATATGTCATCGACATATAATACTAGGAATACGACTACACTCCCACTAACCTTCTTGTACACACAAGGTTCGTCAGGATTTTGTGAGAAATCAAAATCTTTGATCGTCTCATCAAAATGGATGTTCCAGCTCCTGGATGCTTGCTTCAGTCCATATATGGATCGTCGAAGCTTGCATATTTTGGTTTTATCAACCGACGTGAAACCTTCAGGTTGTATCATGTTTACATCCTCAAGCAGGTTTCCATTAAGGAAAGCTATTTTCACATCCATTTGCCATATCTCATAATCATAATGAGCTGCTATGGCCAGGAGCATCCGAATGGATTTAAGCATAGCTACTGGCGAATAGGTTTCGTCATAATCAATTCCTTGTTTCTGACGATATCCTTTTGCCACTAATCTAGCCTTAAAGGTAACAACATTACCTTCCATGTCGGTTTTCTTCTTGAAACCCCACTTGCACCCTATGGGCTTAATCCCTTCAGGTGGGTTAACCAAGTCCCATACTTGATTTTCGTACATGGAATCCATTTCCGACTTCATGGCTTCAAGCCATTTGTCCCTTTCTGAACTTTTCAGAACATCATCATAACTGATAGGTTCGTCATCGCTAATGAGTAACACGTCGTTCGATTCACTTACGAGAAATCCGTATCTCTCTGGAATATTGCGTGTCCTATCAGATCTACGAAGAAGTGGTGTTGTTTTAGGTTCAACTGATAGCTCATCATTATGAGTTATTGGTTGTGGGTCTAGACTAGGTGTCTCTGTCATGTCTATTGGAGTCTCTTGAACTTCTTCAAGTTCAATGTTACTCCCACTGTTTTCTTGTAAAAGAAATTCTTTTTCCAGAAATACAGCATGCCTTGAAACAAACACCTTTTGTTCCAAAGGATGATAGAATTGGTAACCCTTCGTTTCCTTAGGGTATCCAATAAATAGACATTTATCAGACTTAGCATCCAATTTGTCTGATACAGTCCGCTTCACATAAGCAGGACAACCTCATATCTTAAGGTGAGTTAAGTGAGGTTTCTTACTATTCCATGTCTCATATGGAGTAGTAGAGACTACCTTGGTCGGGACTCTGTTTAGCAAGTAAACAGTTATCTTAAGCGCATAGCCCCAAAAGGATTTTGGAAGAGTTGCATGATTCATCATAGATCTAACCATGTCCATCAAGGTTCGGTTACGCCTCTCAGATACACCATTATGCTATGGTGTATACGGCGGAGTCCATTGAGACAATATCCCATTGCCCCTAAGATAATCTTGAAACTCTTGACTTAAGTATTTACCACCCCGATCGGATCGAAGTATCTTAATACTTTTGCCAAGCTGTTTCTCTACTTCATTTCTGAACTCTTTGAATTTCTCAAAAGCTCCAGATTTGTGTTTCATCAAGAACACATACCCGAATCGTGAGTGATCATCGATAAAGGTAATGAAGTAGCTATAGCCTCCTTGTGCAAGAGTTGACATTGGTCCACATACATCAGTATGTATTAGACCAAGCAATTCTCCCACTGGTTTACCTTTTTCGGAAAAGGATAATTTGGTCATCTTGCCTTTTAAGCATGATTCGCATGTATCAAATGAACCGGGTTCAAATGATTCCAGAATTCCACATCGGTGTAATTTGGTCATGCGTTTCTTACTTATATGGCCAAGACGACAATGCCACGTATAGGAGTCTATTTGATTATCTATTCGAGCACGTTTGTTGCTAACTTCGATATTGCAAACGTCACCGGATAAATCTAACGTGTAGATACCATTGCATAAAGTTCCGGTCCCATAAAGAACACCATTTAAAGTTATGTAACAACAATTGTTACTAAAAGTTAAATGGTAACCCTTTTCATTCAAGCATGAAATAGATACAATGTTCTTTATTAACGAAGGAACAAAATAACAATTATCCAATTCTAAGACAAGTCCAGTAGGGAGCTTTAGCAAACATGTTCCGATGGAAACAGCAGCAATCTTTGCTCCATTTCCAACTCGCAAATTCGCTTCTCTCTTGACGATTCTTCTTCTATTCCTTAGCCCCTTTATATCATTACATATATGTGAGCTACACCCAGCATCCAGTACCCAGGTGTATGAGGAAATAGAGTGACATTCAATAACGAAGATACCTGAAGAGGATGGGGCATCGGATGCCTTCCTCTTCAAGGACTTAAGATAAACCTTGCAGTTTCTTCGCCAGTGGCCCTCCTTGCCGCAGTGACGGCAAGTGCCTTTTGGTGTCTTTTCAATCCTTTTGTCCTTAGTTAACTTATTGGTGTCCAAAATGGAATGCAAATTTAGAGAAGATATGATCAGGTGATTATCCTAGATATACAAATTGAGTTTATGTGATATGAATGATAAAGAATGCATCAATATACATTTATTAAATCCTATTTATTTTTCGAATTGAATAACCCTTTTTATCAATTCGGGAGATCGTAGGAACATCTCCAAATAGGTTGATATCCAACCATAGATAAGAACAACCATGGCTGTGACCATCAAGTTATTCTTAGCTATGAAGGTAGGTAATTATACCGATTACATATCACATATATGTAACTATCACTTTATGCTATCAACTAATTGAATGTTTGCATAAATCATTGGGTTGTTAACTCATTAACAAGTATGCAACAATATACATAGCACCCAACTGCACCTCTCTTTACATCGACCTTGGCTGTGGCATAACAAATCGATGCTCCAAGCTTAAGGCTGACCCATTAATCAAGAAATAGTTTTAATATAGTTGGAGCTCATTCAACCGTTTAGTCAGGCTTGGATGTGTCCAACAACCAAAACTAAGGATTGACCTCTGACTCCAACTATATTAATCATAAACTAATTCCATGGTTTGAACATGTTGAGGTTCAAGCTGGGCATGGATGTGTCCATCAACCCAAATGAGAAACAAAACTCCGGTTCTAACCATATTAATGGAAGGTGTTGGCCTTAATATTTTGTAAGGGGTTTTGGGTCTCATCCTTTTCTTTCTAAGCACATTCATGGCATATAATTATGTCATGTACTAACGATTTCCTTAATAAAGTATGTATGTGACTTAATTTATCAAGTCTCATTAATTGAATTAGGAACCGGATTTCCTAATTCTAATTTCATACTTTATTTAAGGAATTGTTTTGGGAAACAATTTCCTAAATTGTCATAATCAATTTCAGAAATAATATGTTTAAGACTTTGATTTCTCTAAATCAAATCTTATTAAATTAAGAGACAGATTCCCTTAATTCAACCACATATTATTTTCATGAAAATCTTATTTAAGGAAATAAACTCTATAGGAAATAATTTTCCTAATTAATTTTGGAGACAATAATATGTAATAAATAAGGAAATTATCGTTTGAGAATTACCTCAAAAATTTCCAAGATTTGATCACATATTTTATTTATGGACTAATTAATTACAACAAATTATTTTCTTCGGGTGGCTCCCCGAGGCTCAGATACCCAAAGAAAAAAAATTTATCGTAAATCTAATTTGGCCCGCTCCCCAAGGCGTAGCCAAATTAAACTTGACAATTCTTATTCAAAATAGGAAATTAAATTACAACAACTAACTTTAATTTGGGTGGCTCCCCGAGGAACTCCCCAAAGTAAAAAATTTTGTTAATAATTTAAAACCAATTCAAATTTAATTGTCAATTAATGTTCCATAAATTTGTCTAGACTTTCTTGAAAGAAAGTGCCCAAAATTGCGAGCTTTCCATAATATATTTTCAGAATAATTGTAAGTTTCTGGTACAAAGAAAACTTACATATTTTCAAAATTGAAAAATTTCCAAAATAAGAAATTTCCAAAATTGAAAAGTTTCCAAAAATGGGAAGTTTTCACAATTATCATAAAATTTCAGAAACTAGGATATTTCAAAAGTTTGCGAAATTTCATGAGGATTTCCAAACTTTGAAATTCCTAAATCTAAAATTTATTATATTTGGAAAGTTTCCATAATTGAAAAATTTTCCAAAATTTAGATCATGATAAAGTTTTCCGCAAAACAATTATATGATTATGTCGAACACTAACCAGCTCTGATACCACTGTTGGGACTGGGTGCATGTTGACATGTATGCGGGTTCGTAATTTTAAAATTAATTACGTGCAGCGGAAGTTTAGCATAAATAATTTCACAAATTATTTAAACACACATCTAAGCCTGCAACCTTATATTGTGTAGACATGATCATATATTTAAAATTTTGCAGAGAGTAAACTAATTTACTTAATACCTCGCGTAACTCGAAGAAAGGGACGAGATCCAACCGTAAGCGTCCCTTGGAAGCTCCGCCTCTATTCGCGTCCACGCCGAGCATTTTCGGGATGACTTCGCAAAGCCACGAGTTTCGTGTTCTCGAGAACTACTAGATTCTCCGAGAATGCGATAAGAAACCAAGAGAGAAGTAATCATATCGGAAAAACACACCACCAAGGTTGGCCGGAATCACAATTCCGGCGAGAAGGAGGAAGATGACTTGCGCCCAATCCCAAGGTGATGATGGCCGGAGAGGAAGATCGTCCCAACGGAAGAACTTTGTCGCCTCGAAGTTTGTGCTCACGGCAAGAAGAAGGGAGAAGGAGAGAGAGGGCTGGCCAAGAGGAAGAAGGGAGGAGAGGGAGAGAGCCTATGCAAGCATACTTCGATCTAATCGAATGAATTTCCAAGCCTTGCCTTGGGTCCTTTATATAGTGGCCTCTCAACCGCCAAGTCTCCTTTTTCTTATGGAATAAATTTTTATAAGAAATTTATCATATAAATTTTCTATGATTTATTCCACCACGCCAAGTCTTGATCTTATATCATGGTTAAAATCATATTTTAATTCATAATAAAAATCAACCAAGTCTCCTTTTTCTTATGGAAAGAAATTTCTTTATATAAATTTCTTTATATAAATTTCTTTATCATGGTAAATCAATCCATTATTGATTTAATAAAATAAAATAAACCAATCCATGGTTCATTTTAATTTTCATGAAAAATAAATTTCTATATATAAATTTCTTTATATAAATTTCTTTATATAAATTTCTTTATCATGGTAAATGAATCCATTATTGATTTTATAAAATAAAATAAACCAATCCATGGTTCATTTTAATTTTCATAAAAAATAAATTTATATCATCCATAATTTTATAAAACAAACCACACTTGGTTTATTTTATAAATTGAACCAAACAATTTGGTTTTCTCCCCTTGTTGTGGCCGACCAAGCAAAGAGGGTGGAGACCCTCTTTGGTTGGCCAATCTAAGCCACACCCCAATGAATTAAACTCATTTAATTCATCTATTAAGTCTTCAAAAGACTTAGCCATTTTACGTTTCCGATGCGTCTCTGAAAAATTCAGATTCGACTTATCGTTTGGCTCAACCAAACTTCATTTCTCTTGATTGGAAAATCCAATTTTCAACTCATTTTAAATCCCTCGGATTACTCGTAGTGCGTGTGACTAAATAGACTTTCGATTTATGTTGGCCATCTATAATTAACCAATTATAGAACGATCATGAGTGGCACCTAGTAGTACATCATGATCCCCAATTAATCGAAAGATCAACGGTTGACCTCAGAAACAATTCTGAAACCCTTCAGCAGCTTTAATGAATCGTGCCCCATTCCCTTCACCATCTTATACCCACTTGGTTCAGGACATGATCTATGTGTGTGTAACGCCCCAAAATTCCCCTTTTTAGTTCTTAAAGTCCTTAGAATTATTTAAAAATGGTTTAGAAATATTCTAGATATTTTTAGGGATTTTTAGAATATTTTTATGGAATTTTCCGAGTCCGTTTAGTATTTTAAAAAAAAGAAGAAAAAAAGAAAAAAGGGGAAAAACCACATAAGGGCAGCAGGGGGGTTCGAAGCCGCGACCTGCACGAAACCAGGCAAGCACGCGACCAGCCAGGCTAGGGTATCAAGCACAATAAAGGGTGGAGAGACTTATATTTAAGGGGTAGTTAGGTCGATCCGCCCCATAGGTATAAATACATAATTAAAGAGAGAAGTTTTATTTCTCTCCTCTCCAAGCCCTCACGCCGACCTCCTCTCCTCTCTTGGGCGACGCCGACCAACACCAAGCCCTCGAGGGCCGACCAAAGCTCTCCTCCGAGAGATATTCCTATATTCGGGATCCCCGCGACGAGAGGAACGCGTAGGCGTGAAGAATTCTCCGAGATCTCAAGTTTCTCTCGAACCTCCGACGCCGTTCTTGGTTGTAAGTCCAAGATATCAATGTAAGTACTGCTCACCTGCAGTAAGAGGCGGTTTTTCCGCAAGAATTTCCCTTAAAAGTTTTTAGAAGAGATATTTCCTTTTTGTTTGAGTTTTGCATGTGATCTTAGTTCATTATATGCTTATATATGTTGATTAATACCCTATGTGAGTTTAGGGTCCAAGAAAAGCTATGAGAAAAGAAAAGAAAAGATAAAGATAAGAAAAGAAAAGGCCAAGGCCTTAAGAAATCCCCAAAAGTCAAGACTTAGGGATTTTAGCACGCAAGGTGCTCCAGAAAATGCCAAGGCATTTACAGATAAGAAAGAAAAGAAAGAAAAGCTATTTTATTTTATAAGGCCAGTACTCGGCGTCCAAGGGCGTCGTTAAAGAAATCCAGGTGTCCAATTCCAAGGTCTTGGCCCTGGTAGACCAAGGTCTGCTCTATTAGGATTGGTGGCTCGCTACCCCAACCTTTTAGGGAACGCGCATATGAGATGGTACTTACGTCTTCAGTGGATCCAAGTGATTATTATTTTCAAGTATATGCTTTAGCAAAGTTTCGAAAATTTAAAGAGTTTTCAAAAAGTTAAAGAATAGCTAAAGATTCCAAGTTGAGCCAAGAAAAGTAAAATGAGATTTATTATTGCTTGAGTATGCATGTTTTGAGCTATACATGTCCTTAGTTTTTCTTCCAAGCATATTAGTATCTCATATGATGTTCAGTTTGATCTAGAAGCATGTTTGCATATTTCGAGTTTTTGTGAGCTAGATAGTACTTACTAAGCTTTTTGCTTACTAGTTGCATTTCCTCTTATTGCAGATAAAGGTAAAGGCAAGCAATTCTGAAGGAAGATGACGAGGCGGTGCTGAGTAGAGTGTGTGTGGTGGCTGATTATGGAGAGATCGTTGGCGCAAGACAATTTAGCTATTAATTCATAATGTTATAGATCATTTGAATTTCAAGTTCTTGCTTTATAAAGTTTAGCGAACATTTGAGCTTTGGATAGTTTTACATGCTCAATTTCTTAGAGTAAAGATTTCATGTCATTTCATTTAGCTTATATATTCTTATGCTTGCATTGGATGAGTGGAAATGTGAGTAGATGGAGATATTGATACTTTGTTAGGATAATAGACACATGTGCCAAGATAGTATCAAATTCTCTTTGATTAAGTTTTATTGCTTATAAATGTTTAGAAAAGTTGCATTCACATTTCATAATGCTTTAGCAAAGTCATAGAATATGTATTTGGTGTTATGAATGTATAGAAGTCAAGATTGGTACAAACTTTAGTGTTAAAGTTCATATATCTTGAATAGTTTATTTTCTTCCGCAAAAGTCCAAATTTCAAGTTTATGGATTCGTTTTGATTGGCTAAACTCATTAGAAAACTGTCATAGAGTGTAGAAATGGTGTCATGATTCCATATGGCTCGAAATTATATGTTTGGAGGAGCTGTGAAGTAACTGGCCGAAACCTGAGTTTCGAATTACAGGCCTATCAGTCGACTGATACCTGCAGTTTGAATTGGGCGAGGCCAGCTTCAAGTGTACCAATTGCGAGCTTTCGAGATAGTAAGTGTGATATGTTAATATGCATGACTATTTAAGTTAGAATATCATTCTTAGATGAATTTAAAAAGAAAAAAAAAGATTTCCGCATTTTTAGTCATGTATCTAAGTCGAGAAGTAGAGAGAGAAGTAACGATCCGTCTGAAGGCAGAGAAGGCGGGTCGCTACAGTGTGTCAGTCCCCACTAGGCTGACTACGTCACACCTAGCCCAAGTAACGTTTTCTCGTCCTACGGATTCTAATTACTCTCATGTGTCTAAGAGATTCATACTCTGAACATGTCATGCTCTGGCCAGAGGCTTCGAGTAACAATCCGACGATAGGCCTCGGGTATACATCTCCTCGGAAGGAGTGGTGAATCCTTTGTAGGCTGTTCAAACATCTTCGGGCACTTCGGCTTATACCCAATCATCCTGGGTCCACACCTCCATGGAGATGCTTGCTTAAGATGTCAAAGTATAAGTCTTTATGACCAAGATGACTTGAACATCACAAGTCAAAGGAACATCGCACTTAAGCTGCAGTAAGAACTTCACTGACATGTCTATATGTAGACTACCATATGAAGTCTTACAACCAGCCACTCCAATGAACTAGTTCCCTTAACTAGCATCCATGTTTATCTCCGGACATCCCAATGTCTCCAGCCAGTGAGAATCAGCTGATTAGAGAATAACCCATGCTAGTCTCAACAGAATTGATAGTGTTCGTATTTATCAATTCATCGACTAGGGACAATTTCAATACTTCACAATTGCACATGTAGAGATAATCACTAGTTGTGAATTCATCACAAATTCTCTCATGCTGTGAATTGTATTGCGGACATTCAGTAAATGAGTTTAAGATCTCTATCAAATACACAAACATGTATACTCAAATAGTGAATATTCATTTATTAAAATAAATGATTACAATCATAAGGCGATTGCCTTAGAACACTTCTCTCATATCACTAACAAAATTATGTTGCAATAGGAGCTTTTTAGGTATGTCAGTGAGTTTTCACCAAAACCCACTGATGGACCTACGTTGTTTGGATTTCTCAAAACCCAATATCAATCGTTAGAGTTAAGCTAGGAGATGATATTTTTGGTGTCCAAGCTTCTAATGATTATAAATTATGTGCAATAGGAGTTTTTTAGCTCTGTAAGTGGGTTTTCACCAAAACCCACTAATGGACCTAGGATATTTGGATTTCTGAAAACCCGATATTAATAGTTAGAGTTGAGCTAGAAGATGGTATTTTTGGTGGCCAAACTTCTAATCATTATAAATTATGTTGCAATAGGAGTTTTTTAGATATGTCAGTGGGTTTTCATCAAAACCCACTGATGGACCTAGGATATTTGGATTTCTCAAAACCCAATATCAATAGTTAGAGATGAGTTAGGAGATGGTATTCTTGATGTCTAAACTTCTAATGATTATAAATTATGTTGCAATAGGAGTTTTCTAGGTTGAATCAGTGGGTTTCTATCGGAACCCACTGACGAACCTAGGATACTTGGATTTCTCCGTACTTGATATCTCTATTTAGAATTTGCCTAGGAGATGCTATTTCTGATGTGCACACTTAGTACCAATAATTATTAGTTTTGTTCTCTAACTGTATCAGTTGACACAGAAAGATGCAGTCATTTTATACATCTATACAACTACAAATATTTTGATCATTTTCATATATTTTACTCACTTTATTATTTGTAAAAGAATATTCATATTTGGTTTGCACAAGACCTGAAATCTGTGGGGTTTTAGTGTTAGCAGAGGGCCTGAAATCATACCTGTTCAGGTCCACATTGGGCCTGAAATAAAATATTTCAGGCCCACGTTGGGCCTGAAATAAAATTATTTCAGACCCATGTTGGCCCTGAATTAATATTATTTCAGGTCCATATTGGGCCTGAATTAATATTATTTCAGGCCCAACGTGGGCCTGAAATGAAGTTATTTCAGGCCCATCGTCCCCTTGATAATTGTTGGAATGAACTCAGAGGTGCAGCAGGTGCTGCTGGCTCTTTCAGATCATTTGTCCCAGCTTCTTTATCATTTTCTTCAACTGCATTTTCAACTTTTCGTCCACCAACCCCCTCTATTTCTTCAGGTTCCTTTCCATTTTCTTCCTGTTGATCTTCGACTCTTTCTTTTATAGATTCATTGTCAGTTCTCTCTCTGCCATTTTTTTCAGCTTTACTTATTTCCTCAGCTCGAACTTCCTCTGCAACAAAAATATTCTTCTCCTTATCATCTGCAGTATCCGATACCGGTTCAGAAAATTTATCTAGTTTCTCACCATTCTTCTATGTGCCCTCGATATTGTCAGAATTAATGGCAATTTCAATTCCCTTACCAACATTTACAATGACACTGTTCTCATTAGATTCACCTTGTTCTTCTTCTTGTGGTGTAGAGTCATCAGTTATAGAAGAATCCATGGATTTCTTTGCTTTTATACTGGGGTCTGAAGAAGTAACTAGGTGGATTCCGGCAAAAGGGTTCGAAGAAGCAGCTGGTGCACACTGAGAGAGAAAGGAGAAAAATTTGACTCCTTGGGGCATCCGAACCACAAAATATTATTTTAAATAGAGACAACTGATAAAGTAGTTCGGATGTCTCGAAATTGTGAACTGAGAAAGTCATTTCTTGGCGGAAGGGGTATAAGAGGAAGTTGACTAAAATGGATGCGCCGTTTGATAAAAATGAAACCATGATACGCCTTTTGGTAAATACGAATTCTTTGATGCACCCTTTGATAAAAAAAGCCATAAAAGAAATGTTAGTACATATAATAAGCCAAAAAGTACATGTCTTCATCAATATAAAGTATCACACAAAATACAAATTTCTACATAATGGACATTTTATCAAAAGGAAGTATCCCTATACTTAGCACAGGCTGATAAAACACCTTGGGTGACAAACCCTTACTGAGTGGGCCCACTATTCATAAAATTTATCTTTATATGCTCTATCATAATTTGAATGCTCTGAACTCTTTCATTAACCATAAGAAATTTTATGTCAATGTGTTTTGACATTGACGAACTACGATTATTCTTGGAATATAATTCTATAATTTTATTATCACAGTTGATTCTCAATAGTTTGTCAATGCCCCCAATGATATGTAATCCTATGATAAGGTTCCGCATTCATATTCTATGGTTGAATGTTTCATAGCAAGCTATAAATTCAACCTCCATAGTGGAAGTGAACATTAGCATCTGTTTGACACTTTTTCATGATATAGCTCCTCCTGCCAACATGAAGACATAACCTGAGGTCGACCTCCTGCTATCTAAGCATCCAGCAAAATTGGAGTCTGAATATCTAATGATATGTAGATGACATAATCTCCGATATGTGAGCATGTAATCCTTCATTTTTTGTGAGTACCGTATAACCCTCTTTATAACTTTCCAATGCTCCGGTCCAGGATTACTCAAATATCTATCTAACATCACTATGTACTCAAGATCTAGACGTGCACACACTTAAGCATACATCAAACTCCCTACTGTCGATGCATAGGAAAATTACTGCATTTCCTTAATCTCAAGTTTATGACCCTTTGACACGAGAGTGTCACCGGGGAGCACAATTTTGCATGTTATACCGAATGAGCATATTTTCTATATAAACCTTTTGTAATAGACTAGGTGTGTACCTTGAACAATCAGGAACAATCTGTATGCCTAAGACAAAAGATGCATCACCAAGATCCTTCATTTCAAATTGACCGGATAGAAATAACTTAGTTTCTAGCTATATACTCTTATTATTGTTTGCCAACAATATATCATCTATACAGAGAACAAGTATTATGAACTTGCTCCCACTGAACTTGGCATACAAATATTGATCAACCGAATTCTCCTTAAAATCACATGAAGAAACTACTTGACCAAACTTTCGGTACCATTGACGAGATGCCTGCTTTAACTATAAATGAACTTGTTTAGTTTACATACTAGGTGCTTTGAATCTTCCAATTCAAAGTTCTCTGATTGTATCATGTATATAGTTTCCTCAATGATTTCATTGAGAAATGTGGACTTAACGTCCATTTGGTGTAGTTCTAGGTCATCATGAGTTACAAGTGTCATGATTACCCTAAAAAAGTTTTTCGTTAAAATCGGCAAAAAAGTTTCCTTGTAATCAATGTCCTCCTTTTGAGTGAATTCTTTGGCAACTAGGCATGGTTTATACTTTTCGATATTGCTAAATGAATCCCATTTGGTTTTAAATATCCATTTACAACCAATGAGTTTCACACCTTTAGGTAATTCTACAAGTTCCCAAACGTCATTGTCCGCCATTGGCTTCATCTCTTCTTTCATGGCATTGACTCATTTTTTTGGATGAGGACATTGTTTGACTTCTTGGAAGGATGTGAGATCATCTTCCAATCCAATGCCAAACTCATGCTCTTAGAGATATATATAATCATGAGACATCGTGGATCTCCTATTTCTAGTGGATCTCCTTAGTGACACTTGATTTTGAGTTGGTTGGGAGTCATTCTCAACCGTAGGAGAGAATACCTCCATTTGAGATGGTGTGCCTTCCAATTGAATTGGAGGGGTTATGGAAATATCTTGGTCAACTACCCTTTCGATTATGCAATTTCAATTGTATATGGAATGACGACCATTTCACTATTGACTGCATTAGTAGTTACTATATTAGGATCATTAATATTCTCCTCAAATGATATTTTCCTAACTTTATCATTCCCACCATCCTCATAATTTTGACATTATCCATTTTGAAAAAGGATCTACACAAGAGGTTGAAAAAGTAAAAACCTCTTGAATTTTCAGAGTGCCCTACAAAATAGCAGCTAATGGTTCTTGAGTCCAATTTCCTTTTATTAGGCTTATAAGGCTTAGCCTCAGCTGGACAACTTCGAACATGTAGATGCTTAAGGCTAGGCGCTCTACCTGTCCACAACTTATATGGGGTTTTAGTTACCACCTTACTAGGAACTCTATTAAGTAGGTAAATCGCAGTCTCGAGTGTCTCACCCCACAAGGACTCCGATAGAGAAGAAAATACAATTATACTTCTCACTATTTCCTTAAGGTTTCGATTTCGTTGCTCTACTACATCATTCATCTGTGGTGTCCCAGGCATGGTGCATGGCCCCACGATACTGCACTCAGTAAGGTAATCCATAAATGGCCCAGGACGTTGTTCACCTAATCCGTTAAATCTACCATAGTATTCACCACCACAGTCGAGCTTTACGACTTTAATTTCTTACCAAGTTGATTTTCAACTTCGGCTTTAAAGGTTTTGAATATGTATGGGGATTGGGCCTTCTCATGAAGAAGGTACAAATATTCGTATCGGGATAGTCATCTATAAAGCTTATAAAGTATGCTTGACGATTCCCAAAAGCCCTAGGGAATGATTCACATATATCTGTATGTCTAAGCTCTAAAACACCATTACTCCGTCTTGAACCTTTATTACTCTTGTTAATCATTTTCCCTTTAATACACTTGATGTAGATTCCAAAATATGATATATCAAGGGAATTGAGAATTTCTAATGACATTAACCTTTTTAGACATTGTTTAGAGATGTATTCTAAATTCCTATGCTACTATATGGATGAATTCTCATGTGTCTATGCATCACAATATCATCCATATGAGTTCCAATGTCTAATTTGTATAGTTTGTCAATCAAGGAACCAATACCATACAAGATAGAATTTCAAAAATACTAAGGGGGCGTTTGATTTGTGTCATTTTCCATTTTCATTTTCCAGAAAATCGCATTTTCTAGTTTTCTGGAAAATGACTTTTTTTCATTCTCCAGTTTTCCCGAAAACGCTATATTTTTTTCCGGAAAACAAAGCTGGAAAATACAAACCAAACATGTTTTCCAAAAAACCGTATTTTCTACAGAAAATGAAAATGAAAAACAGATTGGAAAATACAAACCAAACGCCCCCTAAACTTTTCATTTCTAAATGAACAAGTGTATCTGGATTTGTCCAAACATGAGTAGAAAATAAGTTCCAAAGATGCCATAATAAATGTATTTTCTAAATTAAAAAATACATTGTTCCTTAAACAAACTCTAAAGACACCTATCGGCTTTGCTTTTGCATTCTTGTCAGTTCCCGTATAGGTGAATCTTTCAGCATCAATTGATATTCGACTAATGAGGCAACTCTGCATAGTTACACTTATGTGAGTAGTTGCACCAGTATCTATCCACCAAGTATTATTAGGTACAGTAGCTAGATTGACTTCTGAACTGAAAAAGTTGAGAAGTATACTTTTCTTGACACATTAGTTGACGTATTTGAGGCAATCCTTCTTCAGATGACCTTTCTTCTTACAAAAGAAACAAGTTGGGTTCAGATTTTGTTGCTTTTATACCTTATATCCTAAAGCCTTAGTCACTGCAATTTATGTTGGTGCGGGAAGTACCAGATTGAACTTGATTTTGATAATGACAAAGGGTTCAAAGTTAAGTTTATATTTTGATCTAATGGATTTACCAAGTGTGCAAGAAAGTCCTAGTTCATCTAGGCACGAAGTCTTGACCTGCAGGATCGATCAAGAAGTCTTGGTTGTGAACTGGGTACCGAAGTCCTGATCCGAAAGATTGGGCAGGAGTCTTAGCCGAGCGAGGATTGCGGACAAAAGTAGAGGCGGGCCGAGGAACGGAAGTCTCGAGATCTGGCAGTCGCGAAGGCCGAGCAAAAGTCCAACCGGAGGAGACGGTTTGCAAAAGGTAACTTCTCTTGAGAGGAGTAGGTGAGGACACGTTCCCCGGAAGAGGGAACAGTAGGCGTCGGTTCGACCTAGGGTTTCATTTTAAAATCCAAAGTTAGAACCAAGATTGCTCCAGCTGTTAATTATACACTTATTATTTTTGTTATACTATTTTTGGACTAACCCTGGTTGCAGGAGTGAAAGGAAGTAACTACTGCATCCCAGGCGCCTGAAAGGGTTCAGGCGCCCGAGAGACCAGGCGTCTGATAGGTAACAGGCATCTGTGTTGAGGCGTTTCCAACGGGTGAGTTCGGCTGAGTTGGCAGATTGCCACGTCAGCAACTCAGGTGCCTGTGAGCCATCAGATGCCTCAAATGTCCCAGGCGCCCAAGACCGAAGGATAGAGGTTTGGCCAAGTCTACGGATAAGCATGTGCCTGATTCGCTACACATGTCAGGCACCCGAGAACAGTGTATATAAGGGGCTTCACCCCTTTGCATTCGATCATCAATTCACATCAACGCAGAACAGTTTTTTTGCAACTCAAGCACTCCAAACGCTCTCCGACTCTCTTCCGTGATCGAGTTTTTCCGCGCCACCAACGATCAAGATCGATAACACGCTGCCCAAGACGCTCTGCGACCTTTCTGGTGTCGTCGGTATAATTTAAATTCGCTGTTCAATTCTGTACTCGAAATATTTATTTGTAACTTTTTATTCGACTTATATAATTGCCCAATGAAAACGGTCAAGGACCGTGGGCCTTGGAGTAGGAGCCGTTAAAACTCCGAACCAAGTAAAAAGAAACGTGTTAGCATTGTCTTCCGTTGTGTTTTCTGTGTTTTCGAAAAATTTCAGTAATCGCTATTCAACCCCCCCTATCGATTACAATGATCCCACAAGTGGTATCAAAGCGGGTTGCTTAACCTTGGTGAAACTGTCAACTGAGCAGTTTTTTTGAATTTTTTTTGTTTGTTTAAAAAAAAATTTGGTTCTTCGAGGTTGGTGCAACACCACTCGTATTGTTTTTTTTGGTTTATTATTTTTATACCGCACTACTAATCCAAGACAAAGTCTTGGAATAAGTTTATTGTTTTTGTATTTTCAGAAATATTTAATGGCCATGCAAGAAGGCTACAACACCGTACGCCCTCCTCTATTCTCCGAAGAAGATTTCTCCTACTGGAAGAGCATAATGGAGGTCCACCTGAAAACTCAGGTGGAAATGTGGATCATTATCCATTCTGGACTGGAGATCCCAAAAAACTCTCAAGGAGAAGTTCAAGGATACTCTGAGTGGGATGCTTCACTCAAGAAAAAGATAGAAGCAGACGTAAAAGCCACTCAGACCCTCCAGTATGGATTAACTATGGAAGAACTCAACTGCATCAGCCCATTCAGCAGTGCTAAAGAACTATGGAATAAATTGATCGAGCTGCACGAAGGCACGTCGAACACGAGAATCAGTAAGCAGGATCTCCTTCTCAACAAGATGTACACGATCAAAATGCAAGATGATGAAACAACTACACAGCTTCACGCGAGGATCCAAGAACTAATGAACGGTTTGTACATGATAGGTCACAAGGTAGAAAACCGTGATCTCATTAGGTATACTCTAAACTCGTTCCCAAGAAATTCATTGTGGGCATCAATGGTAGATGCTTATAAAGTTTCTAGGAACCTTTCAGATATTAAATTAGATGAACTATTTTCTGAATTAGAACTCCACGAATAGACTAACGCTTCACAGGTCGAGAAAGGGTTAGCTCTTTTTACAGGAAAAGTCCCTGGAAAGCAAAAGAAGAAAAAGATGCAACCGATACCCGAGTCAGATTCTGACTCAGAGTTTGACGACTACAGAATCAATTATCCGGAGCTGGTCCGGATGGCCCGAAGCCACTACAAAATGATCAAGGGTCAAATAAAGAAGAAGAAGGCAAACCAACAAAAGGAATCCAGCTGAACCTTCTACCAGTCAAAAAGCAAAAAGTGAGGTAACCTGTTATGGGTGCAACAAGAAGGGTTACTACAAATCAGAGTGTCCTAACTTGAAGGAGAACAAGAAGAACCGGAGGAAGAAGACGCTCAAAGCTACATGGGACGAATCATCTTCAGAAGAAGAAGAAGAAGTACCACACGCCAACCTCCTTTCACTGACAACATTGGAAAATCTCGACATCGAATCAGAATTGGAATTGGAAGAAAACGTTGGAACCGAAAGGCTCTCAATGTTAGAAGAAAGGCAAATAACGGTAAGAGGTTATCCCGAATCTCAGCTTTACGATTTAATTTCCTATCTATCATGTAAGTTGGCTAAGCCAATGTTTGGGTCGAAGCCCTCCGACAGGAAGTCAAAATCCTGAAAGAGGGAGTGAACTCTAGCTCCTTAACTGAACCAGTTCAGGAAAGAACCTCCACTCAAGCCCAAAAACTTGAGGAGGAGAATTTTGTTGGTGCAAGTTGCATCAATGATGTTCTCCTTTAAGCGTTTTAATGTTTGACAATACACTTAAGTCAGTGATCCAATGAACAGACAAAGGGGAGCAAAGGAGAAGTAACCTAAGTTGAAGAAAAGTCCTAATTAACCTAGGCATCGATACCCCAAGACCTGGCGAAGGGCTGCTAGGCATAGAAGACCTAGCGAAGGGCTGCTAGGCACCTAGCGAAGGGCTGCTAGGCATAGAAGACCTAGCGAAGGGCTGCTAGACACCTAACGAAGGGCTGCTAGGGAATGAAGACCTGGCGAAGGACTGCTAGGCACCTGGCGAAGGATTGCTAGGGAATGAAGTCTTGGTCCAAGGGACTGAGCAACTTAGCTGAGCGATGACTAAGGACAGGAGTGGAGACGGGTCAGGGTTTGAGCGTCTCGAGATCCGGAAGTATCGGAAGCTAAGCGAAAATCCACTCGAAGGGCTGGGTGGCAACTGTCTCCTGAAAGGAGTAGGTGAAGGGCGAGTTCTCGGGGATGAGAACTTGTGCCGGTTCGACCTAGGGTTTCGTGGAGATTCGAAGTCAGAACCAAGTCCTTAAGCCTAATATTGTATGTATATGTGCTTTGTGTTTGTGTATCTTGCAGGTACCAAGAACCGGAGACAAAGCAGGCAAGTTGCTGGAAAAAGGCTGATGGGGGCGCCCCCACTGTTGGGGGCGCCCAGAGCAAGGCATAAAACCCAGTATTGGGTTTAAAGGCTTGATGGGGGCGCCCAGGATGATGGGGGCGCCCCCAACCAAAGAGAAAATGCAGTTTTAAGTGATGAATGCAGAATAGGCTCCAAGCGGGGCGCTCGGAGTGTCCGGGGCGCCCGGGTTCAAAGCTGTTTGTGTTGTTTCGAGTGCGAAACATAGATAATCCTTTCTGAGGGTGCCCGGGAGGTCCGGGGCGCCCTGGTCAAAGGTTTTATCAGCTACAGCGAGGTCGGCGTAGGGATAAGGTTTGACCGGGTTTATCGGGGCGCCCCCGACGTCCAGGGCGCCCCCAGGAGTGCTATAAAAGGGGCTTCGACCCCTCTGCTTCAACAACAACTTCCAAGAGCGATTCCAAGCATTCTGACCGACGACAACGCGCTAGAGACGAGGCTCTACGACCGGGAGGCTCCAGGAGGAAGTGCGCGGCACTTCGGAGGTCCAGATCGGCCGAGCTTCGGACTTTGTCTTGTTGGTTTGCTTTTATTTAATTCCGCACTAATTTTCTATATTATTGCTTGTAATTGTACACTGTAAGACGGATTTTCTCCGCCTCCAGAAATTCCGGAAAGGAGACCTATAGTGGACTCACGCCGAGTACATAGGCCTTGGACGTACTGACCCTGGGGGGTTGGGAACCAAGTAAATAAATCCCGCTGTCTCTGTCTTGTTTTTATTTTTATTTACTGTTCCGCTGCACTAACTCTCTGAGTAGATCGAACGTTTTACGAAGTTAACAAAAGTTTTTCACGGTCGATATTCACCCCCCTCTATCGACGGCACTGGTCCTACAAATTCCACCTTAAAATCTCAGGTAAAGGAACTTAGAGTTGCGTTAGAACGATTCACTTTAGGTTCCAAGAGTCTTGACATGATTATTGGAAAATAAAAATCAGTTCTAATTCGATCCGGACATGGTTATCGAACCAACTCACGATACAGATCTTACTACTCTACGTTGAACCCAAGTAGAACCCGAGTCTAAGCATGGGTCCCAAAATTATGCTTGACAAATCAAGCTGGACCAAACCAATATTGGATTCCCAACGACAAGATTCACATCTTGCCTAGCCCATACCAAGGCTTTAGTCCAGAGGGAGCCAATATAAAAACCATTTTTATAGTTAATTAAATTATTTCTATTTTGTGTTGTTTGTTGCTTGTTTATTTTGTTTCTGCAAAATATTATACGTAGACTTAGGAACGGTTAGATAAGGATCTAACTTAATTAAAACTTGTACAACCTAGTATTAGGGTGGGACGAGATGATAGTACGTTAGGGAAACTTGTCTAAAAAGTCAGGTAGGGTAAGATATATCCTATTTGGTCCTATTAGTCAGGTGGAACTAACCAAAGCAACCTCGGCAAATCCTTAAAGTTAGACCAAGGTTTTCTAAAAAGTAGTTTGAAAATAAAATTTCTTTAAAAGGCATTGTCTAGGAAAGAGTTGATGATCCAATAAGGTTACGACCAAAGAAAGCCTTTGTGCCTCGCTAAGACCTGGAAGCCAATTATCGAAATTCATTTTCAACTTACTAATTATTAAACCTAAATCTAACACAAGTTTCAATTAAATCATAGTAATAATATAAAATCAAAAGATAAAATTAATACAACTCACAAAACAGATAAGGATACCTGTTTTGTCACTTAGAAATGAGTGAGGTGTTTAGGACCCAACAATGTAGTCCAACTCAATTAATTTTACCTTTAATATAACTTTAAGTAAACTTTAAAATTCAACTTAATATTCTCAAAAAAATTAAACTTAATATTTTTCAAAATTTAAACTTAATGTTTTAAAAAATTCAACTTAATATTTTTTCAAAATTTAAACTTAATGTTTTCAAAAATTCAATTTAATATTTTTTAAAATTTAACTTAATGTTTTCAAAAATTCAATTTAACACTTTTCAAAAATTAACTTAATTCAATTTAATATTTTTCAAGATCTAACTTAATTTTGCAAATCAAACTAAGTTTTTTTTTTAACTTAACCAACCTTTTAAATGTACACAAAAAATTGAACTTAGGTGTTGATTCAAGAAAATAACCCGGTCAAAGAATGGTCAACCGGGCGCCCAATGCTTTCCCAACATACGAGGTAGTCAAAGGCTGCCACGCCTGAGCCAAGCCTGAACTCAAGCGCCCAAGTAAGACCTTACTCGGGCGCCTCATCTCTGCTACGGGCGCCTCTTGACCCTCATGGGCGCCCGGGAAGGGCTATATAAGCCCTCGCCCATGGCACCCTCTCCACACCAAACTCACAACCTCTATCACTACTTCCTCACTTCTAAGAGCTTTCCAAGCATCCCAAGTCTTCCTCTCTTCTCCCTCTCCACGATGCCTCCTCGGTATATTTTTTTTGCTTGTTTTTTTTTCAATTTAGTGTTATTAATCAATTTCAATTATTATAGCAAACATCGTCCTGCGGAACCGACCCTGGTACTGAGCCTAGCCCTGACCTTAGGTTTTCTACATTAGCCCTTTTCAATAAGTTTGCTACCACTACGCACAAACCCTAAAAAACCAGCTATCTGAATAGGGGATTCTTTACCCAGTCCTGTCCCACAGTTATTGATGTCATTACCTATTACCAACTAGAACGATTAGTATGCTGTAATCATTCTATAAACACGAATTTGTGTGTCGAGTTTTATAACAACTTGGTCAAATTCGATGATTTCTGCTACACCACTACTATTCAAACCCTTCCACTTACCATTTCTCCTTCTTTATTTACTAGATTTCTTAGACTACGACCCTCTTAGTCCACGTTCTATTGTTATCCTCCTATGGATCTTCCCTTTCTTGTCCCTTACTCCCACATTACCCTCGATCTTCTCTACTCTTATTTTTTCAGAGGTGAGAGAGATCCGACGTTTCAGAATTTTTGATCCGTCGATCTGCGCATCCAGGACTACGCCCTTTATCGAGTCCTGGTCCACTGCATTCTTCCCCTAATTTCACAGGATGTAGCGGTTATGCGACCTTTTCACTCATTCTTACTTTACGCGATGATCCACCACCTAGGCATAGACATTGGTCTACATATGTTTAGGACGATCATCTATGCCTCTAGCATCTCCACTCACTCTAGAGTGTGGACCCCCTACTGTCACATTTTGACCACACTCTTCCATCATTCCGATCATGATATTTCTGTCGGAGAGATCATCACGATGACCGAGTTTGACTAAGTAGAAATTAGGAACTTTTCCCTAGCCACTGTAGATATCCCGGCCACCGGAGTCATATCTTGGAGACGACGAGGTGCTCCACCACAGGTTGACTCGGACGACGAGGTTGGCGTCGATGTCGCAGATATCACCACCGAGATGGAGAAGCAGCTGAGAGAGTCTCCACCACCACCACCACCTCCTCCGATGACTACGGACCAGCGCCTCACACAGATAGAGATGGAGGTTCATAGTGTTCGAGAGGAGATAGAGGCCCATCATGTTGAGCAGATGGAAGTCCTTCAGGCCCGACATGATGAGAGGCTCGTAGCAGACTAGGCCCGACATGAGGAGATGATGTCCATGTTTCGTTCATGGTATCCAGGCCCTTCTTGGCATCCGGGCTCATCTTCTTAGCTTGATATTGTACTAGGGATTTGTTTTCTGACCTTCCTTATTTATAAAAGTTAACTTGATCATATATTTTAGATTTATGCACTCTGAGTTGATTAACTCTAGGGATGTGCTTAGTAGAATATGACTGCTTTTTAAAAAAATTACTATTTTATTATCTTAAAAGTTTGTTTTAAAAATCATATTATTATAAAAATATTTTTTCGACTTAGTTTTTTATAAAAATTACCCCCTTCAAAACTAAGATTTTTCTACGCAATGGACTTAGCTTAGGACTTAACCCTAGAATTGCATGCTCCTATAGATCTAGAAGCCAACATCTCACAAGCACATTAGGATACTTTGATTGATAACCTAGATTAGGTTGAGATGCTTAGGTCTATGCCTTAACTTAAGATGCTTTAAGTCAGTGCATCAAGAGCAGTTGGGGCGATAAATACAAGTGAACAGCAATTAAGTTAAGTATTCAAGCTTAGAAAGTCTAACTTGATCAGACTACTTAACTTGACTAACCTAAGTGAAAGTTGTTGTTATATAACAGTTAGTAAGTAACTGACTGGGTTGGACAGGGACCGAAAGAAGTTAATTTGATACATTTTCTTATGAAATTTTTTTTTTCATGCTTGGTGAGTATGTTAACTGGGTTCAAAATTTATTACTTGGGTCAATCTTAGTTCATTTCTATTACTTACTGTTGGTCAGTTTCTTTCATTATTTTTACAAATCAAGTAGGCTCTGATACACAACTGTTTTTCATGCCAATCATGTTTTTCATTTTTTTGATATATGACAAAGGAGGAGAAAAGAAAAAGTCAAGTTAAAATTATTTTTCCTCAAAATCCTTGTTTTCGAAAAAGTCAATTTAAAATTATTTTTTCCTCAAAATCTTTGTTTTCGAAAAAGTCAAGTTAAAATTATTTTTCCCTTAAAATTTTGTCTCAAAATTTTGTCAAGTTAAACTTATTCCTCAAAACTTTTTTTGAAAAAGAAAATTTTATTTCTAAAAACTTTTTGAGAAAATGCTGTAGAAAAACTTTAAGTTTGAGGATTTCAAAATTTTGTTTGAAATTATTTTTACTTGGAAAAATTTTCAAAATAGAAAAATTACATATTTTCGAAAGCTTCAGGAGAAGATTTTTAATTAAAAAAAGTCTTATGCAATGTTTTGAAATTTTTGTTAAGTTTTTCAAAAAGAATATTGAAATATTCTAAGGGAAAAGGGGGAGAGTACTAATCAAGAGGGAGAGTAGAAAATCTATTTTTCTTTCCTTCCAGTGCATAACTATCATGTAACTTTTTTTTGTTGTTTTTAACTTAACTTTTGAACGGTGTTGCCATAAATCAAAAAGGTGGAAATTATTGGTGCCGGAAGCACCAGATCGAAATGGTTTTGATAATGGCAAAGGGTTCAAAGTTAAGTTTATATTGTGATCTAATGGATTTACCAAGTGTGCAAGAAAGTCCTAGTTCACCTAAGCACGAAGTCTTAACCTGCAGGGTTGAGTAAGAAGTCCTCGTCATGGACTAGGCACCGAAGTCCTGATCTAGAAGATTGGGCAGGAGTCTTAGCCGAGCGAGGATTATGGATAAAAGTAGAGGCGGGTCGAGGAACGGACGTCTTGAGATCCGGCAGTCTCAAAGGCCGAGCAACAATCTAACCGGATGAGTTTGTTGGCAAAAGGTAACATCTCCTGAGAGGAGTAGGTGAGGACGCGTTCCCCGGAAGAGAGAACAGTAGGCGTCGGTTCGACCTAGGGTTTCATTTTGAAATCCAAAGTCAGAACCAAGACAGCTCCGGCTGTTAATTATACACATTATTTTGTTATACTGTTCTTGGACTAACCCTGGTTGTAGGAGTGAAAGGAAGTAACTACTACATCCTAGGCGCCTGAAAGGGTTCAGGCGCTCAAGAGACCAGGCGCCTGACAAGTAACAGGTGCTTGTGTTGAGGCGTTTCCAGCGGGTAAGTTCGGCTGAGCTGGCAGGTTTCCACGTTAGCAACTCAGGCGCTCGTGAGCCATTAGGTGCCTCAAGTGTCCCAGGCGCCTAAGACCGAAGGATAGAGGTTTGGCCAAGCCTGCGGATAAGCATGCGCCCGATTCGCTACACGTGTCAAGCGCCCGAGAACGGTGTATATAAGGGGCTTCACCCCTTTGCGTTCGATCATCAATTCACATCAATGCAGAACAGCTTTCTTGCAACTCAAGCACTCTAAACGCTCTCCGACTCTCTTCCATGCTCGAGTTTTTCCGCGCCACCAATAATCAAGATCGATGGCACGCCACCCAAGATGCTCTGCGACCTTTCTGGTGTTGTCGGTATAATTTAAATTTGTTGTTCAATTCTGTACTCGAAATATTTATTTGTAACTTTTTATTCGACTTATAAAATTGCCCAACGAAAACGGTCAAGGACCGTGGGCCTTGGAGTAGAAGTCGTTAAAGACTCCAAACCAAGTAAAAAAAACATGTTAGCATTGTCTTCCGTTGTGTTTTCTACATTTCCGAAAAAAATTCAATAATCGCTATTCACGCCCCTCTCTATCGATTATAACGATCCCACAATTTATTTATTCTTACTCCTACTTTTATCCTTTCTCTTCATTCTTCTTGTTCAAATACTAAGATGAGGATGCAAAGTGAGTACTATGAGATGTGTCACTCCTCAATTTCTTTTTTTCCTAGACACACTAAGCTATGAGCTCATTCAGTTTCTATTTACCCTTTTGAGTATTATAGTTAATCTTAAAAGGAGTGAACTATGTGTTGGTAATCATGCGGTCGGCAAGAGAGGGGTGAATTGCCCCTGTAAAATAAAGACAAATCTTTTATTTTGTCTTTAATAAAGATAAGGATTAGTTATCACAAATAAATAACATAGACAAAATAACTATGCAACAAGAAAAGAGACACAACCAGTTACTTGGTTTGCAACCATGATGGTTACTAATCCAAGGTAAATCAAAGCTTGTTCTCCAAATGAACTCCTTGTTGAGGCAATCTATTGTCCATTGGACCATGAGTTTTGATGTCTGAGCAAAGGGTTTAAGTTAGGTTCACCCTTGTATTTGATGTGTATTTGAGTGTATAGGTTTGCAAGATACATATAGACTTAGCTTGACAATTTCGAGTCCAGTGAAGGATGGTACATCTTGTTGGTGTCGGAAGCACCAAAGTCAAACCTATGTTTTCATGATGGCAAAGGGTTCGGAAGTTAAGATTTGGTTGTGATCTAACAAGCTTATTAAGTGTGCAGGAAAGTCCTAGGTACACTAGGCACTAAGTCCTGGTTCGTTGAATTGGGCACTAAGTCCTGGCCGCGGGCTGGGCAACTAAGTCCTGATGTAAGGTTAGACAATAAGACCTGGTGAGTGAAGCTGGGCACTAAGACCTGGTGAGTGAAGCTGGGCACTAAGACTTGATTGAGGACTGGGCACTGAAGACCTGGTGAGTAAAGCTGGGCACTGAGACCTGGTCGGGGACTGGGCATCGAAGACCTGGTGAGTGAAGCTAGGCAAAAGTCCAACCGGAGGAGCCGGTTGGCAAAAAGGTGAATTCTCTCGAGAGGAGTAGGTGAGGACGCGTTCCCCGTAGGAGGGAACATTAGGCGTCGGTTCGACCTAGGGTTCCATTTGGGCGACCCAAAGTCAGAACCAAGACAGCTTAGGCTGTAAACAATGTTTAATATATCATGTATATTTGCTTCTTGTGTTTGGAACTAACCCTGGTTGCACGAAATGAAGGGACAGTGTTTCTGCAGCTCAGCGCCTCATTGGAAGGAGGCACCTCACTGGGCTAGGTGCCTATGAGGATACAGGCGCCCCAGTGCAAGGCCAAACCAAGCCATCGAAGCAAACTGCCACGAAAGCCTTTGGACCAAGTCAAGCTAGGCGCTTGTGTTAACACAGGTGCCCCAGTTGAAGGGATAAGCGCTGGTCGAGTCTGCGGATTGGAGTTCTCGCAAAAGAGGCCACGTGTCAGGCGCCCCCTTCAACACAGGCGCCCATGTGACCAGTATAAATAGGGGTTCACCCCCAAAGCTTCAGGACAACTCGAACATCTCGCTCTCAACACTTTCGTTCAAGCGCTACGCTCCGACACGCTCCGCACTCGCAATTCAAGCGCCGACGACGACCCGCTGCTCCGAACTTCCAACCACTCCGGTCGTCAGTAAAAGTTTATTTTCGTAAAGTGTTGTAATTTCATTTTCAATTCTATATTTTGTACTCCAACTTGTAAACATTTTTACGAATATAGAATTACCCATCGTAAACGGTCAAGGATCGTCGGCCTTGGAGTAGAAGCCGACTGCGACTCCGAACCAAGTAAAAAAGAAAAATTGTTAGAGATTGTTTTTGTGTTTTTCGCTGCGTAATTTCTCTTAATCATCCAAAAATTTTACGATCGATATTCACCCCCCCTCTATCGATTTACTCCGATCCAACAAGTGGTATCAGAGCGGGTGGCTCAAACTTGGTGCAACCACCAGTTTGAGAATTCTTTTATTTCAGATTTACAAATTTTAATTTTTTTTCTTTTTTTCCACTCGAATTTTCTCGTTAATCGAGGTTGGTGTAACACCACTCTATCTTTTTCCATTATTAATATTTTTTCCTGGACTGCTAATCCAGGACCTAGTCTTGGGACAAGTTTTTTATTTTTTTTCAGAAAATTTTAATGGCCAACCAAGAGTGGAACAGTACTCGTCCACCACTATTCTCCGGGGAAAATTTTGATTTTTGGAGAAGTCAAATGGAACTCCATCTGAAAGCCCATATGGACATATGGATGATCATTCAAACAGGATTCTCCCTCCCTACTGAAGATGAACTATCAATTGCGTGGGACAAACTGGATGAACCAACGCTCAACCAAATTGAGACAGATGCAAGGGCAACTGCAATTCTTCAGTGTGATCTAACCAACGAACAACTCAAGCTAGTCGACTCATTTGGATGTACCAGAGAGATTTGGGAGAAATTGATTAACCTACATCAAGACAACACAGATGAGAAAGATCAGGTAAGTTATGTTGCATTCTCGGCTCAAGCCCAAATAACCGAGCCAGATTCGGCACCCGACTTCGACTCCGGATCAGAAGATGAGTTAGAATTTGTACCTGACTGCAAATTAGAGCTAGAGTTAGAGGACGAATTGACTGAGACGGTAACCGATTTTGAATCCTTTTTAAATTACAATTAAATAATCAAACTGATACTGTAATGGTCGAGGAAGGGATAGTTTCTATTGCAGAGAAAAATCCAGGAGAACCACCCAAGGAGAAGCTTCAACCAGCACCCGAGTCCGACTCAGACTCGGAATCTGACGACAGTGAAGGAGATCGACTCAAATTGGTCCGATGGGTTCGTGACCACTACAAGAAGCTGAAGGAACAGAAAAGAAGGACGGCTAAAATTAAGGGGGAGATTCCCAACCAGGAATCAAACAGTAATAAGGTAAATTCAAAATGTAAAAATCATATAATGTGTTTTATGTGCGGTGAAATAGGTCATTACAAGAGTAAGTGCCCCAATCACAAGAGTCGACCTTCGCCAAACGGTACCCTCAAGAATACTGGACAAATATTCGGGAAAGGTAACTTTACAATATTTGAAAACCCAGTATTTATTTCAAATGATGTGATTAAATCTTATGAATTAGTTAAAGCAAATTTTAGAAAACTAGAACAAGAAAATGAAACATTGAAACATAAGGTCAAAATGCTAGAAAGTTTAATTCACAATTTTGCTGATTTTAAAAATCCAGAATATTATTCCAATTATGACGTGACTTAGATGATTATTCTTCTCACTTGTTTATTTATTTTATTATGCTTAGATTTAGGATTGGTTAAATTAAGGACAAATGATTGAGTTAAAATTTGAACAACATAGTATTGGGTGGAGGTGAGATGATAGTACGTTAGGAAAACCCTTCTAATAAGGTTAAGTATGTTCTACTTGGTCTGTTTAGTCTGGTGGAACTAGCCGAAGCTACCGATCCAAGTCCCAAACTAGTTAGACCAAAATTTTTCAAGAAGTAATTTGAAAATGAAATTTCGTTAAAAGACTTTGTCAAGGAAAGGGTTGTTGCTCCAATAAAGCTACGGCCAAAGAAGGCCTCTGTGCCTCGCCAAGACCTAGAAGTCAATTTTTGAAATTCAAAATTCAAATCACTATTTGTTAAAATTGAATCTAACATAAATTTTAACCAAATCTTAGATACCTGTGTCAAAGCTAATCTTGCTTTTCTATAACATTTTCCATAAAATGTTTTCTATTGTGCACAAGTTTTCATGTCATAACATTAGTTCTCAAAGATTAGTTCAAAGTTTTAATCTTACATACTTTTTGCTCGAAATCTTATCAAAAATTCACTTTAATTTGAGAATTGACTCATCAAATTAAGATCTAGCACGTAATTGACTTATTTCTGATTAATCAAACCTGGTCAAAATTGGTCAACGGTCAAACTGGTTAACAGTCAAACATTGTTCAACCCGGGTGCCCGAGTCCTTACGGGCGCCTGATGCTTTATCTTCATCCAAGGCAGTCAGACCTGCCAAAAGCAACTGACAACCTTATTCAGGCGCCCGAGAGACTCTCGGGCGCCCCAATGAACATGGCCGCCCTAGACCCTTCACGGGCGCCCGTGAAAGCCTTTATAAGGCCATCATCATTTCCTCATTTGCCACACCAAACGAGTTTCTCCTCCATTCCTTCTCCTCCCAAGGCGCCCGAAAGCTCCTCTCTTGTCCTCTAACGCCCTACTTCGACAAAGCTACCCCAGTATTATTTTAATTATGCATTTATAATTAATTCTTTTATTATCTTGCTTATTAAATGCATAATTTTTCTTACCGATTTAGAAAATGTCGCGTTACCCAACCTAACCCCGTGGCCGAGCCTAGCCCGGATCCGAGATTCCCTACCTTGGAATTATTTAACAAATTTGCCCAGGCCACCTACAAACCTATTAAAACTAGCTTTCTAAATAGACAATTTTTTACCCAATCTTGCCCCATAGCGATGGAAGCAATTAATTTTTATCAACTAGACCATCTTGTTTTCTGCACCCATTCAGTTAACACAACCCTATGTGTTGAATTTTTCAACAATCTGATCAAAGTAGATGACCTTTGCTACTCGGCCATCATACAAGGGATGCCACTTACTATCTCACCAGCCTTATTTAACCAATTTTTAGGACTACGACCCTCCCAGTCTACCTTTTATTGCTATCCTCCTACTGACCAACCTTTCAGTGCCCTTGTTCTCACATTTCGCTGGACACTCTCTACTCCTACTTTTTCGGAGATGTCCGAGACCCGACGAGACAGAGGTTTCAGTCCGTCGATCTCCGCATCCAGCATTATGCTCTCTATAGAGTCATAATCTACTGTGTCCTTCCACTAACCACTCGGGATGTCGCGACCATGCGACCCTTTCATACCTTCCTCCTCTATGCTATGATTCATCATCTGGATTTAAATATTGGCCTTCACATTTTCCAGACGATCATCTATGCATCCAGTATTTCTACCCATTCCCGAGTCCGCACCCCCTACTGCCACATCATCACCTCCCTTCTTCACCACTACGGTCGCGACATCACCGCCGGGGAGGTAACCCCAATGACTGAGTTTGACGAGATCGGGGCTAGGAACTTTTCCTTAGCGGGGATAGATGTCTCGGCCACCGGGGTTCTTTCATGGAGATGCCAGAGGGCTCGACCCCAGATAGACTCGGACGAGGAGGTGGAGGTTGATGTAGCCGATCTCGCAGCCGAGATCAGCGAGCACTTGCAGGAGCCTCCTCCACCGACCACCGACCAACGCCTGACACTACTACAGACGGAGATGCACAGCCTCCGAGAGGAGATGGAGGCTCGTCACGTTGAGTTTACAGACACTCTTCAGGCCGAACACAATGTGAACCAGGGTTATCACACCGAATACATGGACAATCTTCGAGTCGAACGCGAGGCAAATGCGGCTCGACACAACGAAGTGATGTCCATGTTCTGGTCATGGCAGCCCGGTCCATTCCACCCCCCTGGCCCCTCCTCGTAGATCTGAGTGATTTCGTAGCTAGTTGACTGTACTTGTACTATTTGACTTGCCCTAACTAGTAGGGTTTGTTGGATCTGGGATGGCTAGAGAGGGGGTGTGAATAGCCAGCCACTAAAAACCCTCCCTTCTAGCTTTGGCTTCTTTTGATTCTTTCTGCACTTAGGTTAGCAGCGAAAAAATAGAACAGAAAGAAAACAGAAAGAGAACAAACCAGACGCTAACACAGGAGATTTACAAGGTTCGGGGATAACTTGCCCCTACTCCTTGGCGTGCCCGTGAGGTGGGCGATCCCTTGATCGTCGACAGATCAAGCCCCGGAGTGATTCCGGCTAATAGAACTTCTCCTTCTCTATGGAGTAACCTCTCCACAATCATCTTAGAAATATACAGATGAAGCACAGGAGACTCGAGAAGGAAACTCACATAATAGATCAAACAGATAACTCAAGCAAGAAGAGAATATAGAGAAACATAACTCAGCAGCAACCCTTTGCTCTATTCACAGTTGTCTCTCCACCCCTCTCTGCTTCGCCATCTTCTTCTTATGCCTTCCTTCTGCATGTCAACAAGCTTCGTCACCCACTGACCCACGACTTCGTCACCCACTGACCCACTGACTGTTGGGATCGGGTGCATGTTGACATGGATACGGGTTCGTAATTTTAAAATTTAATTACGTGCAGCGGAAGGTTTAGCATAAATAATTTCTCAAATTATTTTAACCATGTATCTAGCATGCAACCTTATATTGTGGAGACATGATCATACATTTAAAATTTTACAGAAAGTAAACTAATTTACTTAATACCTCGCGTAACTCGTAGAAAGGGACAAGATCCAACCGTAGCGTCCCTTGGAAGCTCCGCCTCTATTCGCGTCCACGCCGAGTTCTCTTCGGGATGACTTCGCAAAGTCACGAGTTTCGTGCCGACAAGAACTACTAGATTCTCCAAAGGCACGATAAGAATATCAAGAGAGAGAGATGGAAAACTAACCACCAAACGAAAAACGGAATCAAGATTCCGGGAGGAAGGAAGGAGTCGCGCCCGCTTCTTCTTCTTCTTCGGCTTCTTCTTGGTGGTGGAAGCTCACGGCAAAGGGGGAGGGCTCTAGGGCCGGCGGCACTAGAAAAGGGAGAGGGAGAGAAGGAGAGGGAGAGAGGCTAGGCAAGAATCCTTGATCTCTTGGATTAATCTCCAAGCCTTACCTTTGTACCTTTATATAGTAGCCTCTTTATCGCCAAGTCTCCTTTTAACGGAATAAATTTTTCATAAGAAATTTATCTTATAAATTTTTCTATGAATTATTCCGTTATGCCAAGTTTTTATTATAACTTAATTTATAATAAAAACAACCATGTCTCCCCTTTTATTATGGAATAAATTTTTACAAGAAATTTATTATATAAATTTTTCTTATCATGGAAAAATCAATTCATAATTGATTTTATAAAATAAAATAAATCAATCCATGGTTCATTTTAATTTCCATAAAAAAGAATAAATTTCTATAAATTTCTTTATAAAAATTTCTTTATATAAATTTCTTTATCCATAATTTTATAAAACAAATCACGCTCGATTTATTTTATAATTTAAACCAAACAATTTGGTTTCCCTTTTTATTGTGGCCGGCCAAACCAAAGAGGGTGGAGACCCTCTTTGGCCGGCCAAATCCAAGCCGTCACCATACGAATTAAACTCATTTAATTCGTCCAATAAGCCTTCAAAAGACTTAGCCATTTTAAGCTTCCGATGCGTCTCTGATAAATTCAGATTCGACTTATCTCTCTTGATCGGAAAATCCAATTTTTAGCTCGTTTTAAATCCCTCGGATTACTCGTAGTGCGTGTGACTAAATAGGCTTTCGATTTATGTTGGTCATCTATAATTCATCAATTATAGAACGATCATGAGTGACACCTAGTAGTACATCATGATCCCCAATTAATCGAAAGATCAACGGTTGACCTCAGAAATTATTCTGAAACCCTTCAGCAGCTCTAATGAATCGTGCCTCATTCCCTTCACCATCTTATACCCACTTGGTTCAGGACACGATCTATGTGTGTCAGTCCCCACTAGGCTGACTACGTCACACCTAGCCCAAGTAGTGTCTTTCTCGTCTAACGGATTCTAATTACTCTCATGTTTCTGAGAGATTCATACTCTGAACATGTGATGCTCTGGCCAGAGGCTTCGAGTAACAATCCGACGATAGGCCTTGGGTATACATCTCCTCGCAAGGAGTGGTGAATCCTTTGTAGGCTGTTCAAACATCTTCGGGCACTTCGGCTTATACCCAACCATCCTGGGTCCACACCTCCTTAGAGATGCTTTCTTAAGATGTCAAAGTATAAGTCTCCATGACCAAGATGACTTGAACACCGCAAGTCAAAGGAACATCGCACTTAAGCTGCAGTAAGAACTTCATTGACATGTAGATTACCATATGAAGTTTTACAGCCAGTCACTCCAATGAACTAGTTCCCTTAACTAGCATTTATGTTTATCTCCGGACATCCCAATGTCACCAGCCAGTGAGAATCAGCTGATTAGAGAATAATCCATGCTAGTCTCAACAGAATTGATAGTGTCCGTATTTATCAATTCATCGACTAGGGACAATTTCAATACTTCACAATTGCACATGTAGAGATAATCACTAGTTGTGAATTCATCACAAATTCTCTCATGCTGTGAATTGTATTGCGGACATTCAGTAAATGAGTTTAAGATCTCAATCAAATACACGAACATATATACTCAAATAGTGAATATTCATTTATTAAAGTAAATGATTACAATCATAAGGCGATTGCCTTAGGACACTTCTCTCATATTACTAACACTGACCTCCTCTGAGCCCTTAGTTCACTGAAGATTGTTGAGGCAATCTGTGATCCGGAGTGATCATGAGTTTTGATGTTTGGGCAAAGAGTTTAAGTTAGGTTTACCTTTGTTATCTTATATGTGTATGTTGAGTGTGCAGGTTGTACATGTTACACATATGGACTTGACTGGACGGCCTCGGTACGGTGAAGGGTGGCATGGAGACAAGATGGAGGCTTGTGTGCACCCGAGGGATCTTGGTGAGCAGAGACGATGAGCTGAGGGGCGCGAACTTCGAGGCATGCGTGAAGGATGACATGGAGGCAAGCTGGAAGCTTGCGTGCATCCGAGGGACGGGAGCCGAAGATGAAGAGGGCGCGAAGGCAACAGTCGAGGCTGCTGTGGAAGAGTCAGTCGAGTTGTGAGGGTACGAGTGCTATGTGATTGTACTCAGGAAATCCTAGGGGTTGAGTGCAAAGTAGAATGTACTCAGGAAGGGTAACCTTAGGTATGTGAGTAGACCAGTCGACTGGCCTGGGGGCAGTCGACTGATGAAACTCACAGAAGGGTCTTAGCCTGGGACCAGTCGACTGCCCTGGGGGCAGTCGACTGATAGGTGGCTGGTGAGTTGGCTGAGAATTCGAACGTTGGGGTGCAACGGTCAAATTTCAGTGGCACCAGTCGACTGCCCTGGGGGCAGTCGACTGGTAGCGAGGGTTTCAGCCCGAGTCCTATTTAAAGAGGACTTCGTGGTGGCTGAGATTTTTGACAAATCTTGTCTTGGTTAAAGGCAAGATAGTAGTTTTTGTGCTGAAGTCTTCAAAAGGTGTTGTGGTGAGGTTTCTCCACCCACAAGGAGCGATGAGGGCTAGCCGGAGGTTATCCGGGGATTGATCCACCGACGGATTCTTGGATTAGTCACCCGTCCGGGGTGGATACCAAGTACATCTTCCGTGTTAGCATTGGTTAGTGTTTGATTATTGTTTTTATTGTATATTTCGCTGTGCAACTAACCGTGTAGGAAGAAAAGGGGTTCAAAAAATGCTATTCACCCCCTCTAGCGGACACATTCGATCTATCAATTGGTATCAGAGCGAAGGACCTCTCGTGATTGGACTAACCGCCAAGAAGAGCAAAAGCTAGAGGGAAGAACATGGAAGACAAATTCGGGGACGACATCTACACTCCGCCGGCCTACGACCATGAAGATTTCAGGTATTGGAAGTCACGGATGGAGACGTGGTTCGGAATGGAGTGGGACCTTCGGATTGCGCTTGAAGAGCCCTTCGATATTCCAAAGGATAAGCACGGGAAGAGGCTTAGACCTAGATATTAGAATCAAAAATAAGAAAATCAATCCAAGGCGAATAAAAAGGTAATTGACATATTGCTTAATTATTTGCCTACTAATGTTTTGAATGGTGTAGGAGCATACAAAAATGCACACGAATTGTGGATCAAAGTAGAAGAATTTCATAAAAACCCTACACGAGGTCAAGTAGTGAAAGAACCCGAGGAAGTGAACTCGATAGCCCAAGAGGAGGAAGAATTAAGTGAAAGATTATCAACCTCCTCAAGAGAAGAAGAGGAAGAGGTCTCCACCTCAAGGATTGAGGGGGAGGAGAGAACTTCATCTATACCGGAACAAGAGGAAGCATCCACATCATCCAAGGTTGAAGAAGAAGTCAACCTAGCCTCTATCTCCACCAAAGCTAAATCGAAAGAGCACATTACATGCTTTGGTTGCAAAAAAAAGGGGCACTACAAGGACAAGTGTCCGAAAGGTAAAATGGAGATAAAATCTACACTTATTTCAAGTTCTTTTAAATCTAACATGAGGTGTAGGAGTGAAGAAGCCCAAGCTAAAAAGGAGAAGATTAGATGCTTCACATGTGGAGAGCTAGGGCACTACCACACCAAGTGCCCTAGAAAAGTGAGCTAAAGAAAATAGAGCACTTGAGGAGATGGGAGAAAGAAGAAAGAAAGAAGAGAAGAAGCCCACATCAAGGAGGGACTCCAAAGGTAAGGAAGGTAACTCCTAACCTTAAGACAAAGTTTAATTCAAATTTAAGTTCCTCCTTGTATTTTAAAATAATGTTAATCATCCCTCTATGCATGCTAGTTTTCATGAAAAATGCTTAATGGTGCATAACTTTAGATTTAGATATAATGATAGGACTAAGGTTAATAAGATAGATCACAACCCTAGGAAAAGCATGCATAATGATAGACCCAAGACCTCTAGACCTAAGGATCATGGCACTAATCCCAAAAAGGGAAGGAATGTGCCTAGGCAAATGGGTAGGTCTAGGAATATCCAAGGTGTGCATATGGAAACTAAGGTTAGAAACTTGGCAAGGGAAAATCAAGCCTTGAGGGCAAGACTTGATATATTAGAAAAGGCCCTAGAAAGATTCACAGTTGGATCTAAGGGCTTAGACATGGTGTTGGGGAGTTTAAAACCCAACTATGATAGATCCGGTTTGGGATACCGGTCTAAGACCTCCAAGGTCAACAAAAAGAAATATGCGGGGAAGGCATATGATCATGACAAGAAGGAGAAGTCAAAGGATGACAAGGGAGTGCCATCCAAAGGGGAAAAGAATGACTTAACTAAAGACAAGGTGTCTAGGATTAAGAGGGTTCGTTTTGTAGGCCAAGAATCATCGGAGGCTCACCGGTGTGGTCTAGTATGGGTTAAGTCACCTAGGGAGGTGGCTAAGACTCAGAGCTCAAGGGAGAGCTCTAGGAGCTTTTGGGGTCCATGGTAAATGGATCTCAAAAATTTCTCTCCTAGGAAATTAGGTGAATTATGCCAAAAAGGGTTGAAAGACTTGGGTAAGCCTTAATCCTAGGTTTTGGCACATTAAAAGGAAATTTAGGGAGAAAAGAATGAAAATACAATTATATTGGGTAAATTTGGGTTTTAAAGTATGAATACCATGTAATTCAATGATAGAAATGAACTATAATCAAGGATAAGAAGAAACAGTGAGGAGGAATCACAATTGAGACTTTTGGGATGAGTTTCAATAATACACTTTAGGATAAGTTGAGTTTCATGTCAATCTTGGGATCCGGAGTACATTTGTTTGGAAACATATTTTTCCCAAGTAGACATTGGCCTCACAAATCTCCCCACAAAATTTCATAATTTTTGGAGATTTGTAGAATTATTTAGGGATTTCTGAAATTCAACTAAAAAAACTAAAATTTCGGTACCAGTCGACTGTCCTGGGGGCAGTCGACTGGTCTCAAGCCCAGAAACTCTCTGTAAGTTTTGGCAGTCAACTGCCATATGGGCAGTCGACTGATCAGTGAGAGTTTGCAAAGAAAGGCCTATTGGATAGCAAGAAATTTCAAAATTAGATTATGGGATATGGGTTGGGATTAAAATTCGTGTGTATGATTTCATACTCCTTGAATGAAATATTATCCCATGATTTAATAAGGCTTTGTTGATATCTTGAAAATCAAGGAAGAATTGATAAGTTTCCTTAGGTATCTAGGACTTAGAGGTAAAAGGGGAAATTGAGGACAATTTCGTGTGTAAATTGATGATGGTTAGAATTGACAAACACAAGGAATCATGAATTGAGGTCAAAATTGATACAAAGTGTCCATCCTTGGGAAAATTAGAGAATTAAACCAAAGTCAAGTACATTTGATAATCTTAATCAAAACATACTTTTCTAGGATAGGGTATATCCTAGCAAGTGTGCTTGCAAATCTTTAGGTTTTTGTTGGGTATTGTTGAGTTCTTTTTGGCACTAGGAATAAGGTTGCTTGGGGGCAATCCTTTAATGGTGGCCAAGGGAGAAGAACTTAGTTGTTAGGTTGGGTAGAACCTAACTTGGTGTCAGGGTGTTAAGTTGGGTAGAACTTCACCTAGAAAAATCAAAAATTTGGAGAAGGCATAGGTTAAGGGGGAGGTTGCCTCCTAGTTGCCTTAATTTTTATAGAAAACTTTTTGAGTTTTGTGTCAAACTTGAGAACGGTGATAGATACATTATGAAATGTATTTTTCCCAAGTAGGTATAGGTATCACAAAGTTCTCCACGAAATTTGAGAATTTTTGGAGATTTGTGGAATTTCTGGCGCAATTCTGAAATTGGCCAGAAAATTGATAAATCAGAGTATCAGTCGACTGCCAATAGGGGCAGTCGATTGGCCAGGGCTGATTTATGTATCAACAGCTGGTTTGGGGTCCAAATGATAAGAAACAAGTGTATGAGGGTCTAGTACACTGTGTTAGGACCTTTGGGGATTAAAAGAACCGATAACTGAGATATTATTCGGGTCTTTTTGATGTTAGGCAAAGGAGGAGAAGTGTTGGGTTTAAGTTGGGAAACCAAACACTCCTTTGCTAGAAACCCTAGGTTTAGGGGGAGCTGAGATTATGGGGGAGTATGATTGCTCCATTCTTGGCGTAAGGGGAACATTGGAGAGGTTCTTAAAAAGCCTTTGTAAGTCCAATGTAGGGGGAGCTTGGGAAAAGCTTTAAAAAGGCCGTTTTGGTAAAAAATCTTAACTTGGAGGGTTAGGTGTAGGATGCTTTGGGATAGGATCCATTTTTGCATTGCATATGCATTATTTTTGCTATTGACTACTATTTTGCTTTCCCTAACTTAAACATATTGTCAAACATCAAAAAGGGGGAGATTATTGAGGCAATCTGTGATCCGGAGTGATCATGAGTTTTGATGTTTAGGCAAAGGGTTTAAGTTAGGTTTACCCTTATTATATTATATGTGTATGTTGAGTGTGCAGGTTATACATATTACACATATGAACTTGACTGGACGACCTCGGTACGGTGAAGGGTGGCATGAAGACAAGATGGAGGCTTGTGTGCACCCGAGGGATCTTAGTGAGCAGAGACGATGAGCTGAGGGGTGCGGACTTCGAGACATGCGTGAAGGATAGCATGGAGGCAAGCTGGAGGCTTGCGTGCTTCCGAGGGACGGGAGCCAAAGATGAAGAGGCGCTGAAGGCAATAGTCAAGGCTGATGTGGAGGAGTCAGTCGAGTCGTGAGGGTACGAGTGCTGTGTGATTGTACTCGGGAAATCCTAGGGTTTGAGTGCGGAGTGGAATGTACTCAGGACGGGTAACCTTAGGTGTGTGAGTAGACCAGTCGACTGATGAAACTCACAGAAAGGTCTCAGCCTGGGACCAGTCGACTGCCATGGGGGCAGTCGACTGGTAAGTGGCTGGTGAGTTGGCTGAGAATTCGAACGTTGGGGTGCAACGGTCGAATTTCAGTAGCACCAGTCGACTGCCCTAGGGGCAGTCGACTGGTAGCGAGGGTTTCAGCCCGAATCCTATTTAAAGAGGAATTCGTGGTGGCTGAGATTTTTGACGAATCTTGTCTTGGTTAAAGGCAAGATAGTAGTTTTTGTGCTCAAGTCTTCAAAAGGTGTTGTGGTGAGGTTTCTCCACCCACAAAGAGTGACGAGGGCTAGCCGAAGGTTATCCGGGGATTGATCCACCGACGGATTCTTGGATTAGTCACCCGTCCGGGGTGGATACCAAGTACATCTTCCGTGTTAGCATTGGTTAGTGTTTGATTATTATTTTTATTGTATATTTCGCTGTGCAACTAACCGTGTAGGAAGAAAAGGGGTTCGAAAAATGCTATTCACCCCCTCTAGCAGACACATTCGATCTATCAAAGACCTCTTCAGCTGGATCCTCAGATCAGTCGCCAGATGTCAAAAGCCGTTGAAACCTGCAAACATATACCAAACAAAAGAACACCAGAGAAAGTCACCCTTTGACCCTTCTCCTTGCTCCTCCATTTGACTCTGTATCATCTGCACACTCACAGGTTTATTAGCGAAGCAAATCGGAATCAAATCAGAAGGAAATCAGAGATTTGACAATAATTCAAATTAAAGTTCTGAGGGGTTGATCGGTCACCTTAACCGACCAGACTCCCTCCTGACCGATCAGATTCCATTCTGATCGATCCAGTAACGGTCTGATTGTTAGTAGGAGCCCTAGAGCCAATTATGTGATGATTGACTAGGGACATTTTGTATCATATTCTATAATTAATAAAGGCATGATTGGTTATTATACTTACTATGTATTTGTGCCAAATAACTAAGTATAATAATATCCTTGGGTAGTAGGTTCTTATCTACATCATATCGATTGGTTGAATCGATAGTGAGATGATGTAGAGAACACTACTCTAAACCATTCCTAGTCAAGTATTAATATTCAAGGACAATATTAATGCATAGAGACTAGCATGTAGGTCAACTGATGACTTGAGCTCACAAGTCATGGTATACATTGGAGAATGTGTACTGAATTGACCCGCCATGAGAAAGTTTCATAGATTGTCATATGAGTGTCATAAACTTTCTCATGTGACTATTGGAATGAATAGTCCTTAGATCTGAAGTCACTACGGTTCCCTACATAAGGAGTTATGTACTTTGATATCGTCAAACGTCACCCGTAATAGGGTGGACTATAAAGGCGATCACTGGGTATGTAATGAATTATGCGGAGGGATGTGAATGATGTAGATGAGATCTATCCCTCCCATATGACGGGAGTGATATCTGTGGGCCCCTTGATCGAGTAGGACTACTAAAATGCATGACCATGCTCAAATGAGTCAATATGAGATATTGAGCTCATTTGTTTGAGTGAGTCTACTCGGGGATCAAGAAACACAAGATTGACTAAGGATGACACAGTCTATGCCTCATTGGTCAATCTAGATATCGAGGATAGAAGGACAAGGTCATACATTATCATAGTCACCAAGGTTTAGTCGGATCTCGACTTTTCTTGTTACTTGGGTAGCAATGATGCATTGCTAGATGTCGCTCATTGCTTATGTGTCTAAAGCGTTTAGGCACATTGCCAACGTCATGAGAACCTATTGGGTCACACACTAAGGACACGATGCTTCGGAGATTAATTAATCTTGATTTGACTAAGATTTGATTCTAATTGGATTAATTGAGTTAGAATCAAGTGAATCCAATTAGATTATGGGATTGAGTCTAATTTCAGTTAGACTCATCTAGATTAGACTCAACCACTTAATTATAGATAATATTCATTAAAGGGTTTAATAAATATTATTTAAGAGGAAGGCTAAGAGACATTCTATTCATTAGATGAATAGAATATTAAGAGTCTCAAGGAATACCAAGAGGCTTGGTATTCATTGGATTTTATTGACATTAAGATGAGAGGAGCTCAAGGGACATAGACCCTTGGTATTCGTTAGATGAGTATAAATACCCCCCTTGTCAAAGGCTAGAGGGTGCATCTCTCTTCCTCTTCTTTCTTCCTCCTTGTCCATAACTCCCTAGTGGAGGTTCTTGTGCTTTGTGAACCATCCCAAGTTGCTAGCATAACTAAGGTGGTTCTTCTCCGAGGCGTTGATCGTGTTCGTGTGGATACGCATAGAGGCACAGACACTTGAACGTGCAAGAGATCCGGTGAACCAAAGGACTAGCGGGATAAGCGAAGGGCGCGCGACAAAGGTATTCCTATAAGATAGGAATTGTAGATCACTTTGTATGAGTTTTTCTTTCACATGGATCGCTCGAGGGATCTTATTTCCGCTGTGATTTTAAATGTTTTTACCTATAGATCCCTACACTGATCAGTCTCACTGATCGATCAGAGATCAGGGATCGGTCACCAGATCGATCCTAAACCCACTGAGTTCTTAGGGCTAGAGTCAAGACCCCAGCCGGGGGCTGATCGGTCCAGCTGACCGATCAGTCAGAGACTGATCGGTCCAGCTGACTGATCAACCAAGGACTGATCGGTCCAGCTGACCGATCAGCTAAGGGTTGATCGGTCCAACTAACCGATCAGTCTAGTGGCTGATTGGTTTAGCTGACCGATCAGCACTGATCGGTCCAGCTGACCGATCAGCCAGGTGGCTGACCGATCAGGGTCCCTCCTGATCGGTCCAGCCTGATTCTGATCGATCGTACTGTCCGATCAGAAATTCCTCTGATCTTTCTGTTCATTTTCTAATCGGTCACCAGATCTTTCAGAAAACCTTCTGTTCCCTCAGAAGCTCTCTGGATCGGTCAACAGACCGATCAGACACCCTGGATCAGTCTCGTGACCGATCCACTATTCAGAGAGTTCGTGCCGACTCCCTGATCGGACTTTAGACCGATCCAGCCAATCATTTCGACCCTGAGTCTAGAGAATAGGCTCCCTTGCCTTCTCTGACTCCGTCTGGTCCCGAGAACGAGCTCCCGAGCCCTCTTTGACCAGTACACTTAATGCTCAGTCCTCCGGACCAAGACTTCATGCCCAGCTTCACTCACCGGGACTTAGTCTAACCTAGCTTCACTCACTAGGATTTCTTTCACCTAGCTTCCCTTGCTAGGACCCGGCTTCACTCACCAGGATTTCCTTCACCTTTCCTTCACCTAGCTTCACTTGTTAGGACCCGGCTTCACTCACCAGGATTTCCTTCACCTAGCTTCACTCACTAGGACCCAGCTTCCCTCACCGGGATTTCCTTCACTTAGCTTCACTCATTAGGACCCGACTTCACCTAGCTTCACTCACTAGGACCCGGCTTCCCTCACCGAGATTTCCTTCACCTAGCTTCACTCACTAGGACCCGGCTTCACTCACCAGGATTTTCTTCACCTAGCTTCACTCACTAGGACCTGGCTTCACTCACCAGAATTTTTGCCTAGTTTTACTCACCAGGACTTCGTGCCCAATCCCCGACCAGGACTTAATCTGAACTTAACTATCTGATCTCACTCAACCAAACTTAAATCGGTGTCAACACCAAAACAACAATCAGGTCAGACTGCATCAACAGGGTTGACCTGTGGTTGACTTTACTGGTCCTTGTGATTGACTAGTTGACTTTTTTAGCTATTGTATCTACTGGCTAGTTACTTACCTGATGAGTTATCTGCTTTATTACTTGCTTTATGCCTTGATTATTTGTTTAACTGCTAAGTCATTAACTTCATCATAAGTTAGGGTTATGCTTAGTAGAATAGAACTGATCTATATTGTTTTCTTAAAAATTTTCCTACTTTTCTTAATTTTTTCAAAAATTAGCAAATTTATCATTTCGTTTATCAAGTTTTTGAAATTTAAAATGATTTTTCGACTTAGTTTTCTTTCAAAAACTACCCCCTTTAAAACTAGGGCTTTTTCGTAAATGGACTTAGCTTAGGCCTTAATCCTAGAACTGCATGCACCTATAGATCTAGAAGCCAGCATCTCACAAGAACCTTAGGATACTTTTGAATGATAACCTAGACTGGGTTGAGATGCTTTGGTCTATGCCTTGATTCAAAATGCTTTAAGTCAGTGCATCTGCAGTAATTGAGGCAATAAATACAAGTTGAACAGCAATCAGGTTAAGTGTCAAGCTTAGAAAATATAACTTGATTAGATCACTTAACATGACTAACACTAACGAAAGCTACTGTTCATGACAGTTAGTAAGTAGCTAACAGGGTTAGACAGGACCTGAACAAGATCGATTTAATTTGGTTTGGTCCAGCTTTTTTTAATCATTAGAGTTGGTTCAATACAGAATTTCAATTTCTTACTAGCTCTAATTTACTTGCTGTAATTGGTATCAATGTTTTTTGATATATGACAAATGGAGAGAGAAACAAAAGATTGGAGGAAAATTTTCAAATTTTTTCAAAATGTTTCATTTCTTTTTCCAAAAAGTAAAAGTTTCAAGTGCTCAGTGTTTAAGTACTTCAAATTTTTAATTCTAAAGAGTGCTTTCAAAATACTTCGAAAAGATGTCAAAAATTTCTAAGTGTATTTTGAAAATATTTCTAAGGACAATTTCCCTTGAAACCTCCTTGAAAATGGTGCTAAGTAAATTTTTTTAACAAACTTTTCTTAAAAAAATAAAGATGTTTTTTTTAAGTGAAAATGTTTTAAATGTACAAAGTGTTTTCCAAAGCAAACTCTTCTAAATACGGAAAAAGTTTTTTGTAATCAAATGTTTTCCCAAGTTCTCAAAATTGAAATTTTTTTAAGGGAAATCTGGTTTTAAAATTTATCTTGCCTAAGTAAATTTTCTTTTACAAAAAGTTCTTTGAAACAAAAATTAGGCTGGCAAAAACTGTCTAAGTGTTGAAAAATTCTTGAGTACAATTGCTGTATTTCCAAAAAATACTTAGTCAAGAAACTTAAATCTTTTTGCTACATTTTGAAAAAACACTTAGCACTTAGAAAGTTTACAAAACCCGTATGACATTGAAAATTTCAGGGGGAGAATGTGCAATTCAGGGGGAGATAAATTTCTACTGTTAGATTATTATTGTTGTTAGATTGCTATAATATGTTCTTAACTTAACTTTTTGAACCATGTTGTCATAAATCAAAAAGGGGGAGATTGTTGGTGCTGGATGCACCAAAGTCAAACTTATGTTTTGATGATGGCAAAGGGTTCGGAAGTTAAGATTTGGTTGTGATCTAATAAGCTTATTAAGTGTGCAGGAAAGTCCTAGGTACACTAGGCACTAAGTCCTGGTTCGTTGAATTGGACACCAAGTCCTGGCTGCGGGCTGGGCAACTAAGTCCTGGCCGCGGGCTGGGTAACTAAGTCCTGACGTAAGGTTGGGCAATAAGACCTGGTGAGTGAAGCTGGGCACTAAGACCTGGTCGAGGACTGGGCATCGAAGACTTGGTGAATGAAGCTGGGCACTAAGACCTGGTCGGGGACTGAGCACCGAAGACCTAGTGAGTGAAGCTGGACAAAAGTCCAACCGGAGGAGCCGGTTGGCAAAAAGGTAAATTCTCCCGAGAGGAGTAGGTGAGGACGCGTTCCCCATAGGAGGGAACATTAGGCGTCGGTTCGACCTAGGGTTACATTTGGGAGATCCAAAGTCAGAACCAAGACAGCTTAGGCTGTAAACAATGTTTAATATATCATGTATATTTGCTTCTTGTGTTTGGAACTAACCCTGGTTGCACGAAACGAAGGGACGGTGTTTTTGCAGCTCAGGCGCCTCATTGGAAGGAGGCGCCTCACTGGGCTAGGCACCTGTGAGGATACAGGCGCGCCAGTGCAAGGCCAAACCAAGTCATCGAAGCAAACTACCACGAAAGCCTTTGGACCAAGTCAAGCTAGGTGCCTGTGTTAACACAGGCGGCCCAGATAGCTCAGGCGGCCCAGTTGAAGGGATAAGCTCTGGCCGAGTCTGTGGATTGGAGTTCTCGTAGAAGAGGCCACGTGTCAAGCACCCCCTTCAACACAGGCGCCCATGTGACCAGTATAAATAGGGGTTCACCCCCAAGGCTTCAAGACAACTCGAACATCTCGCTCTCAATATTTTTGTTCAAGCGCTACGCTCCGACACGCTCCGTACTCACAATTCAAGCACCGCCGACGACCTGCTGCTCCGAACTTCCAACCACTCCGGTCGTCGGTAAAAGTTTATTTTCGTAAAGTGTTGTAATTTCTTTTTCAATTCTATATTTTGTACTCCAACTTGTAAACATTTTTACGAATATAGAATTGCCCATCGTAAACAGTCAAGGACCATGAGCCTTGGAGTAGGAGCCGACTGCGACTCCGAACCAAGTAAAAAAGAAAAATTGTTAGCGATTGTTTTTGTGTTTTCCGCTGCGTAATTTCTCTTAATCATCCGAAAATTTTATGATTGATATTCACTCCCCCTCTATCGATTTACTCTGATCCAACACATCTGAGGGACCATGGACAAGACATCAATGATAAGCTAAGGGAAGCATACTTCGAGGCATACACGAAGGATGACATGGAGACGAGCACGGGCTTGTATGCATTTGAGGGATGAGAGCCGAAGCGAAGAAGACTTGAAGACAAGAGTCAAGGCTGTAAAGAAGAGTTAAGTGAGTCGTGAGGGTCCGAGTGCGAGCGAACTATCCTCGGGATAGGAAACTCTAGGTTTATTATTTTACCAATTGACTGGTGTGGGATTAGTCTACTGATTGAGGTGATAGAGAGATCAATTGACTAATCTTCAGCGCAGTCGATTGGTGTCTGCTGAATTTGATCGTTGGGTTGTAACGTTCGAATCTGACAGCTGGCAATCCACTGGTGTTGGCACCAGTCGACTGGTAATGGTTGGATTTGTTGGATCGAGAAAATATGATAGAAGGGGGGTGAATATCGTAAATCGTTTCGGATTGAAAAAGAGAATGCACAGCGGAAAATTAACACAAAAACACACACGAACACAAGGATTTACTTGGTTCGGAGTCGCGGTCGGCTCCTACTCCAAGGCCCACGGTCCTTGAGCGTTTACTGCGGGCAATACTATAATTGTGCAAGTTATTACAAAAATTTGTACAGTAATAATGCAGTAAAAATTACAATTAAGCTCTTTGTTACCGACGCCCAGTGTAGATCGTTCTTCGGTGCGGAGGGTCGTCGTTGGCGCTTGAATCTCGAGATCGGAGGTTTCCGAAGCAGAGCACTTGAGTCGAATAGTGTTGGAAGAATTGATGTCGAAGCCTTAGGGGTCGAGCCCCTTTTATAGTGCACTTGGGGGCGCCCGGGACACTGGGGGCGCCCTCCACGTCTCTCTCGATCCACAAACCTTCATCTGGAACTCGGTCAACCCTTATCCCTCCAGGATCGGGCTCGAGGTTTGACGGGGGCACCCGGGACACAGAGGGCGCCCTGCTTGACTTGGTCTTGTTGGCTTCTCGGCTAACTTCAATCCAATTGCTTCGTTGGCTTGGACCCAGGGCGCCCGAGGCATCCGGGGCGCCTGGGACCATGGGGGTGCCCGGGAGCTTGAGGGCGCCTGCCCCAGTGTGCTTCCGAAGCGTTACTTGCTCAGCTTGTCTTGCCTTCACCTTGGGGGCGCCCGGGACCTCCGGGGCACCCTGCCCAGCTGCTGCCCCTTTCCTTTGGGGCGTTCTGAGCTGCAGAAACTCGTTCCTTCGGTCCTGCATCCAGGGTTAGTATCAAACAAAACAAAGCAAGAATGTTAATGAATTTTACAGCCGTAGCTGTCTTGGTTCTGACTTCGGGTCTCCCAAATTGACCCTAGGTCGAAACGACGCCTACTATTCCCTCGACGGGGAATGCGTCCTCACCTACTCCTCTCAGGAGAATTTACCTGTTGCCAACCGGCTCCTCCGGTTAGACTTTTGACCCAGCACTCCTTCGCCAGGTGCCTAGCAGTCCTTCGCCAGGTCTTCGTTACCAAGCAGTCCTTCGCCTGGTGTCTAGTAGTCCTTCGTCAGGTCTTCGTTACCAAGCAGTCCTTCGCTAGGTCTTCAACTCCTAGCATCCCTTCGCTAGGTGCCCAGCAGCCCTTCGCCAGGTCTTCGTTACCAAGCAGTCCTTCGCCTGGTTCCTAGCAGTCCTTCGCTAGGTCTTCGACTCCTAGCAGCCCTTCACTAGGTGCCCAGTAGCCCTTCGCCAGGTCTTAGGGTTTCGATGCCTAGCGGTCCTTCGCTAGGTACCTAGCAGTCCTTCGCTAGGACTTCAATCTGTACACTCAAGTAACATGTTAGATAAAAATAACATCTTAACTTTTGAACCCTTTGCTATTATCAAAACCCAGGTTCGACTTGGGTGCTGTCTGCACCAAAAATCTCCCCCTTTTTGATTTATGGCAACCCGGTTCAAAAAGTTAAGTTAATAATAAACAGGTGAAATACCAGTTTAGTTTCCTCCCCCTGGAAGGAATCTTCCCCTAGGTTTTTCAAAGGTTTGTGGGGTTTGACAAATTTCTAAGTCTAAAAATAGAATTGATTTTTCAACACTTAGACCATTTTTCAATAGAAGTTTTTAGAAAACATTTTCCAAAAAGTCGGGTTGGGTAAGTTGGAAATTTTATTCTTAGAACCTTTAAAAAAAAATTTCAAGTCAATAACTTAGAAAGTTTTCTAAACATCTTCTAAAGTTTTTATTACAAAAAAAATTTCAATCTCTTTAGTACTTTAAAAACTTTATACTTAAAGACTTTTTATTAGAGAAGTTTAAAAAATAAATACTTAGAAAAAACATCTTGGGTCAAGTACTTAGACACAGTTTTTGAAAACAGCTCAGGTCAAGTATTTTGAAAATAGCTCAGTTCAAGTACTTTGAAAACAGCTCAGTTCAAGTACTTTGAAAACAACTCAGATGGTTTTACTTTTTGAAAAAAAAAAGGATAAATTTTCAAATTTTAAATTAAGTACTTAAAGACAGTTTTGAAAAAAAAAACAGTTTTGAAGGCAACTTAGATTAAGTACTCTTTGAAGAAAGGATAAAGTTTTGAAATTTTAAATTTTGAAAAAAAAAATTTAATTTTCAAATCTTCTCTCCTTTTCGATCTCTCCCCCTTTGCCATATATTAAAAAAACAAGGCAAAATAGCAAAAAATTGCATTAAAATATAGCAAAAGAATAATGTGCTGTACTGAACCAATTCAAGGTATAAACTTAACCAAATCAATTTGACTTATTTCTGTCGGGTCCTGTCTAACCTAATTAGCTATTTACTAACTGTTATAGACAGTAGTTTTCGCTGGGGTTAGTCACGTTAAGTGTTCTGTTCAAATTAGATTTTCTAAGCTTGACACTTAACTTGATTACTGTTTAATTTGTATTTAGTGCTCCAATTACTGCAAATGCACTGACTTAAAGCATCTTGAATTAAGGCAAAGACCTAAGCATCTCAACCCATTCTAGGTTATCAGTCAAAAGTACCCTAAGGTGCTTGTGAGATGCTGGCTTCTAGATCTATAGGTACATGCAGTTTCTAGGGTTAGGGCCTAAGCTAATTCCATTTGTGAAAAAACCCTAGTTTTGAATGGGATAATTTTTCTTAAGAAAAACTAATTCGAAAAATGATTTTGCAATTTAAGTAGAAACTGATTTTAAAATCAAGTAATAAAATAGTTTTAAGAAAAACAGAAGTAGAGTAATCCTATTCTACCAAGCATAACCCTAGATAATGATCAGATAATCAAGAAAAGCAAATAGTCAACTCCATAAGTTAGCTGGTCAAAAGAGAGAACCAGCACAGTCATACCACAGTCAAATATAAGTCAACCCTACTGAGTAGGGGCAGTCAAACAGTCACTAGTATAATGCCAATCTAATCTAGGAGGAGGGACCGGGACGATCGGATGAGCCTGGCTGCCAGGATCAAAATAGCGACATCATCTCGTGATATCATGCGTCGCTGGTCTCTCGATCGGCTCGGCGAGCATCCATATATTCCGCGTGATTAGCTTCTACTTCCTCCCTCAGACTGTGTACCTCGGTCCGAAGTAGAGCTAGCGTCTCGGCAGTCGTCAGAGGTGGGGGCTCGTCCATTTGTTGTCGAATCTCGGCCGCCAGATCTGCGACAACAACCTCAATCTCCTCATCTGAGTCGATCTGGGGTCCGGCTCGCTGACATCTCCACGATAAAATCTCGGTACCCGAGATCTCTATACCAGCTAGGGAAAAGTTTCTAAAACCTATCTCATCAAATTCAGTCATCGCGGTCATCTCTCCATCAGTAATGTTATGACCGTGATGATGAAGAATGGAGGTGATGATGTGGCAGTAAGGGGTGCGTACTCGCCCCTGAGTGGTAACACTGGACGCATACAGAATCGTGTGAAACATATGGAGTCCAATGTCGATATCAAGATGATGGATCAATGTGTATAAAAGGAAGGTATGAAACGGTCGCATGGCCGCGACGTCCCTAGTGCATAATGGTAGAATGCAGCGGACTAGAACTCTATAAAGAGCGTAGTCCTGGACCTGAAGGTCAACAGACTGAAATCGTCTGGCCAAAGGGTTTCTAGCATCCCTATAGAAGTAGGAGTATAGAGTGTCTAGTCGATGTGAGAGTAAGGAGCATCAAAAGGAGGATCTCGAGGAGGATAGCAGCAAAAGGTGGACCGAGAGAGTCGTAGTCCAAGAAATCGGTTGAGCAATGAAGGTGTGATTGTCAAGGGCATCCCTTGAACGGTGGTGACAAATATAAGATCATTCTGTCTAACTATGTTGTTATAGAATTCTGCACATAGGGTTGTGTTAATTGGATGAGTGCAGAATACAAGGTTGTCTAGTTGGTAAAAGTTGATGACATTCATGGCCAATGGACAAGATTGAGTGAAGAATTGCCTATTTAGGTAACTTGTCTTTATCGGTTTATATGTTGTTCGAGCAAATTTATTGCAAAGTTCCAAGGTTGGGAACCTAGGGTCGGGGCTAGGTTCGGTACCGGGGTTTGATTGGTTTGCTCGGCGTTTTCTAAGATACGAAGCATGCGTTTAAAAGAAAGGAATTAAGAAAAATAATTTTAAATGTGTAACAGAAATCATACCGAGTAGTCGTTCGGGGAGGCATGGTTGAGTTAAAGTGGTCGAGGGCGCGAGAGGGGTGTTCGGTCGCCTTGGAAGGAGACGAGTTAGAAAGGAGAAAAGTTTTGGGTGTGGCAAATGAATGGAATTCAGGTGACTTATATAGAGGTTTTATCTCGGGCGCCCGGGAGCTCCCGGGCGCCTGGGTTAGATGGTCACTGCTTTTAGCAGTGACCTGCTACTGGATGGGGGCACCCGTGATGGCCCGGGCGCCCTGGTCAGAAAGGGATGGCAACCTTGCTGCCTTTGACTGGTCCTGGGGGCGCCCGTAAGGGTCTGGGTGCCCTGGTTAGGGAGACATGCCAGCTTTTCTGCTTTGAACAAAGTGAAAGAGGTGGGGGGGCGTCCGAGGAGTCACGGGCGCCCTGGCTATGTAGTTTTTATTGAGGCAATCGACCCTTAAATGATTGGAAGATCATGGTTTTGATGTGTGGGCGAATATATTCAAAGTTAGAGTGTTATGTTGTATTTGATATGTGTGATTGAGTTTGCAGGACTTGGAGAATCACACGTGGTGGACATATCCGAGGGACGAGAGCCGAGGGAGGAGAGTGTTGTGTACGAGATGGCTATAGAGGGGGGGTGAATATAGACAATCGCTTGCCCCTTTAAAACTTATCACGATTTATGCAACTCAAATATCAGTAGCACAGCGGAAAGAATAGAAAACAGAGTATGCAGAAAAACGAAACGAAAGCAAAACAAACACAACTAGAAAGATCGCTAACAAAGAGGGTTTACAAGGTTCGGGGATAACTTGCCCCTACTCCTTGGCGTGCCCTTGAGGTGGGCGATCCCTTGATCGTCGGCAGATCAAGCCCCGGTTAACACCGGATATGAAGCAACCTCCTTCTCGGTGGAGAAACCTCTCCACAGCGTGTTTCAAACAATGATATATAATGAGCACAATGAAACAACAACAAGAAAGATCTTACTCAAACACTTAGCAAGGATAAAACACAGCAAGCTTCCCTGAGCTCCACCCAGTGGCGATCTCACGCAGACCCCTGTCTGCTTCGTGTCTTCCCACTGTCGGACTCCAAGCTTCTTGTTTTCTCCTTCAAGCGCTTAAGTATGATGATTGTTTCTCAATAGCTTGCTTAGAATCGTTGGAGAACTCAAGAACAGCAAGCTTGTCGCAGCAGAACGCAAGAACACAAAGCAGTTTTTCAAACTTGAATCTCTTTTCCGATAAAACTCTCGCGTTCCTTTTTGTTTCTCCGCCAAGCGACAAATGACACCATCTCTGTAGCTCCCAGCTACTCAACTGCCAACGCCAGCCTCTACTGAGCTATCTCTGGACTCACTGAGCTCCTCAGTCGAGCTCCAGTCTCAGCTCCAGTCCGCAGCTCGCCGCTGCAACCTGAGATGAGAAAAGGGACAAACCTGCTATGAGGAAAGCGCGCTTTGACTTCTCCTAGAGTGTTTGAATCCTCCCCTGTCACCTGAAACTCAATCAGAGCATTAGAGCAGAAGATCACGCAGCATATCACATATCAGAAAACATACATCAGCAAATCCGATACGATCAGACACTCTGACCGCGTCTGACAGTGAAATTTGAATTAAAGTGATCGGTCACCGGACCGATCCAGGTTGTGTGGATCGATCCACTGCTTTGCTGGGATTCCCAGCTCTCGCAGCTATACACGCCTGATCGGTCACCAGACCGATCAGGGTGAATCCTGATCGGTCACCAGACCGATCAGATTGGATCCTGATCGGTCAACCAGACCGATCAGAACAGATGAACAGTTATTTTTTAATCAAACCCAAGATTCCTGATCGGTCACCGGACCGATCCAAGACTCTGATTTGCAAGGGAACTCACTCACCGTTTGCTCCCTGATCGGTCGCCAGACCGATCAGGAGCAAGACAGCAAGGAAGCAGCCTGCTCCCTGATCGGTCTCCGGATCGATCAGGAGCCACACAGTAGATTCCCAATCTCACTGTGCGCTCCCTGATCGGTCACCAGTCCGATCAGACATAGCTGGATCGGTCACCAGACCGATCCACTAAGGAGCAGCGTGCCAAAAGTCCCTGATCGGTCACCAGACCGATCCAGTGACTCTACCCAGCCCTCCAAGCTAGGGATTCATCCACCTTAGCCCTCCAAGCTAAGGATTTTTCCATCTAACTCTCCAAGTTGGGAATTTGCACCTAACCCTCCAAGTTAGGACTTTTCACCTAGCCCTCCAAGCTAGGACTTTTCACCTAGCCCTCCAAGCTAGGACTTTTCACCCAACTCTTCCGAGTTAGAACATCATCCAACCTAGCCCTCCAAGCTAGGCACCTGACCCTCCAAGCCAGGACTTTTTCACCTAATTCTCCAGGATGGGAATTTGCACCTAACCCTCCAAGTTAGGACTTTTCACCTAGCCCTCCAAGCTAGGACTTTTCACCCAACCCTTCCAAATTAGGACTTTTCCAACACCTAACCTCCCAGGTTAGGATTTTCCACACCTAACCTCCCAGGTTAGGATTTTCCAACATCATGCCTAATCCTCGATTAGGACTTAATCATAATCATCATAATCATCACACCTAACCTCCCAGGTTAGGATTTTCCATATCATGCCTAATCCTCGATCAGGACTTAATCATAATCATCATAATCATCCTCCTAAACTAAAAGCGTTGTCAACACCAAAACAACAATCAGGGCCGGACTGCATCAACAATCTCCCCCTTTTTGTTGTTTGACAACCTGATTTTAAGTTTAGGGATTCTCAATCAATTTTCCAACATTATGAATCATAGGGGAATCCAGATCCTCCCCCTACAACATGGTCATTCTAAACTTAACCAATCACACTCTCTCCCCCTTTGTCGAACACCGAAAAGGGGTAAGAGGGACTGTTAAGATAAACTCCCCCTCAAACCTAGAGGGTCCCAACTAAAAAATGTGATAATTTGTGGATTAATCATACGAACACATGTGAAAAGATTAAGGTAAGACATAGCAGTCACATGTATCATATGAATGTGAAATATAGACTCCCAAAGCATGCCATAATATTCATAAGGATCAACTAGACATGGCAATGCAAGCATGAATATGACAATCGAATAATCATGCAGATAATAGATATATAATCAGCATGGCATCAACAATAGTAGAATAAGCATGGCATCAAAATATATAGGTTAAGACATGAAAGCATCCAAGTAGCAAAATATGTGTGACTCAAGGTCACAACAACAAAGTCAGAGGGCATACAGCCCAAAAGTAAGACATCATCACTCGACAGCAACATCGTCATCAGAATCATCAATACATATGATATCCCCAGGTGAAGGACCACTGGGGGATACACCATCAGGAAATGTGTGATGATACCACTCTTCATACCATCGGTCCTGGAACGAGCTCATCTCAGAGACCTCAGATGCTAGAGCATCTAGACGGCGATCGAAGGACTGAAACTCAGAGCTGACTTCCTGTTGCCAGAGCTCGGAAACATGTAATTCGTGCCGCAGCATCCGCTCTATCTCCGCAACCTGCCAGCACAGGTCAGGAGCCTGCTCATCGTAATCATCAGTAGAGTGCTCTGTGCCAAGGGCCGCTCTCGGTAACTCGCCCATGGGTCTCCGATCCTTCCACTGCAGCCCCCGTGATCCCACAACCACACCAGACTGAGCCAGCATGCGTCTATCCAGACGACAATGCTGTCGTACCATAGGCACAATGTGACCCTGTGAAATATCGATGCCTACCGACTCCAGCCAGGCAGTGATGATGTGACCGAATGGCATATAGACTGACTGGGATAACGGCATACTGTGGGCGATGATAGAAAAATAGACTGAAGCCACTGGGTCAAAATCTAGCTGCTGATGCATCCCATAGAGCATCAAACAGTGGAATGGGTGGATCTTATCAAGATGTTTCGAGGTAGTGGGGAGAAGACAATTGGTGATGATTTTAAATAACACATAGTCAACGGGCGAAAGTTGAAGAGCAGGAAAAGTGGGAAACGCCGGGTGCGCCCACCAAACCCTCTGGCCTGGGATGACCTAGAAAGTACTCATAGATGGAATCGGAAGTCACTCCATTGAAAGGAACTGGAAAGGGAGTAGGAGGAAAAGGGTAGAGGAAGAAATCATTGGTTGACCTGCGACACCCTAGAAAAGTAGTGAAAATAGATTGATTGAAATCGAGATCGATACCCGCAACACGGGTTTTCCACCCCGTGCCCTCTCCACTCAGCATGTTGTTATAGAACTCAGAAACCAAATCAAGATTGATCGGTCCTTCAAAGTGCAATATGGGTTGAAGATTATAAAAGTCAATACATTGTCGGATTGTTGGACAGTGCTCATAGATAAAAGTCGGGTCTATAGATCGACACGGCATGAGGTTAAACTTGTGCCATTGGAAATTGAGAGCAAGACCGACACTCTGAAATCGAGTATGTGAGGGAGGTGGAGACCCTGAAGAAGTAGTCTTCCCCCTCGAACTACCCTCCGCTACCTCCTTTCCCCTAGATGACTTTCTAATAAGATTTGAATTGATCATGACACAAGGATTGAATCATACAAGAGTTGATCATCAGATGAGACCCAATCAAAAGATAGACATAAAAGTTTGGTCATAAGAAATGAGGAAGAGGGTCACGGTAAGAAATAGGTCCCGGCACAGCAGCAAGTAAGAACAAAAACCATGGTTAGCTTCACAAACATATATTCTATGATCTCTTGGAAACGGGAAATGAAGCCAAACACTTACTTTGGTGCCATTGAAATTGTTTGAAGGGATTGCAAGACTCGCGACAGTGAAGAACACTTCGAGCACGCACGCGCGGGAAGAAGGAGTTCGGAGAGAACGCCTGTAGAAGCTTTCGCTCGCCCGCGAGTGAAGAAGGAAGACACAGGACTCTCTCGCTCGCTCGCACAAGGTTGTTTCGGCGCTAGGGTTCGGGAAAACGAAGATTTGGAGAGTTAATCGGTTGGTGGATCGGTCCACCAACCAAAATTTAATGCGGTTGATCGGATCACCGTTCGATCAGATCGCGTCCGGACCGATCAGATGCGATCCTGATCGGACTGGAATGGTCCTGATCGGTCGGCTGACCGATCAGATGCGATCCTGATCGATCGGGTGACCGATCAGGATCCGATCAGTAGGTCCTGGAGAGAAAATTCTGAGCTCTCTGATCGGTCTGTGGACCGATCCCCACAGGGTGCCAGATCGGTCTGGAGAACGATCCAGGCTAGCTCAGACACTTAGTCAGATTTCGAGAGATTACGGCTTGCCTCGCAGATCGGTCTGTGGACCGAACACCACAGAAATGGGTCAGATCGGTCCGGGGACCGATCAGCCCGATTCCTGATCGGTCCGGTGACCGATCAGGGTTCCTGATATGACCTGGAATGTTCAGTTTTAGAATTTCTGAAATTTCCAAATGATATTTGATGGATTTTGTCTAGTTTGGACAGGTACTTATGACTAAAATAGATTCTTGAATAAGAATCTAAAGTTTTTATAGGTTCATCAAGCACTTTGACCCATCTAAATGGAATCAAACTCAACTATCAATCAATCAAGCAAATTCAAACAAGTCTTTACTCCAATTCCAAGTTTTCAATCAAGTTGCCTTAATTGGAATGTCCAAGTATGATCATGGAGTCATATACACATATGTTATGCAATGGTTTTCCCCATACTTGGTCACCACCGTGATTATTATCTCGTCAACTTAATTTCTCAATTGATGCAATGACATTTTGAGAAATTGAGTTGAACCTAACATCTCACCCCATATCTAGCAAACAAAAATATTTTGGTAACCCTTATAGTTTGTGTGAGATGTTCCCAAAGTTACCCAATTGTTCCCTAACAATTTGAAATAATCATGAAGGNAGAGTATGATGTTCCCCCTAGCTACATGATCCTAATGAAGTGATGTCTTACTTCAATATGTTTTGTCCTAGAATGATGGACCGGATTCTTGGTTAAGTTAATTGTGCTAATGTTATCACATAACACTTGCACACCCTTGTAACCCAATCCATAGTCCTCTAAGGTGTGGATCATCCACAACAATTGTGATATACACTCTCCCATGGCGATATATTCTGCCTCGGTAGTGGAAAGAGCAACACAATGTTGCTTCCGACTCGACCAACTTACTAAAGACGAACCTAGGAATGGCAGCCCCCACTAGTGCTTTTCCGGTCCAACTTACATCCAGCGTAGTCGGAATCCGTATAGCCCATCAAATCAAAAGATTCGGTACGGGGATACCAAAGACCTACACCAATTGTGCCCTTGAGATATCTCAAAATTCGCTTAACAGCAATTAGGTGAGATTCCTTGGCACAGACTTGATACCTAGCGCACATACCTACAGCAAATAGTATATCTGGTCGACTAGCTGTAAGGTATAGCAAACTACCTATCATGCTTCGATATTGAGTTAGATCAACGGGTTTACCACTCTCATCATTGTCAATCTTGTGTTTGTAGCCATGGGAGTGGTTACCTCTTTTGAATCACTCATATTGAATTTTCGAAGCATTTCATGTGTATACTTCGATTGGTGCACATGGATACCATCGCGAGTTTGCTTGATTTCTAGTCCAAGGAAGAAAGTCAACTCTCCCACTAGACTCATTTCGAACTCACTCTCCATGTGACCAATAAATTCACGTAAATAGCCCTTGTTGTTTGAGCCACAAATTATGTCATCGACATACACTTGGGCTACAAATATATTGTCACCATCTCTTCGTAGAAATAGTGTAGGGTCTATTTGACCTCTAATGAAGTCCTTTTCAATCAAGAATGTCGACAACCGCTCATACCAAGCCCGGGGTGCCTGTTTAAGGCCATAGAGTGCCTTCTTGAGCTTGTACACGTGGTTTGGATATTCGGTACTCTCAAACCCTGGAGGTTGTTCGACATAGACTTCTTCCCTAATCAAACCATTTAGGAATGCCGATTTGACGTCCATTTGAAATAGTTTGAAGCCTCGATGTGCTGCAAATGCAAGCATCAATCGGATGGACTCTAATCGTGCCACAGGAGCATAAGTCTCATCATAATCAAGACCTTCAACTTGACTGTAGCCCTTGGCTACCAAGCGTGCCTTGTTTCTAATGATTTCTCCCTTGTGGTTTAATTTGTTTTTGAAGACCCATTTAGTTCCAATAATAGTGGTCTTCTTGGGCCTAGGGACTAAGTCCCAAACTTGACTCCTCTCAAACTGACCTAGTTCATCTTGCATTGCAATAATCCAATCGGGATCATTTAATGCTTCATCAATTTTTCTAGGTTCAATTTCGGAAATTAGAGCAACTTCATTAGCCTCATTCCTGAAGAATGATCTAGTCCTAACCCCTTGATGGATGTCTCCAACGATTTGGTCTTGGGGATGACTAGAGGCTAATCTCGTTTGCCTTGGTGTTGGTGGTGCTTCTTGAACGAGTTCACTAGACACAAGTTCAGCCTCAGGATCCGGCTGATCAATGGATTGTCTTGGGTCACCGTCATCAGACTCATCACCATTAACACCACTTGGAGAATCATTCAAACTTAGTCTCCTAAGTTCGAGTTGAACTCCTTCTACATTTTCTGACTGGTCAATTGGTTTTGGAACTTCCTCAAAGACCACATCAGCAGACTCTTCAACTAATCTAGTTCTCTTGTTGTAGACTCGGTAGGCTTTACTAACGAGGGAGTACCCGACTAGTATCCCTTCATCAGCTTTTGCCGTGAACTTTCCAAGGTGATCCTTGGTGTTTAGGATGAACACCTTACAACCAAACACCCTAAGATGTTTAACCGTAGGTGGTTTCCCAAACCAAAGTTCATGGGGAGTCTTTCCTAAAAACCTATGGACGAGAACTCGGTTTTGCACATAGCAAGCTGTATTAACAGCTTCAGCCCATAAGTAACTCGGGAGTGAGTACTCATTAAGCATGCTTCGTGCAGCCTCTTGAAGTGCACGGTTCTTCCTCTCTACAACACCATTTTGTTGTGGTGTCCTAGGAGTAGAGAACTCATGTCTATAACCCTTATCTTGACAAAATTCTAGAAACCTTTGGTTTTGAAATTCACCTCCATGATCACTTCTTATTGTCTTAATTGTTGATGATCTCTCATTTTCAACCCTTCTACAAAAAGAAATGAAAATATCTAAGGTTTGATCCTTATGTTTTAAAAAGAAAGTCCAAGTATATCTAGTGAAGTCATCAATGATAACAAAGCAATATCTACTTCCATTCAATGATATGATAGTGCTACAATCAAATAAATCCATGTGAAGTAAATCTAAAGCATTGGAAGTACTTACAGTGCTTTTACCTTTATGTGCAGATTTTGTTTGCTTACCCATTTGACACGCATCACATAATTTATCTTTTCCATACTTGATGCTCGGTAAGCCTCGAACTAGTCCCTTGTTGGCCAACTTCCGGATGTTCTTCATGTTCACATGTGCTAGCCTCCGGTGCCAAAGTGTGGACTCTTCTTCTTTTGACATGAAACACTTAGCAAAAGCATTAGTAGCACTTTTAAAAGAAACTTGATAAATATTGTCTACTCTTGCTCCTACTAGTACCGTGTCCAAAGTGTCATTTTGTCTAACTAGACATTGACTTGGTTGGAAATCAATTGTGTAACCCGTGTCACACAATTGACTGACACTTAGGAGATTAAACTTCATCCCCTTGACTAGAAGGACATTTGAGATTCTAAGACATCCGGATATTTGAATGTCTCCTATTCCTATGACCTTAAGGCTACCATTGTTACCAAATGATACATTACCTCTACTCTTCTTGTGAAATGTGGTAAACAATGATCTATCCCCGGTCATGTGTTTGGAGCATCCACTATCAACGAACCAAGTTGATAGATGCTCCCCCTCAATCATAACCTACACAATTCGAAAAATAGAAGTCTTAGGTACCCAAACCTTGGGACCTAAAGCATCAACTAAACATGACTTAGGCACCCATGCCTTGACAACTTTCTTTTGGATTTTGGGTGTCCTAGATTGTCTCATGTCAGTCCTAGACATGAGAGATACAAAAGAGGGTTCCTTAGGGCGGTAACCAATACCGGCCCTATTGTAGACCGCTCTTTGGGCATTCAAAATCATATCTAAGGTCTTAGAGCTATTTGAGAATTTCCCAAGAATATTCTTGAGCTTCTCAACTTCACTCTTCAAGGATTGGTTTTCCTCTACTAACCCATTATCATGCAAATCACTGATTTCCTCAACCTTAGAGGATTTCAAAGTTTCAATTTCATGTTTCAGTGATTTAATTTCATCTTCTAGTAATTCAACATGCAAGTCATCAATGTTATCATCCCTAGAAGCTTTTAATTGAGCAATCTCTAATTGCAATGCTTTAACTTTATTTTTGGATTTCTTAAGCATACTAGTTAAACATGCAATTGCTCTATAACATTTTTCAAGCTCGGGAGAAGTTACCTCTTCATCATCCGAAGATGATGAAGCCGCGTTTGAGGAGCTTGAAGTTTCTTCACTGCCCTCCTCTCCAAGAGCCATGAGAGCCACTTGCCTTGTGCTCTTCTCCTCCTTCTCGTCATCGGATGAGCTAGAGGATGACTCATCCCAAGAGGCCTTCAATGCCTTCTTCTTCTTCTTGGAATTCTCTTCTTTTCTTTTGGATTTTTCCTCCTTCTTCTTAAGCTTCGGACACTCATTCTTGAAGTGTCCTTTCCTACCACACTCAAAACAGGATGCATTATTCTTATCAAGTTTGGATTCACTAGTATTACCTCTCCTCTTGAAACGTCGATCTCTTCGCATCATCCTTCGCACGAAGTTCGCCATTTCGGATGAAGAGGAGCCACTGCCATCTTCCTCCGAGGTTGACTCGGATTCGGAGGAGGATGAAGATGATGAAAGATCCTTCTCCTTTTTCTTCTCCTTCTTCTTCTTGTTGATCCGGTCCCCTGCAACTAAGACAATCCCCTTTTCCTTGGGGCCTTTGTTAGCCATCTCATGCAATTCCATCTCACAAAATAAATCATCTAACTTTACAATAGATAAATCCTTAGATACTTTGTAGGCATCGACCATGGATGACCACAAAGCATTCCTTGGAAATGCTTTCAAGACATACCTCACAAGGTCGCGATTCTCGACCTTTTCATCAATTGAGTGAAGTCCATTAAGAACTTCCTTGAACCGGCTATGGAGCTCACTTACCGACTCATTCTCCTTCATGGAGAGGTTTTGAAGTTGATTGAGGAACAAGTCCCTCTTTGCAATCCTCGAGTCCCGGGTGCCTTCATAAAGCTCTATGAGTTTGTTCCACAAGTCTTTTGCACTTGTGAAGGGACCAACCTTGATGAGTTGGTCTTTGTTCATGCCACATTGTAGAGTGACAACCGCCTTAGCGTCGGCTTCACTTTTCCTTGTTTGTTCGGCAGTCCACCGAGATGATTCAAGTTCCTTGCCTTCATCATCTTTAGGAGGGATGAATCCTTCCTTCACCGCGAACCACGTATGGATATCCATCTTCAAATAATATTCCATCTTTGATCTCCAATATTGGAAGTCGGCGCCATCAAAGAATGGAGGTCGGGTGGTGGAGAAGCCTTCTCTCAAAGCCATTCTGTTGAGAACTCTGTTAGTGATATGAGAGAAGTGTCCTAAGGTAATCGCCTTATGATGTAAACATTTATATTAATAAATGATAATTCACTATTTGAGTATACATGTTTGTGTATTTGATAGGATCTTAAACTCATCTACTGAATGTCCGTCATACAATTCACAGCATAAGAGAATTTGTGATGGGATCACAACTAGTGATTATCTCTAAATGTGCAAATGTGAAGTGTTGGAAATATCCCTAGTCGATGAATTGATAAATACGGACATTATCAATTCTGTTGAGACTAGCATGGGTTATTCTCTATTCAGCTGATTCTCACTGGCTGGTGACATTGGGATGTCCGGAGATAAACATGGATGCTAGTTAAGGGAACTAGTTCATTGGAGTGACTAGCTGTAAAACTTCATATGGTAATCTATATAGATTTGTCAATGAAGTTCTTACTGCAGCTTAAGTGCGATGTTCCTTTGACTTGCGGTGTTCAAGTCATCTTGGTCATGGAGACTTATACTTTGACATCTTAAGCAAGCATCTCCAAGGAGGTGTGGACCCAGGATGATCGGGTATAAGCCGAAGTGCCCGAAGATGTTTGAACAGCCTACAAAGGATTCACCACTCCTTGCGAGGAGATGTATACCCAGGCCTATCGTCGGATTGTTACTCAAAGCCTCTGGCCAGAGCATATCATGTTAAGAGTGCGAGTCTCTTAAATACATGAGAGTAATTAGAAATCCAAAGGACGAGGAAGACACTACTTGGGCTAGGTGTGACGTAGTCAGCCTAGTGGGGACTGACACCATTGACCGTGTCCTGAACCAAGTGGGTATAAGGTGGTGAAGGGAATGGGGCACGATTCATTAGAGCTGCTGAAGGGTTTCAGAATAATTTCTTCTGAGGTCAAACCGTTGATCTTTCGATTAATTGGGGATCATGATGTACTACTAGGTGCCACTCATGATCGTTCTATAATTAGTTAATTATAGACGGCCAACATAAATCGAAAGCCTATTTAGTCACATGCACTACGAGTAATCCGAGGGATTTAAAACGAGTTGAAAATTGGATTTTCCGATCAAGAGAAATAAGTCGAATCTGAGTTAGTCAGAGGCGCAATGGAAGCTAAAAATGGCTAAGTCTTTTGAAGGCTTTTTGGGCGAATTAAATGAGTTTAATTCGCGGCGGTTCGGGTTGGTTTGGCCGGCCAAAGAGGGTGCCAAAACCCCCTTTGGTGGCCGGCCACAATAAGAGGAGAAAACCAATTAATTTTGGTTTAATTAATAAAATAAATCTAGTGCGATTTATTTTATAAATTATGGATAAATAAATTTGTATAAAGAAATTTATATAAATAAAATTTATAGAAATTTATTCTTTTATGGAAGATTAAAATAATCCATGAATTGGTTTATTTTAATTTTATAAAATCAATTATGAATTGATTTTTTCATAATAAGAAAGTTTATAAATTTCTTATAAAAATTTATTCCATAATTTAAAGAGAAGAAGAATTAGTTTTATTATAAATTAGTTTATAATAAAGACTCGGTTTAAACGGAATAATAAGAAAATTTATAAGATAAATTTCTTATAACTAATTCCGTTAATTCCGTTAATTCGGTTTAGAGGGAGACTTAGCAAAGGAGTTGCTACTATATAAAGGAACCAAAGGCTAGCCCTTATTCCTAATCAAGAGATTAATTATTCTCTCCCTCTCTCTCTTAATCTCTCTTCTCCTCTCCTCTCCCTCTCTTGCCTAGGGCCGGCGCCCACCCTAGAGGTTTAGGGCCGGCGCACCAACAACTTCCCCTTGAAGTTGCCGTGAGTTAAGAAGAAGGAGAACCCGAACAGAAGAAGAAGAAGCGGATAGGACTCCTCTCTTCTCGGAATTCGATTCCGTTACTTCGTTGGTTAGTTTCCTATATTTTCTCTTGTTCATCTAGTTGTGCCTTCCGAGGATCTAGTAGTTCTTGTCGGCACAAAACTCGTGACTTTGTGAAGTCATCCCGAAGAGAACTCGGCGTGGACGCGAATTGAGGCGGAGCTTCCAAGGGACGCTACGGTTGGATCTCGTCCCTTTTCTTCGAGTTACGCGAGGTATAAAAGTAAATTAGTTTACTTTTCCGCAAAATTTTATTGAATGATTATGTCAACACACCATAGGGTTGCATGCTAGATACGAAGTTAAAATAATTTAGGAAATTATTTTATGCAAACTCTTTCGCTGCACGTAAAAATTTTAAATTTTACGAACTCGTATCCTTGTCAACATGCACCCGGTCCCAATAGTGGTATCAGAGCCGCGGTTAGTGTTCGACATTATCATATAATTGTTTTGCGGAACACTTTGTCATGATCTCAATTTCGGAAAAAATTTTCAATTATGGAAACTTTCAAATTATAATAGATTTTAGATTTAGAAATTTCAATGTTTGGAAATCCTCATGAAATTTCGCAAACGTTTGAAAATTTCTAGTTTCTAAAATTTTATAATAATTGTGAAAATTTTCCATCCTTGGAAACTTTCCAAATTTTGGAAAATTTTCTATTTTAGAAATTTTCCAATTTTTGGAAAAACGTAAGTTTTCTTTTTACCAAAAACTTACAATTATTCAGAAAAATTATTTTTGAAATCTCGCAATTTTGGGCACTTTCTTTTGAGAAAGTCTAGACAAATTCATGGACAATTAATTGACAATTAAATTTGAATTGGTTTTTAAATTGACAACAAAATTCTTTATTTTGGATTGAACCTCGGGGAGCCGTCCAATTTAAAGTTAGTTGTTGTAATTTAATTTCCAATTTTTAATTGAAATTGTTATGTTTGATTTGGATTGAGCCTCGGGGAGCCGTCCAATTGGATTTACAACACATTACTTTTCTTTGGGTATCTGAGCCTCGGGGAGCCACCCTTAGAAAATAATTTGTTGTAATTAATTAAATCCATGAATAAAATATGTTGAAGAGGTGATGCTCTTACATATTGTTGTCTCCAAAATTAATTAGGAAAATGGTTTCCTATAGAGTTTTCTTAAATAAGATTTTCATGAAAATAATATGTAGTTGAATTAAGGGATTTGTCTCTTAATTTAATAAGATTTGATTTAGAGAAATCAAAGTCTTGAACATATTATTTCCGAAATTAATTATGACAATTTAGGAAATTGTTTCCCAAAACAATTCCTTTAATAAAGTATGAAATTATAATTAGGAAATCCGGTTCCTAATTTAATTCATGAGACTTGATAAATTAAGTCACATACATACTTTATTAAGGAAATCGTTAGTCATGACATAATTTTATGTCATGAATGTGCTTAGAAAAGAATGAGACCCAAACACCCCTTACAAAATATTAAGGCTAACACCTTCCATTAATATGGTTAGAACCGGAGTTTTGTTTCTATTAGGGTTGATGGACACATCCATGCCCGACTTGAACCTCAACATGTTCAAACCGTGGAATTAGTTTATGAATAATATAATTGAAGTCAGAGGTCAATCCTTAGTTTTGGTTGTTGGACACATCCAAGCCTGACTAAACGGTTGAATGAGCTTCAACAATATTAAAACTATTTCTTGATTAATGGGTCAGCCTTAAGCTTGGAGCATCGATTTGTTGTGCCACAGCCAAGGTCGATGTAAAGAGAGGTGCAGTTAGGTGCTATGTATATTGATACATACTTGTTAATGAGTTAACAACCTAATGATTTATGCAAACATTCAATTAGTTGATAGCATAAGGTGATAGTTACATATATGTGATGTGTAATCGGTATAATTACCTACCTTCATAGCTAAGAAAAACTTGATGGCCACAGCCATGGTGGATCTTATCTATGGTTGGATATCAACCTATTTGGAGATGTTCCTACGATCTCCCGAATTGATAATAAGGGTGATTCAATTCGTAAAATAAATAGGATTTAATTTATGTATGTTGATACATTCTTTAATCAATCTTCTCACATAATCTCAATTTGTATTTCTCGGATAATCACTCGATCATGTCTACTCAAATAAACTTACGTTCCATTTTGGACACCAATAAACTGAATGGGCCGAATTTCATGGACTGACTTCAAAACCTGAGGATAGTCCTCAAGGCAGAGAAGCTTGCCTATGTCCTTGAAGAAGCACTTCCCAAAAGTCCTCTAGAAAATGCAACTCCGGACCAATTGTTGGCCCATCAGAAACATGTGACCGATTCTGAACTTGCGAGTTGCATCATGCTAGCCTCTATAGTACCTGAGCTGCAAAAGCAGCATGAGCATATGGATGCTAATACCATCATCTTCCATCTTCATGAGTTGTTTGAAGAGCAGGCGAGATCCGAAAGGTTCGAAGTCTCCAGACTCCTCTTCACCACTAAGATGCAGGAAGGCACTTCTGCCTCGCAGTTTGCGTTAAAGATGTTGGGGTACATTGAGCGACTGAGCACACTCGGTTTTGCAATGGATCATGAACTAAGTATTGACTTAATTCTGAGTTGTTTGCCCAAAAGTTATTCACAATTTGTGATGAACTATCGGATGAACAAACTGGAGACCACCATTCCTGAGTTGATCAACCTGCTGAAGACTGTGGAGCCTTCTGTAAAGCCGGATCAAAAGGCGGTACTGTTAGTTGGTTCCTCGAAGAAAGGTTCTAAGAGGAAGGCCAAAGAACAGAATAAAGGGAAGAAGAAAAAGGCCAAAAAGACTGAAAAGAAACCAAAAGGCACTTGCCATCACTGTGGCAAGGAAGGTCACTGGCGAAGAAACTGCAAGATTTATCTTGAGTCCATGAAGAAGAAGGCATCCGATGCCCCATCCTCTTCAGGTATCTTCATTATTGAATGTCACTCTATTTCCTCAAATACCTGGGTACTTGATACTGGGTGTGGCTCACATATATGTAATGACATACAGGGGCTAAGGAATAGAAGAAGACTCGTCAAGGGAGAAGCGAATTTGAGAGTTGGAAATGGAGCAAAGATTGCTGCTGTTGCCATCGGAACTTATTTGCTAAAGCTCCCGACTGGACGTATCTTAGAATTGGATAATTGTTATTTTGTTCCTTCATTAATAAAGAACATTGTATCTATTTCATGTTTGAATGAAAAAGGTTATCATTTGACTTTTAGTAACAATTGTTGTTACATAACTTTAAATGGCGTTCTTTATGGGAATGGAACTTTGTGCAATGGCATCTACACGTTAGATTTATCCAGTGACGTTTTCAATATCGAAGTTAGCAATAAACGTGCTCGAATAGATAATCGAATAGACTCCTACACGTGGCACTGTCGTCTTGGCCATATAAGTAAGAAACGCATGACCGAATTACACCGATGTGGAATTCTGGAATCATTTGAACCCGGTTCATTTGATACATGCGAATCATGCTTAAAAGGCAAAATGACCAAATTACCCTTTTCCGGAAAAGGTAATCCAGTGGGAGAGTTGCTTGGTCTGATACATACCGATGTATGTGGACCAATGTCAACTCTAGCACAAGGAGGCTATAGCTACTTCATCACCTTTATCGATGATCACTCACGATTCGGGTATGTGTTCTTGATGAAACACAAATCTGAAGCTTTTGAGAAATTCAAAGAGTTCAGAAATGAAGTAGAGAAACAACTTGGCAAAAGTATTAAAATACTTCGATCCGATCGAGGTGGTGAATACTTGAGTCAAGAGTTTCAAGATTATCTTAGGGACAATGGGATAATATCCCAATGGACTCCGCCGTATACACCACAGCATAATGGTGTATCTGAGAGGCGAAACCGAACCTTGATGGACATGGTTAGGTCTATGATGAATCATGCAACTCTTCCAAAATCCTTTTGGGGTTATGCACTTAAGACAGCTGTTTACTTGTTAAACAGAGTCCCGACCAAGGTAGTCTCTACTACTCCATATGAGATTTGGAATAGTAAGAAACCTCACTTAACTCACCTTAAGATATGGGGTTGTCCTGCTTATGTGAAGCGGACTGTATCAGATAAATTGGATGCTAAGTCTGATAAATGTCTATTTATTGGATACCCTAAGGAAACGAAGGGTTACCAATTCTATCATCCCTTGGAACAAAAGGTGTTTGTTTCAAGGCATGCTGTATTTCTAGAAAAAGAATTTCTTTTACAAGAAAACAGTGGGAGTGGCATTGAACTTGATGAAGTTCAATAAACTCCAATAGACATTACAGAGACACCTAGTCTAGACCCACAACCGAGAACTCATGATGATGAGCTATCAGTTGAACCTAAAACTACACCACCTCTTCGTAGGTCTGATAGGACACGCAACATTCCAGAGAGATACGGATTTCTCGTAAGTGAATCGAACGACGTGTTACTCATATGTGATGACGAACCTATCAATTATGAAGATGTTCTGAAAATTTCAGAAAGAGACAAGTGGCTTGAAGCCATGAAGTCGGAAATGGATTCCATGTACGAAAATCAAGCATGGGACTTGGTCAACCCACCTGAAGGAATTAAACCCATAGGGTGCAAGTGGGTTTTCAAGAAGAAAACCGACATGGAAGGTAATCTTGTTACCTTTAAGGCTAGATTAGTGGCAAAAGGATATCGTCAGAAGCAAGGAATTGACTATGACGAAACCTACTCGCCAGTAGCTATGCTTAAATCCATTCGGATGCTCCTAGCCATAGCATCTCATTATGATTATGAGATATGGCAAATGGATGTGAAAACAGCTTTCCTTAATGGAAACTTGCTTGAGGATGTATACATGATACAACCTGAAGGTTTCACATCGGTTGATAAAACCAAAGTATGCAAGCTTCGACGATCCATATATGGATTGAAGCAAGCATCAAGGAGCTGGAATATCCGTTTTGATGAGACAATCAAAGAGTTTGATTTCTCACAAAATCCTGACGAACCTTGTGTGTACAAGAAGGTTAGTGGGAGTGCAGTCGTATTCCTAGTATTATATGTCGATGACATCTTACTTATAGGAAACGATATATCAGTTTTACAAACAGTTAAAATTTGGTTGTCCAAAACTTTCTCCATGAAAGACCTGGGAGAAGCAACCTACATCCTTGGGATTAGAATCTATAGAGATAGATCAAAACGGTTGCTTGGTCTTTCGCAGTCTACATATATAGACCGAGTGCTAAAGAGGTTTAGCATGTCGGAATCCAAGAAAGGTTACCTTCCCATCAGGCATGGGATCAACCTTTCAAAGTCTATGTGTCCGCGCACAGAAGACGAGAGGATTTGCATGAATAAGATTCCCTATGCATCCGCAATAGGATCTATCATGTATGCTATGCTATGTACAAGGCCCGATGTATCATATGCTTTGAGCGTCACAAGCAGATACCAATCGGATCCAGGAATGGATCATTGGGCGGCTGTTAAGACAATCCTTAAGTACTTAAGAAGAACTAAGGATGTGATCCTAATATATGGAGAAGGAGATATGGTAATACGTGGGTATACGGATGCCAGTTTCCAGACAGATAAGGATGACTCCAAATCGCAGTCTGGATACATATTTACTTTGAATGGAGGCGCAGTAAGTTGGAAAAGTTCCAAACAAGACACCGTAGCGGATTCTACCACGGAAGCGGAATATATCGCAGCTTCGGAAGCAGCAAAGGAAGCAGTTTGGATCAAGAAGTTTGTCTCAGAACTTGGTGTGGTTCCAACCATTGATGAAGCAGTGCCGGTTTACTGCGACAACAATGGAGCTATTGCACAAGCAAAGGAACCAAGGTCTCATCAACGATCCAAACACGTGCTTCGACGCTATCATCTGATCAGAGAGATTATAAGTAGGAATGACATACAAATTGAGAAAATCCCCACTGAAAGGAATTTAGCGGATCCTTTAACTAAGGCCTTGCCTCAAAACAAGTTTGAGGGTCATGTTAGAGCCTGTGGTATTGGATACCGTAGCGATTGGCATTAGGCCAAGTGGGAGTTTGTTAGTGATATGAGAGAAGTGTCCTAAGGCAATCGCCTTATGATGTAAACATTTATATTAATAAATGATAATTCACTATTTGAGTATACATGTTTGTGTATTTGATAGGATCTTAAACTCATCTACTGAATGTCCGCCATACAATTCACAGCATAAGAGAATTTGTGATGGGATCACAACTAGTGATTATCTCTAAATGTGCAAATGTGAAGTGTTGGAAATATCCCTAGTCGATGAATTGATAAATACGGACATTATCAATTCTGTTGAGACTAGCATGGGTTATTCTCTATTCAGCTGATTCTCACTGGCTGGTGACATTGGGATGTCCGGAGATAAACATGGATGCTAGTTAAGGGAACTAGTTCATTGGAGTGACTAGCTGTAAAACTTCATATGGTAATCTATATAGATTTGTCAATGAAGTTCTTACTGCAGCTTAAGTGCGATGTTCCTTTGACTTGCGGTGTTCAAGTCATCTTGGTCATGGAGACTTATACTTTGACATCTTAAGCAAGCATCTCTTAGGAGGTGTGGACCCAGGATGATCGGGTATAAGCCGAAGTGCCCGAAGATGTTTGAACAGCCTACAAAGGATTCACCACTCCTTGCGAGGAGATGTATACCCAGGCCTATCGTCGGATTGTTACTCAAAGCCTCTGGCCAGAGCATATCATGTTAAGAGTGCGAGTCTCTTAAATACATGAGAGTAATTAGAAATCCAAAGGACGAGGAAGACACTACTTGGGCTAGGTGTGACGTAGTCAGCCTAGTGGGGACTGACACCATTGACCGTGTCCTGAACCAAGTGGGTATAAGGTGGTGAAGGGAATGGGGCACGATTCATTAGAGCTGCTGAAGGGTTTCAGAATAATTTCTTCTGAGGTCAAACCGTTGATCTTTCGATTAATTGGGGATCATGATGTACTACTAGGTGCCACTCATGATCGTTCTATAATTAGTTAATTATAGACGGCCAACATAAATCGAAAGCCTATTTAGTCACACGCACTACGAGTAATCCGAGGGATTTAAAACGAGTTGAAAATTGGATTTTCCGATCAAGAGAAATAAGTCGAATCTGAGTTAGTCAGAGGCGCAATGGAAGCTAAAAATGGCTAAGTCTTTTGAAGGCTTTTTGGGCGAATTAAATGAGTTTAATTCGCGGCGGTTCGGGTTGGTTTGGCCGGCCAAAGAGGGTGCCAAAACCCCCTTTGGTGGCCGGCCACAATAAGAGGAGAAAACCAATTAATTTTGGTTTAATTAATAAAATAAATCTAGTGCGATTTATTTTATAAATTATGGATAAATAAATTTGTATAAAGAAATTTATATAAATAAAATTTATAGAAATTTATTCTTTTATGGAAGATTAAAATAATCCATAAATTGGTTTATTTTAATTTTATAAAATCAATTATGAATTGATTTTTTCATAATAAGAAAGTTTATAAATTTCTTATAAAAATTTATTCCATAATTTAAAGAGAAGAAGAATTAGTTTTATTATAAATTAGTTTATAATAAAGACTCGGTTTAAACGGAATAATAAGAAAATTTATAAGATAAATTTCTTATAACTAATTCCGTTAATTCCGTTAATTCGGTTTAGAGGGAGACTTAGTCAAAGGAGTTGCTACTATATAAAGGAACCAAAGGCTAGCCCTTATTCCTAATCAAGAGATTAATTATTCTCTCCCTCTCTCTCTTAATCTCTCTTCTCCTCTCCCTCTCCCTCTCTTGCCTAGGGCCGGCGCCCACCCTAGAGGTTTAGGGCCGGCGCACCAAACAACTTCCCCCTTGAAGTTGCCGTGAGGTTTAAGAAGAAGGAGAACCCGAACAAGAAGAAGAAGAAGCGGATAGCGACTCCTCTCTTCTCGGAATTCGATTCCGTTACTTCGTTGGTTAGTTTCCTATATTTTCTCTTGTTCATCTAGTTGTGCCTTCCGAGGATCTAGTAGTTCTCGTCGGCACAAAACTCGTGACTTTGTGAAGTCATCCCGAAGAGAACTCGGCGTGGACGCGAATTGAGGCGGAGCTTCCAAGGGACGCAACGGTTGGATCTCGTCCCTTTTCTTCGAGTTACGCGAGGTATAAAAGTAAATTAGTTTACTTTTCCGCAAAATTTTATTGTATGATTATGTCAACACACCATAGGGTTGCATGCTAGATACGAAGTTAAAATAATTTAGGAAATTATTTTATGCAAACTCTTCCGCTGCACGTAAAAATTTTAAATTTTACGAACTCGTATCTTTGTCAACATGCACCCGGTCCCAACAAACTCTCGGTTGTTAAGCCGTAAACAGAGCACCTTGGCTCTGATACCACTTGTTGGGAACGAGATGGCTATAGAGGGGGGGTGAATATAGACAATCGCTCGCCCCTTTAAGACTTATCACGATTTCTGCAACTCGAATATCAGTAGCACAGCGGAAAGAATGGAAAGCAGAGTATGCAGAAAAAAAACCAAATGAACGCAAAACACACACAGCTAGCAAGATCGCTAACAAGGAGGGTTTACAAAGTTCGGGGATAACTTGCCCCTACTCCTTGGCGTGCCCTTGAGGTGGGCGATCCCTTGATCGTCGGCAGATCAAGCCCCGGTTAACACCGGATATGAAGCAACCTCCTTCTCGGTGGAGAAACCTCTCCACAGCGTGTTTCAAACAATGATATATAATGAGCACAATGAAACAACAACAAGTAGATCTTACTCAAACACTTAGAGAGGATAAAACACAGCAAGCTTCCCTGAGCTCCACCCAGTGGCGATCTCACGCAGACCCCTGTCTGCTTCGTGTCTTCCCACTGTCGGACTCCAAGCTTCTTGTTTTCTCCTTCAAGCGCTCAAGTATGATGATTGCTCCTCAATAGCTTGCTTAGAATGGTTGAAGAACTCAAGAACAGCAAGCTTCTCGCAGCAGAACGCAAGAACACGAAAAACTTCAAGAACTGCAAGTCCTACTGAACTCAACTCTCGCGTTCCTTTTTGTTTCTCCGCCAAGCGACAGGTGACACCATCTCTGTAGCTCCCAGCTACTCAACTGCCAACGCCAGCCTCTACTGAGCTATCTCTGGACTCACTGAGCTCCTCAGTCGAGCTCCAGTCTCAGCTCCAGTCCGCAGCTCGCCGTTGCAACCTGAGATGGGAAAAGGGACAAACCTGCTCTGAGGAAAGCGCGCTTTGACTTCTCCTAGAGTGTTTGAATCCTCCCCTGTCACCTGAAACTCAATCAGAGCATTAGAGCAGAAGATCACGCAGCATATCACATATCAGAAAACATGCATCAGCAAATCCGATACGATCAGACACTCTGACCGCGTTTGTCAGTGAAATTTGAATTAAAGTGATCGGTCATCGGACCGATCCAGGGTGTGTGGATCGATCACCAGATCGATCCACTGCTTTGCTGGGATTCCCAGCTCTCGCAGCTATACACGCCTGATCGGTCACCAGACCGATCAGGGTGAATCCTGATCGGTCACCAGACCGATCAGATTGGATCCTGATCGGTCACCCAGACCGATCAGAACAGATGAACAGTTATTTTTTAATCAAACCCAAGATTCCTGATCGGTCACCGGACCGATCCAAGACTCTGATTTGCAAGGGAACTCACTCACCGTCTGCTCCCTGATCGGTCGCCAGACCGATCAGGAGCAAGACAGCAAGGAAGCAGCCTGCTCCCTGATCGGTCTCCGGATCGATCAGGAGCCACACAGTAGATTCCCAATCTCACTGTGCGCTCCCTGATCGGTCACCAGTCCGATCAACATAGCTGGATCGGTCACCAGACCGATCCACTAAGGAGCAGCGTGCCAAAAGTCCCTGATCGGTCACCAGACCGATCCAGTGACTCTACCCAGCCCTCCAAGCTAGGGATTCATCCACCTTAGCCCTCCAAGCTAAGGATTTTTCCATCTAACTCTCCAAGTTGGGAATTTGCACCTAACCCTCCAAGTTAGGACTTTTCACCTAGCCCTCCAAGCTAGGACTTTTCACCTAGCCCTCCAAGCTAGGACTTTTCACCCAACTCTTCCGAGTTAGAACATCATCCAACCTAGCCCTCCAAGCTAGGCACCTGACCCTCCAAGCCAGGACTTTTTCACCTAATTCTCCAGGATGGGAATTTGCACCTAACCCTCCAAGTTAGGACTTTTCACCTAGCCCTCCAAGCTAGGACTTTTCACCCAACCCTTCCGAATTAGGACTTTTCCAACACCTAACCTCCCAGGTTAGGATTTTCCAACACCTAGCCCTCCAAGTTAGGATTTTCCACACCTAACCTCCCAGGTTAGGATTTTCCAACATCATGCCTAATCCTCGATTAGGACTTAATCACAATCATCATAATCATCACAATCATCACACCTAACCTCCCAGGTTAGGACTTTCCATATCATGCCTAATCCTCGATCAGGACTTAATCATAATCATCATAATCATCCTCCTAAACTAAAATCGTTGTCAACACCAAAACAACAATCAGGGCCAGACTGCCTCAACACGGCGGGCACAGGTTTTGTCCAGCTCGGAATATCTTCCAAGAAATTCCGCAGCCATTCAGCTTCTTCAGCTGCTTTGTCAAGTGCTATAAACTCGGATTCCATTGTTGACCGAGCTATGCATGTCTGCTTAGTGGATTTCCAAGATACTGCTCCCCCACCAATCGTGAATACATATCCACTAGTGGATTTGGAGTCTTTTGTATCGGAGATCCAATTAGCATCACAATATCCCTCCAAGACTGCGGGATACCATCCGTAATGTAATCCGTAGTTCATAGTATATTTTGAATATCTAAGAAATCGCATCAGTGCTTTCCAATGGGTATCGTTTGGATTGCTCATAAAACGACTCAGTTTGTTGACCACACAGGCAATAGGGGTGAGTATTCGGTTAAAACCGAACCGAACCGAGCCGAATAGACCGAAACCAAATAAACCGATATTTTCCAAAATAACCGAACCGACCGAATGTCTTGATAAAAATCAAGATAACCGAACCGATAAAATATCGATTAATTCAGTTTTTAACTGATTTAACTGAAATTTTAAAATTTTATTCGATTTTAATTTAAAAAATAAGATTTTATTTAATTTAATTATATTCTATAAAAAAATAATTAAATTAATATTCTTATTCGGTTTAACCGAATTACAAAATTCAAAATCGAAAATCGAATCGAATTAACCAAAAACCGAACCGAATTTTAAGAAAAAAAATCGAAAACCGAATTAACCGAACTGAATTTCAAAATTCGGTCGGTCGGTTCGGTTAATTCGGTTTTTTTGAATTTTTACTGACCCCTAACAGGCAATATCCGGACGAGTACAGTTTGTGAGATACATCAAACTGCCAATTATCCGGGAATATTCCAATTGCGATATGGGTTCACCATGATTTTTTGCTAAGTGTTGACTTAGATCCATAGGTGTTTTTACAGTAGAGAGATCGTATGCATTGAATATTTTCAATACTGACTCTACATAATGGGATTGTGTTAAAACTATCTCATCGGACGTCCTGAGAATTTTAATTCCCAATATGACATCTGCTAGACCCATATCTTTCATGTCGAAACTATTAGTCAACATTTTCTTAGTACTCATGATGATATCATGATTACTTCCCATTATGAGCATGTCGTCTACGTATAGACAAACGATTACATAACTCTCAGGTGTGCTTTTGACATAAATGTATTTGTCACATTCATTTATTCTGAATTCGTTTGACAGCATTATTTTGTCAAATTTTTCATGTCATTGCTTTGGCGCTTGTTTAAGTCCATACAATGACTTAACAAGTCGACACACCTTTCCCTCAGTTCCAGTAGCTATGAACCCCCTCGGGTTGCTCCATGTAGATTTCTTCTTCCAACTCACCATTTAAGAACACATTCTTAACATCCATTTGGTGTATTTCAAGGTCATACAATGCTGCAATGGCTATCAACATTCGTATGGACGTAATCCTTGTCATTGGTGAGTAGGTATCGAAGTAATCAAGGTCTTCCTGTTGCTTATACCCTTTTGCTAAAAGTCTGGTATTATACTTATCAACCGATCCATCAGCTTTATACTTGCGTTTTAGTATCCACATACAACCTAATGGTTTAGTACCAAAAGGAAAGTCTACTAATTCCCAAGTATGGTTATTCATGATGGACTCGATTTCACTATTGACGCTTCTTTCCACAATGGGGCTTCGGGACCAGAGAGAGCTTCGCTTAGTGTTCTTGGGTCCATTTCTGACATGAATGTCATGAAATATGGCCCGAACGATTTCTCAACTCTAGCTCGTTTGCTCCGACGTGGCTCTTCGCTTTGATCGTCAATAGCCCTTTTATGACAACTAAGTTCTGGAACATTATCTTTGTTAGAACTTTCGTTGTCATTATTTTGAACATTTTCCTTCTTATTTGGGAACACGTCTTCAAAAAATATTGCATTCTGAGATTCGATGGTTGTACCCACATGAATATCAGTAATGTCTGACTTATGAACTATGAAGCGATATATATTACTGTTTTGAGCATATCCGACAAATATTGCATCGAACGTTTTAGGTCCGATCTTAACTTGCTTTGGCTTTGGTACTTCGACCTTTGCTAAGCACCCCCACACTTTCAAGTATTTGTATGATGGCTCACAATCTTTCCATAGTTCATATGGTGTTTTATCATTTTTCTTGTGAGGGATTTGTTGGAGCAATCGACCCTAAGATGGTCTGGAGTGACCATGGGTTTTGATGTTTGGGCAAAGGGTTTAAGTTAGGTTTACCCTTGTATTTGATATGCGTATGTTGAGTGTGCAGGTTGTACAGGTTACGCATATGGACCTGACTGGACGGCCTCAGTACGGTGAAGGATGGCATGGAGGCCAGCTGGAGGCTGGCGTGCGCATCTGAGGGACCATGGAGTGCAGGGATGATGAGCTGATGGCACGGACTTCGAGGCGTATGTGAAGGGTGGCATGGAGGCAAGCTGGAGGCTTGCGTGCGCATCCGAGGGACGAGGGCCAAAGATGAAGAGGGCGCAAAGGCAATAGTCGAGGCTGCGGATGAAGAGTCAGTCGAGTCGTGAGGGTCGAGTGCTGTGTGAATGTGCTCGGGAAGGGATTCAGCTGGGGACCAGTCGACTGCTCTGGGAGCAGTCGACTGGTAGGTGGCTGGTGAGCTGGCAAATTCGAACGTTGGGAGTGTCAACGGTCGAATTTGGCTGGCTCCAGGGCAGTCGACTGGTAGCGAGAAATCAGCCCCGAGTCCTATTTAAAGAGGACTTTGTGGTGGCTGAGTTTCTCGACGAAACTTGCTTGGATAGGGCAAGTTAGTAATCTTGTATACTCAGGAAGTGTCCTTGGTGTTGTGGTGAGGTTTCTCCACCCACAAGGAGCGACGAGTTCTAGCTGGAGGTTATCCGGGGATTGATCCACCGACGGATTGTTGGATTAGTCACCCGACCGGGGTGGATACCAACTAAAATCGCCGTGTTAGCATTGGTTAGTGATTTTATTATTGTTTTACTATTATTTTCGCTGTGCAAACTAACCGTGTAGGAACAAGAATTCGGCGAAACGCTATTCACCCCCCTCTAGCATACGGAACGATCCTTACAATTGGTATCAGAGCGAAGGACCGCTCTTGATCGGACTAACCGCCGAGGGAGCAACCACTAGAGGTGAAGAATCATGGAAGACAAACTTGGGGACGACATATACACTCCACCGATCTACGACCATGAAGACTTCAGGCGTTGGAAGTCAAGAATGGAGACGTGGCTGATGATGGAGTGGGAGTGCATGATGGTGCTTGAAGAACCATTTGAAATTCCAAGAGACAAGCATGGGAAGAAGCTCCGCCCAAGATATTGGACTCAAGAACAACAAGAGCAATCAAAGGCAAATGAGAAGGTAATGAGTATATTAATAAATCTTTTGCCTAACAATATTTTGAGTGTTGTAGGGAATTATAAGAATGCACACGAATTATGGACCAAGTTGGTGGAATTTCATAAAAACCCTACATAAGGTCAAGTGGTGGAAGAGCCCAAGGAAATGGGCTCAATAGCTCACGAGGAGGAAGAAGTGTCAACCTCTTCAAGTGAGGAGGAGGAGCTAAGTGAAAGATCATCGACCTCCTCAAGAGAAGAAGAAGAAGAAGTCACCACCTCAAGGATTGAGGGGGAGGAGAGACTCTCATCTACACATGATCAAGAGGAAGCCTCCACATCGTCAAAAGTTGAAGAAGTAGTCAACCTAGCATCTACCTCCACCAAAGCCAAGAGAAAAGGCCACATTACATGCTTTGGGTGTAATGAAAAGGGGTACTACAAGGACAAGTGCCCAAAAGGTAAACGAGAGGTAACTTCTAAACCCGGGTCCATTCGATTTGAATCTAACATAAATTGTAGGAATGGAGGAGCCCAAGAACGGAGGAAGAAGATTAGATGCTTTACATGTGGAGAGATGGGGCACTTTCACACCAAGTGTCCTAGAAAAAGTGAGCTAAAGAAAATGGAGCACTTGAGGAGATGGGAGAAAGAAGAAAGAAAGAAGAGAAGAAGCCCACATCAAGGAGGAACACCAAAGGTAAGGAAGGTAACTTCTAACCTTAAGCCAAAATGTAATTCAATTTCAAGTTCTTCCTTGCATTCTAAAAATCATGTAAATCACTCATTTATGCATGCTAGAAATTATGAAAATTGCTTAATGGTACATAACTTTGGATTTAAGTACAATGATAGGAATAAGGATAACAACGTAGATCACCACTCTAGAAAAAGCATGCATCATGATAGGCCTAAGACCTATGTATCCAAGGCTAAAGGCATTAACCCCAAGGAAGGGAAACATATGCCTAAGAAAGTGGATAGGTCTAGGAATGTCCAAGGTGGACATATGGATTCTAGGGTTCAATTCCTAGAAAGGGAAAATCAAGCCTTGAGGGCAAGGCTTGATACATTAGAAAAAGCTCTAGAAAGATTCACGGTTGGATCTAAGGGCTTAGACATGGTGTTGGGTAGCATCAAACCCAACTATGATAGATCGGGATTGGGGTACCGATATAAGACCTCCAAGGGCAATGGAAAGAAGTATGTTGGGAAAACATACAATCTTAGTAAGGAGGGAAGGTCCAAGGATGGCAAGGGGATGTCATCCAAGGGTAAAAAGAGTGACCTAACCAAGAGCAAGGTGTCCAAGGTTAAAAAGGTCAATTTTGTAGGCCAAGAGTCACCGGTGGCACACCAGTGTGGCCTAGTATGGATTGAGTCACCTAGGGAGGTGGCTAAGGCTAAGAGCTCAAGGGGGAGCTCTAGAAGCCTTTGGGGTCCATGGTAGATGGATCTCAAAAGTTTCTCCCTTAGGAAATTAGGTGAAATGTGCCAAAAAGGTTGGAAGACTTACTCCTAGATTTTGGCACATTAAAATGAGAATTTAGGGAGAAAAAGGTGAAAAGAGGGTTAAAATTCATAAAATTGAGGTTTAATGGTGGAACACCATATAATTCAATGATATAAATGAGTTGTGATCAAGGAGAAGTAGATGCATTGAAGAGAAGTGAGAATTAGCATTTTTAGGTTGAGCTCATTTGATACTTTTTAGAAGAAGTAGGATTTCGTGCCAATCTTGGGATTTGGAGTACATTTATTTGGAAACATATTTTTTCCAAGTAGATATTGACTTCACAAATCTCCCCACAAAATTTCATATTTTTTGGAGATTTGTAGAATTTTTAGGGCATTTCTGAAAGTTGGCTGAAAAACCTGAAATTCAGGTGGCAGTCGACTGCCCATTTGGGCAGTCGACTGCTATCAGCCCAAAAACTTTCTGTGAAGTTTGGCAGTCGACTGCCCATGGGGGCAGTCGATTGGTGGTCTGGGCAGAGTGTTAATAAGTAATTTCTGAAGGGTTCTTCAGAAACACTTGGAATTATGGATGAACCTTAGAGTTGAGGACAATTCCTTGTGTCAATTTGAAAATGTTAGAAGAGGCAAACACAAGGAATAATGACTTGATTTCAAAATGCCAAATCTTTTAAGGAATTTAGATGTGTACCAAAAGTCAAACACACTTGATATTTTCATGATATCATATTTTTCTAGGATAGGGTATATCCAAGCAAGTGTGTTTGCAAACTTTAGAATATTTCAGGTTTTATAGAGTTCTAATTGGCACTAGAAGAAAGGTTGCTTGGGAGCAAGCCTTAATGGTGTCCAAAAGGGGAAGAACTCGGATGTTGGGTTGGGGATAACTCAACATGGTGTTTAGGAGGTTAAGTTGGGTAGAACTTGACTTGGGAAAAATGAAAATTGGGAGAAGGCATGGGTAAAGGGGGAGGTTGCCTCTTAGTTGCCTTGATTTTCATTTTGAAATTTTTGGGTTTTGTGTCAAACTTAGGAATGGTGATAGATACATGGGTAAATGTATTTTTCCCAAGTAGGTATGGGTACCACAAAGTTCTCCACGAAATTTGAGAATTTTTGGAGATTTGTGAAATTTCTGGCGCATTTCTGAAAATGACCAGAAAAGACTGAAATTAGAGTATCAGTCGACTGCCCATTTGGCCAGTCGACTGCCAGAGGCTGATTTGGGTATCGACAGCTGGTTTGGGGTCCAAATGACAAGGAACAAGTGTATGGGGGTCTAGTACACTGTGTTTAGGGTCATTGGGAATTTAAAGAACCAATAATTGGGTAATTATTGGGTTCTTTTGATGTATGGCAAAGGGGGAGAAATATTGTGTTTAAGGGGGAACCTTGGAGAGGTTCTTAAAAAGCCTTTGTAAGTCTAGTGTAAGGGGGAGCTTGGGAGAAGCTTTAAAAAGTCCGGTTTGGTAGAAAATCCTAACTTGGAGGTTAGGTGGGAAAAGTCCTAACTTGGAGGGCTAGGTGTTGGAAAATCCTAACTTGGAGGGTTAGGTGGTGAAAATCCTAGCTTGGAGGGCTAGGTGTGAGAAAATCCTAACTTGAAGGGTTAGGTGGTGAAAATCCTAGCTTGGAGGGCTAGGTGTGGGAAAATCCTAACTTGGAGGGTTAGGTGGTGAAAATCTTAGCTTGGAGGGCTAGGTGTAAAATTCCTAACTTGGAGGGTTAGGTGTGGAATGCCTTGGGATAGGATCCAGTTAGGCATGCATATGCATTCATTTAGCATGGTTTTTGCTATTTACTACTATCTTGCTTTCCTAACTTAAACAGATTGTCAAACATCAAAAAGGGGGAGATTGTTGGAGCAATCGGCCCTAAGATGGTCTGGAGTGACCATGGGTTTTGATGTTTGGGCAAAGGGTTTAAGTTAGGTTTACCCTTGTATTTGATATGCGTATGTTGAGTGTGCAGGTTGTACAGGTTACGCATATGGACCTGACTGGACGGCCTCAGTACGGTGAAGGATGGCATGGAGGCCAGCTGGAGGCTGGCGTGCGCATCTGAGGGACCATGGAGTGCAGGGACGATGAGCTGATGGGCGCGGACTTCGAGGCGTACGTGAAGGGTGGCATGGAGGCAAGCTGGAGGCTTGCGTGCGCATCCGAGGGACGAGGGCCGAAGATGAAGAGGGCGCGAAGGCAATAGTCGAGGCTGCGGATGAGGAGTCAGTCGAGTCGTGAGGGTCGAGTGCTGTGTGAATGTACTCGGAAGGGATTCAGCTGGGGACCAGTCGACTGCTCTGGGAGCAGTCGACTGGTAGGTGGCTGGTGAGCTGGCAAATTCGAACGTTGGGAGTGTCAATGGTCGAATTTGGCTGGCGCCAGTTGACTGCCCTGGGGGTAGTCGACTGGTAGCGAGAAATCAGCCCCGAGTCCTATTTAAAGAGGACTTCGTGGTGGCTGAGTTTCTCGACGAAACTTGCTTGGATAGGGCAAGTTAGTAGTCTTGTATACTCAGAAGTGTCCTTGGTGTTGTGGCGAGGTTTCTCCACCCACAAGGAGCGACGAGTTCTAGCCGGAGGTTATCCGGGGATTGATCCACCGACGGATTATTGGATTAGTCACCCGACCGGGGTGGATACCAACTAAAATCATCGTGTTAGCATTGGTTAGTGATTTTATTATTGTTTTACTATTATTTCCGCTGTGCAAACTAACGTGTAGGAACAAGAATTCGGCGAAATGCTATTCACCCCGCCTCTAGCGTACGGAACGATCCTTACAGGATTTTGTTGAGAATGTGGTTTGCTGATAATATGGCTCCCCCTTCATAAGTTCTGGGGTAAGCCTGAATTTATCAACAATGCATTCATCATTTCCTTTAGTGTCCGATTTTTACGTTTAGCAACACCATTTGATTGAGGTGAGTTAGGTGTCGTTGTCTGATGGATAATTCCAGATTCTGAACAGAATTCATCAAACGGTGCACCATATTTTCCACCTCTATCGCTACGAATTATTTTAATTCATTTTTCAAGTTGGTTTTCAACTTCCGTTTTATAGGTTCTGAAAGCTTCTAGGGCTTCGTCTTTACTTCTTAAAAGAAAGACATAACAGAACCTCGTGCAGTCATCGATAAAAGTAATGAAGTACTTTTTACCTCCTCTAGTTTGCACGAATTTAAAGTCACATAGATCACTATGTATTAATTCTAGAGGAGTCGTTGACCTTTCCACCGAATGAAAAGGTAGTCTCGTTATTTTCGCTTCTACGCACACTTCGCATTTGTGTGTTTCGTCAACATCGATGTTCGGTAATAAATTTAGTTTAACGAGACGTTTCAGAGTATTATATTGACATGCCCAAGCCGATCATGCCATAAATTAAAACACTCAACAACATAGTTGGAAGCTTTTAATTTATTACCATCAAAATTACGGTGTACAGTCATTACAACTATCTTGAACAAATTTTGTTCTAAATACCCCTTTCCTACGAAGACACCGTTCTTCATAGTACAAAGTTGTTGGATTAAAACACTAGTTTGAATCCGGCTTTAACAAGTGCCGATCCAGAAACTAAGTTCTTCCTAATGTCGGGAACATAAAGCACATCAATGAGAGTTAGCTCATTCCCAGACGTCATTTTTAGAACAACTGTCCCGAGTCCAACAATTGAAGACATCATGGAGTTGCCCATATAGAGCTTTCTTCCACTTATCGGGGTGTACTTGGAGAACATCGCCTTGTCCGAACAGACATGGCGGGTTGCTCCAGTATCAAGCCACCACTGCTTCGGGTTGTCCACCAAGTTGGCTTCGAACACGACCGCAGTAAGTTCCAGAGAGCTGAGATCTATGTCAGCGGAGGTTGCGACTTGGTTCGCAACATTCTTCTGACTCTTGGTTGTCTTCTTCGGGCGTCTGCAGTCTTTGGACATGTGTCCTGACTTTCCACAATTGTAGCACGTGCCCTTGAACCTTTTGCCTTGAGCCTTCTGGTTTGGTTGCTTCGGCTTCTTGGCTTTTGGTTTCGTCAGGTTGGACATCTCCTCGACTGTCCACTTTGTTCCTGTAGAGTTGGATAATTTTCGATTATCCTCCTCTATTCGCAGTCGCAGGATGAGGTCTTCAAGTCCCATCTCCTTCTACTTGTGTTTTAGGTAATTTTTGAAATCCTTCCATGACGGAGGGAGTTTCTCGATTACCGCAGTAACTTTGAATGACTCGTTCAGCGGCATTCCTTCGGTGTCCAGATCATGCATTATCAGTTGCATGTCTTGGACCTCAGACGTGACGCTCTTGGAATCCACCATTTTGAAATCCAGAAACCGGCCGACGATGAATTTCTTTAGTCCGGCGTTTTCGATTTTGTATTTCTTCTCCAGCGATTCCCACAGTGACTTGGTCGTCTCCATCATGCAATATACGTTATATAGCGCATTATCCAGCGCATTAAGAACGTAATTACAGCACAGGAAGTATCCGTGTGACCACGCATCGCGAGCAGCCTGGCTCCCAGGATTATCTTCCGTAGCGGCTGGCGGGTCTTCACGCAGGAACCGTACAAGGTTCAACGTGGTCTGGTAGAATAACATCTTCTGCTGTCATCTTTTGAAGTCGACTCCGTTGAATTTCTCCGGCTTCTCGGCGTGAGGGACGGCGGTTGGTACATCGTTGATTCCGGCCATATCAGTTTGCCAATATCGTTTTATGATTGTTGGAAACGGACTTGTATCTCCTCGATATTTGACTTAGTCGATTTACGACCGTCGGATCTTCCAGGAGGTTGCTTTCGGAGGAAGCAAACTTATTGGTTTACGTTAAGGCTAGTGTTCAACACTATCTCCGTAAAATGATATTGCTCCACTACTGGTGCTCACGGATAGCAGCAATTCGTTTCCAAGATACAACGACGTCGTCTCAGAATAGTAACACTTCAAATTCCGAGACTGGCGAACCTTTCCGTAGGCTTTTTGGACTCTCGATGTAGAAGATGGATGAGTGCAAATGCTTTTAGATTGCAATGTTTGAATGAATGAAATGATCAAGTGGAGGGATCTATTTACATTGAGTGAAGAGGTAAGTACCCTTTGGTTCAGACAGATCTGGACCGTTCATAACGAAAGGGTATAACCCTTTAAAGGTCTTTTAATCTTGTCCCTTGATCTGAAGAGTTATAACTCTTTAGATCCCATCTTGATCTCAGCCGCCAGATTAGAACATTTAATCCGACGCCTCAGATCCATCCTCCCTCTTCACAGTCAGATTCGAATCCGACGCTCTAGATCGCACCTGCCTGCGATCTGTCCAGATCTTTGATCCGATGCTCCAGATCGCACCTTCCTGCGATCTGTCCAGATCTTTGATCCGACGGCCACCATCTGTTTGCCCAATCCAGTCATCATTCTCTACACAGTCACGTGCCACATAGGCACTGCCTCATCACCGACATGGCACGTGGCGCCACCTGATCATGACACGTCACACCGACATGCCACGTGGCGCCACCTGATCACGATACGTCATCACCACGTGGAGCATAAATTAAAGCTCCTCAATGCTCCTCGCGATGATGCGTACATGCGAAGTACAAAGTGCGCCAACAAAGCGCCCATTGCGCGCATGGCGGGGCTCGCAGGTGAGAGCACCTGCTCGCCCAAGGGTAGAGACCTCCTGTGCTTTTGTATTAACAACATTAGCACAGGAACACATATAAGGAAACACTGGCTCTCGCAGGTTAGCAATGTGGGACTAAAGCCCCATCTTTTTCCTTAATGTTCATTTGAGCGTATCTTGAACAATTAATTTCTCATTCACCCTTAATCGGTTTTGAGCAAATAAATATTCCAGATTTATCTACGCGAAACGTAGATTTTGATTTTGAAGTCAAACTTGACTTTCAATGATCGATGACATCAAAATTTTGCTTTGCAAAATCGTATCCAACAATTAATACACCAGCTAATCATGCATCAATATGCTATTTAATTTTTTCCCCCGAACTGACATAGTTAATGATTGCTTTAGTAGTCTTGAATCCATGTCCATTAAATACAAAATACTTCATTGAGTATTTGATCTTGTAGGTCCAGTTGAGACTGGCTAGAAAAGGTGAATAATCCTACAAATATAAACATGATCTTTTACGGTTTCTTAGTAAAGATAATTAATTAGTTCAAAATAAACAAACACATAAATAATAATAAAGGAAACTAGTAAGAGACATATAAGTTACTCAGTTGCAACAAGGGCGATTGCTAATTTAAGACAGTTTAAAAGCTAGCTCCACTAAGATTATCTTCTTCTTTGTCAGCTGAAAAGTCTCTTACAGACGTTGTATTGCTCGTAGAAAGACTAGGAAAGTGAATACTAATGGTTGTAATAGAATCCTAACTTTAGAGGATTATTTATAACTTGAAAAAAGAAATTATCATTGTGCTGACGTGGCTTGGAAGCAACTCAGTTAGATAAAGTTTTATCTATGCAAGCAATGGTCGCTCAATGATAAGTTTTGATCTGATGCACCTCAATTCAAACATGAGGTGTCTCAGTTTTAAGATGCCTCAGTTTCGACTTGAGGCGTCTCAGTTTCGACTTGAGGCACCTCAGTTCCATTTGTAACAATTTTAATTCCACTGATCTGAGGTGTCTCAGTTGACCTTGTGGTCAAAGTCAACTCCCATATTGACTTTTTTGCCTTCGTCTGCTTAGATGATTTTCGATCATTCAGAATTGAGCTCACCCAAACTCAACTCCAACCTTCTTCTCGAACGGACTTCCTCCCTGGTTCTCGTCCCTCGGACGTCGCGCATGCCCTTCTCGTCTACTAGTGTACTCTTCCGCAACCTCTTCGTCCTTTAGATGCACCGAGCCCGTCGGCTCCCTTTCCCGTGTCATCATTCTCGCTCGTTGCATCCTCTGCTCGACTTCTTGTGCTCCTAAGCTCTGCACACTTAGACACAAAGATAAAAAATAACCAGGACTTAACTTGACTTGGTTAATCATATCAAAATCAATCTGGGGTACTTACAGATCTCTCCCATGCAAAGAGTTGTTTTGTTAGGGCAAAATATCCTCCATTATGTACTTGCTTATATCTAGCTGGGAGGTCGACGATACTGGGTCACTTGGGTGAATGTTATCATCTTTTGCTCTAATATGCCATTTGATTTACCTCTACAGGTTGCTACAGTTGGTACCTACATGAGTGTTTGCTCCAATAGATTTTGGAATCAATTTCTAATTAATGCAAAATATCTCATTGGGTGTCTGATCTCCCCCCAACAAAAGGCCGATGCACTACAGAAAAATGTCCCTGACTCATGATTTACCTACTTGTACCTTGGCATGGGATCGACGATATCGGGCAGCTTAGGATGAGCAATATCACCTTTGCTCCAATATACCATCTGTTTTAAGACTCCAGATATTCTAATTGTAGGGTTTACGTTAGAAAACCCTCATTTATACTTTGGAATGATGAAAAAGGAATTTGGCTAATATGGACTAGCCTAACTTAATTATATTGTCAAATATCAAAAAGGAAGAGATTATTGGTACAATCATCTTCATATCAATGTTAATCAAGTTGACTGAGTTCAGATTGAAGGGTGGATCTATACTTGACTGGGAATGTCTTAACTAGAGGTTAGGTAACGAGAAGTCCTATGGGGCTAAGCAATGGAAGACCTAGTTTGAAACTAGATAATGGAAATCCTAACGGAGCTAGGCAATGGAAGATTTAATTGGGAACTATGCAATGAAAGTCCTAATGGGGCTAGGTAGTGGAAGACCTAGTCGGGAACTAGATAATGGAAGTTCCAACGGGAAGTTGGCAAGAGAAAAGTCCAAGTGGGTCAAAAGTTGACAAAACACTTGGTGAGAAAACCCTAGCAGATCATGGTTAACTGGATGCTAGGTGAGAATTCCTCACAGAAAAATTTAGTGTTGTGAAAAAGAAACCTAAACTCAGATCCAGAGATTAGGGTTGGACAATCGATTAGAGTAATCAATACCCACTACAAGAATTTTAGGATTCAACAACACCCAATAGACAACGGGTTTTTGAAAAACCGTTGTCTTTTTTCAATTTAACAATGGTTTCATTAAAAACCGTTGTAGTTGATTATTTTTTTTGAAAAAATACAACTATTTTTAAAAAACTATTGTCTTATGTATGTCAAAAACAACGGGTTTTTAAAACTGATGTCTATAAGCTTGTTTTTTGAGCCTACGACAACGGGTTTAATTAACCGTTGTCTATTAGTGTTACTTACGTGGTAATACACAACAGTTTTGTTGAACTAATATCTATGTGAAATACATTTTTTGTCAAAGTTTCAACATGTCTAAAAAAAGATGTTTTTTAACAAAACCTTCCTCCACGAAAAACCTTAGCCTCAAAAACTCATCTCTGTCAAAACTCATCTCCACGAAATATAAAATACGATATATATATATATATATATATATATATATCATGAATAATAGTTTTAAAAAAATAAAAATAATTTTATGGAAAATTTTAAAATATTTTTTTTGAAATTTTAGAAATATTATAGATTAATTTTGAATTATTTAAGGAAAAATTTGATTTTGGTGTATATATATATATATATATATATATATATATATATATATATATATATAATCCTTTGTTTTCCTTTTGTTTTTGTTCTCTCGTGCCCTAAGCTCACCGTCGCACCCCTCTCATTGCGCGAAGGGAGAAGCCGCCGCCCTCCTTGCGCCCCTGACCCCCTCATCGCAAACTCCCTCTCTTCTCCTCCTTTTCCTCCCCTCGCGCAGGCAAGCAAGAGCCGAAGCCGAAGCCGAAGCAAGTGTATCTCCTCTTCCTCCCTCGTATCTGCTCCTGTCCCTCTTGCGCTACCACGATCACCGACGATGTCGTCCTCACAAGCACTGTCTGACTGCCGGCACAGCATTGGCCTCACGAGCCCTTCTCCCTGAGTTGATATCAGCCAATCACTCCTCCTGCCGTGACTTGACCTCAACCCTTTCCGGCCATGTGTGAACGCCTTCACCCTTTCATTTCTCTTCTGTGATCCTTTCTATTAAACATGCATAGATGTTTACTTAACTATTTTTTTCTTCTAATTTTATATTATTCTATGCTGATAGGATGAATTAAGGGATACAATTTTGTTTGTGTTTGCTAACAAACAAGACCTTCCAAACCCGATAGGGCTACGATAGGGGTTTTCTATCGAAACTGTGATGTTAAGATACACACAACGAATCCACATGAAGAGAGCAAGAATCATCATATCATCTAAATTTCTGACCACCAACATGCTGCTCATGCCCAATGAAACAAAACAAACTCAATCTGCCCCTCTAAGCGGGGATTTGAAGCTGCCTTCTGCTGGTTACAGTACTTATAAGAAGACCGTGGGTAACGATTTATCTATCGCTGAATTGATTCGTTTGATTAATGATGCTTAATAACGGATATATGGATTGAATGATAGGATAATGAAGTGGGGATTAATTGGCATACACATGTATTGTTGGGACCTTGTCATTTAGCTAGAGGGGGGTGAATAGTTTCTTTTCGATTTTCTTCCTACAATGTTAGCAAGCGCAAGCGGAAAATTAAACAATAATCTAAAACTAATGCTAACACAAACCGTTTATGTGGTTCGGAAAGAAAGCTCCACTCCACGGCTGTCCATAAGGTGGACGATCCCGATCCATCGGTGGATGACTCCCCGGAAGACCTCCGGCTTGCTCGTGTAGCTCCTTATGGGTGGAGAAACCTCGCCACAACCCACAATACTCTTCTGAGCACTTAGACTACTAATTGGCTTTTAACCAAAGTCAAATTCGTCAAGAACTCTCAGCCAAAATCGAGCTCTCTTAAATAGAGCTCTTTGCTGAGAAGATTGTTACCAGTCAACTGGTCAAGCACCAGTCGACTGGTGCCACTAGAATTCGAACGTTACAGCCCAACATTTAAATTCCAGCTACCATCAATCGACTGATCTAGGATCAGTCGACTGATCTTTCTATGGACTTCATCAGTCGACTGATCCTAGATCAGTCGACTGGTCCACTTCCAAACCTAAGGTTTCCCTTCCGGAGTACATTTTTCTCAACACTCGAACCCTAGGATTTCCTTCCCGAGTACAATTCCCTCAGCACTCGACCCCTCACGACTCAATTGACTCTCCATTCAGCAGTCTCGACCTGTTGCCTTCAAGCCCTCTTCGACTTTAGCTCTCGTCCCTCGGATGCATGCAAGCCCACGACATGTCTCTCATGTCATCCTTCGCGTATGCCTCGAAGTCCGCTTCCCTCGGCTCATCGTCCCTGCTTTGTCCATGGTCTCTCGGATGCATACAAGCCCACGGCTTGTCTCCTCACACCATCCTTCACCAGACCCGGAGTCGTCCAACTAAGTCCATGTGTATCTTGCAAACCTGCACACTCAAATACACATATCAAATACAAGAGTGAACCTAACTTAAATCGTTTGCCCAAACATCAAAACACATGGTCACTCCGGACTATAGATTGCCCCAATAATCTCTTCGTTTTTGATGTTTGGCAATACATTTAAGTTAGGGAAATCAAATAGCAAATACAATGCTAATAACCATCAAATAACAAATATGCATGGATCCTATCACATGACATCCCCACACCTAACCTCCCCAAGAGTTTAGGATTTTTACCAAAACGAGTTTTTTAAGAACCTCTCCTAGGCTCCCCCTATATTGGACTTACAAAGGCTGAGATTGGTCCACTCACATGGACAATCATCTCTATTTGTTAAGTATAAATAGAGGTAAGACTATTACTTATGAGACAACTTATGTAGTTGTGAATAGAGACATACTCATAAGTTAGGTATCAAAATGAGATCATTTATGTAATGATCGAAGTAAATTAACTCACCATTTACTAAATCTGTTGAAAGTCAGATTGAAATTCATAAGTTGAATTCAGGATTAGACATTAGGTTTGTCTAGATCAAAATCTATACAATGTTAATTTTGAGAAAATAATGTGCTCTTTATTTGTTATAGAGAAAAATATCGTAGCATGTGATTCATACCACATATGCTATAGCGACAATAAGGGTAGTAGGAGAATGGATCCCTGCTTCTCTACTATATGAGACTCTTGAGATTATAAGTTAATCTTAGTTTTACCCTATGTGACTATTTAGCTGTCTGCTTGAAGTTTTAATCAGTGTCTGCTACGTTAGCATGTATCCTATTGGCTATGGATGATTTGGTCAATGGAGCAGAACTAGGAAAGCGGTTGATTAGAATGAATAGATTCTAGCTAAAAAAGGAAGATTAAAATTGATTTACATCTGTGATACTTATTCACTGGTTGACCGATTACATATTTTGTTGAGTACTTAAAAATGTATTGTAATAAATGTATTGATCAGAGGTGTTGAAAATGCTCTTGACATAGTAGTCATATGAGGGATTATAGATGTTCATATTGATGTAAATATTTAATCTGGAGTAAAGATAAGTTATTGATATCTCAGATTCATTCTATAGAACAGCTAAGTTAAGTATAATAACTTTCTTAGTAGTAATTACTCAGTGTGTTTGTTGTCGCATGAACCATTTTCCCTAAAGTGTGAATTGAATGTTCTTACATGGTCTTTGTGATTTGATGATCTTATGGATTGACTTGGACGAGTAGGAGATATCGAAATTGAGTAAGTGAAAGGGCATCCCTTCACTTTCATCTTCCTCAATTAATGGTGGAATAGGAAGATATACCCATTTACCTTTCTCCATCGATGGAGGTAGAGGAAAAGACTCCCTCCTCTTATAAATAGCGTCTAAGTGCAAGATGATAAGTTAATCACAAACAACGAGAGGAGGTAAGAACAAGATCGATAGAGGGATTTGGTTCATGGATTTATAAAGAAGTGTTCGTCACCACGACCTTCTCGTCGACGACAACTTTTCCAATTTCATCCCCATCGATTACTGTAAGTGTTTACTGTTTTGTGATTCGTTTCTTGCTAAAGCTCTAACAATAACAACATAAAACCTGAGGCTAAAATTCAATCTAAATCAAATAAGTAACATCCATTATTTGAAGTCACTATCAAGAAACATAATTGTGATAAGTCACCCTCATAGGAATAAGAAATCACGATCAGATAGCATATATTAGGAAAAATGCTGAGATGTTAAAGATTTAACATTAGGGAGCTTCTCATAGAAGTAGCGCACAACTTTAACATGACAAGAATGATTAGTCCTATTTTTTTTAGAGCACATAAATAGAACTCGTATACTATTACTGTTATACCGGTCATAAACTAATATTGTAGTCTCGAGCTTCTAGGCATACAACTCTAGAAATGTGTCATTTAGATAGAGCAGTATTGACTTCTAAACTAAGATGTGGAAGGACAAGATACATCCAAATTGAGCTTGATTAAGCATTAGTACTAATTAGCAGAATATTCTTCTCGTGTTCATGCTAACTAGCTCTTCTGCCTGCCTTTTTCAATAAGGTAGACGAATGCAGAGCGAAGTATGAAGAAAAGAATTAGTTGCATCTATTTAACATCCTTAGATACTTAAGTCAATTTGTGCAGAAACAAAACATGATTAATAAGAAAATGAAAAACATTTATCGGCAAGGGAGCTTTGTCACGGCAAGGGAGGGTAGGGTACAGTGGGGAAAATCAACAAGGGAAGCAACTTTTCAATCTTCAAGTTCAAATTCAAAGAGAAAACTTGCAAATCAAAATTCAATTAGTTCTGTCCTTTAAAAGTTTTTTCTATCTGAAATTTATGTTTATTGGCAATGGAGCTTCGTCGCGGCGAGGGAGAAAGGTGTGGGGAAACCCTAGCTTCGTCATGGCGAGTGAGGGAGGCTCGAGGGGAGGGTGATGCGATAGTCGGCGTCGCGGTGAGCTTCGTTGCAGGGAGCTTTGTTGCGTTGAGGGAGGGCACGGTGAGTGAGGATCGGAAAACCTAGATTCGCAGGAGGACGGGAAGAGAGAGCCAGAGAGAGCTCGTCTTGCCAAGGGAGGGCGACTTTGAGAGAGGGCTCGTAGTCGTCATGGCGAGGGAGGGAAGGCGCGATGACGGAGAGCTTCGGCAAGGAGAATCGCTAGGGCCAGAGAGCTAGGATATATACAAGAGGCCTGGTAGCCTTGGCTCCGGGTTAACTCTGGATCTTATTTAGGAGAATCATCTCGATATTAAGGGAAATTAGGGAGATGAAATAAATGATACCAACAATTTACACGGCTTTTTTTGGTGATGCGAAAGAGCTTATTGATCATGGTGGCAACCTTGGTGACAGTGATCCTACCTTGTGAAATTCCGACATGAAATTTGACACAGACAACACGTCGTCGACCCGTCCTAAAACGAATGAAAAGAGATACCTGATTTAATCAATTTGAAAATAACATGTATTTAATCAAGTACGAGAAATCGCGGTAAATAATTTATCTCTTCTTGATTTTCTTTAAATCTTTAATTTTGGATGGTACAATTTAAAGAGAGTACTCTTTCTCCGCCAGCTCACCGTAGTGACCTCTTCGTCTTGCCAACTCAGCAGAACAGCTCGCGGTGATGATTTCATCCGCTCCTCTGTTATTTTTGTCGTCCTTCTCTCTCGCCCTTTTTTTATCCTTCCGCTCGTTTCTCGGGTCACCTTGCGGTTTAGAGAGGAGGGATCGGGAGAGGGGAGGAGAGTGCGTGGGCTGTCAGATGGCGATCCTCTACGCTCTGGTGGCGCGAGGATCGGTGGTGCTGGCGGAGTTCAATACGTCGCCGATGAACGCGAGCGCGGTGGCGCGGCAGATCCTGGAGCGGATCCCCGATTCCCAGGACACCCACGTATCCTACTCGCAGGACCGCTACATCTTCCACGTCAAGCGCACCGACGGCCTCACCGTCCTCTGCGTCGCCGATGATACCGCCGGAAGTGAGTCCTCTTTTTTCATACACGGTCATTCTTCTATTCCATCGGTCCCTGCTGCGGTCGCTTGTTGATTGGTTCCTTTGGCGCGGTTCAATACTCTTCTTTTTCTCATGAATATCGCCAACCGCCCGTGTGGAAAATTTTATCCTTGTCAGATTGGATTGTAGTAGCTTAGAAAGGAATGTTCACATATTTTCACCGTCCAAACGGGCCAATTGGGAGAGAAAAGAAGCAAGCAAACTCATAAAGGAAAACCGTTTCCTTTTCCCTTACTAAGGTTATAACTCGTGCCCTATAGCCGATAGACTGCCTAAAAGAAGGTTCCCCGTCGTATGTGGTACAAAAAGTGGTTTTGTCATCATTCGCCAGCCAATTCCACATTAACAGAGGTTGTAAATTCGTAATTCTAAGACTTGAATTCATACATCACAAGAAAGATGCTAAACTTGGTTTATTTGTCAGTATGCTTTGCAGGCAGTAGCATTTGATGAAGGTAAATTTTAAGTTTCATAATCACATTTTAGCATGATTAGATGTCAATCCCATGCCTATATTAGCAACCCAATAGTTATGTCAGGTAGGATTGACTTGTATGTGATTGGGTTGGAAACCATGACTCTAGAGTCTAAATTAAAATGAAATTGAGCAATCTGTCATTGCTTGCTTGTGATGCAATTGAATAACTTATGTGGCATTGTAGAAAGTGTAGGGTTTTTCGGGCCGCGAAAACCGCTTTTTCGCGTCGCGGAAACCCCGAAAGCCCCAATAGAAAGGATCCGAGCGAAGAAAACCATTTCAAAAATTTTACGAGTGCTCGTTTACATGCTTCAAAACCGATCTACGACCTAGATCTATTAGAAAAGAGAAAAACTACCTTTGATGCGTGCCCCGCAATTCCCGCTCGCTCCTCGGTTGGTGTCGGATCTCAAGGATGCAAAGTAGCAACCCTCTAGAAGTATCCACACAAGCAAGAGAGTGGAGAGGAGAGCCCAAAAGTGTGCTAGCACTTGATTGGGATCTCGGCAAGATGAGAGGAGAGGGAGAGCAAAAACCAAAAACTAGTTGGGAGAAGAATCAATCACACCCAAGAAAAACTCATCTTTGTGTATAAGTGGCAGGCCACTTAATGGCCATTATTGCCATTAAGTGGCCGGCCACCACCTTCCATAACCCCCTTATTTGAATTCAAAATTCAAATGGGGAGGTTACTTAGCCTTGATGATGATGCCAAGTCATCACTTGGTCAAGTCAAGGTGATGTGGCTTGAGTCAAGTCAAACTTGCCTCTTATGGACTTTCCATATTTAGCCAAAGTCAAACTTTGACTTCATTATTCTCCCATGATTAGATTCATCCAACACTTGGATCAAACTCGAGTCCAACTCAAGTTGTCTAATTTGAGTCAAGTCAAACTTGCCTTTTATGGACTTTCCATATTTAGCCAAAGTCAAACTTTGACTTCATTATTCTCGGTCCATCATATGGACTTATTCTCCATCTATTGCTCTATGTGTGTGACCCTATAGGTTCTTGTAACGTTGGCAATGCCCTTAAACCTATTTAAGGACATAAGCAATGAGAGGTATCTAGCAACACATCATTGCTACCCAAGTTACAAGAATGTCGAGATCCAACATCACCATAGTGACTAATAATTGTGACCATCACAATATGTGACAACGTCCTTCTATCCTCGATATCTAGATTGATCTTCTATGAAGCATAGACCGTGTCATCCTCCAATCAATCTATGTGTCTTGAACTCCAAGTAGACTCACTATAATCAAATAAGCTCAATATCTCATATTGCCTTATTTGGGCATGGCCATGCACTTAGTGATCTCACTCTATCAAGACTATGATATCTCTCCCGTCATATAGGAGGGATAGATCCCATCTACATCACTCACATCCCTCCGCATAATTTGTTACATACCCAGTAATCGCCTTTATAGTCCACCCAGTTACGGGTGACGTTTGACGAAACCAAAGTACATAACTCCTTATGTAGGGAACTATGGTGACTTCAGGTCTAAGGACTAATAGTCATACTAATAGTCACATGAGAAACTATATGACACTCATATAACGATCCATGATACTTTCTCATGGCGGGCCATTCAGTATACATTCCCTAATGTATACCCATGTGTCAACTTGATATCTCATATCCATGACTTGTGAGATCAAGTCATCATGTTGACCTACATGCTAGTCTCTATGCATTAACATTGTCCTTGAATGTTAATACTTGACTAGGAATAATTAAAAGTAGTGTTCTCTATATCATCTCACTATCGATTCAACTAATCGATTGATATAGATAAGAACCTTCTACTCAAGGACGTTATTATACTAAGTTATTTGACACCAATACACATAAGTACAATAACCATAAGAAATGCCTTTATATATAAGAAATATATATACAAGAATATGATACAATGAGTCCAAAAAAGTAATCATCATATGATTGGCTCTAGGGCTCTCACTAACAATCTCCCACTAGCACTAGTGCCAATCGCTGTAGTATCTAATACCCAATGACCTAGTGTGACCATCATGCTTCATCTGTGCCAAAGCCTTGGTCAAGGGATCTGCGACGTTAGCCTCTGTGGGTACTCTGCAAATCTTCACATCTCCTCGATCGATGATCTCTCGAATGAGATGGAATCGCCGTAGTATGTGTTTGGTCCGCTGGTGTGAGCGAGGTTCCTTAGCCTGCGCAATAGCTCCATTGTTGTCACAATAGAGCTCTACGGGATCAGATATGCTAGGAACCACCCCAAGCTCAGTGATGAACTTGCGGATCCAAACTGCCTCCTTTGCTGCCTCTGATGCAGCAATATACTCAGCTTCTGTTGTAGAATCTGCAACTGTGTCCTGCTTTGAACTCTTCCAGCTCACAGCTCCGCCATTCAAGCAAAACACGAACCCTGACTGCGATCTGTAATCATCCTGGTCGGTTTGGAAGCTGGCATCAGTGTAACCCTTTACAACTAGATGCTCATCGCCTCCAAATATCAAAAAATATTCCTTAGTCCTTCTCAAGTACTTAAGGATATTCTTGACCGCTATCCAGTGACGTTCACCTGGATCTGACTGGTACCTGCTCGTCATGCTCAAAGCATACGAGACATCAGGACGAGTACATAACATGGCGTATATGATAGATCCTATGGCTGAGGCATAAGGGATCTTGCTCATGCGGTCTCTCTCCTCTCTAGAAGAGGGACCTTGAGTCTTCGAAAGACTCACGCCATGTGACATTGGCAGATTTCCCTTCTTGGAATTCTGCATGGCAAACCGTTGCAAAACGGTATCAATGTATGTACTCTGACTTAGGCCAAGCAATCTCTTAGATCTATCTCTATAGATCTTTATGCCTAGAATGCAGGCTGCTTCACCTAAGTCCTTCATTGCGAAACAAGTCCCCAACCAAGCCTTCACAGACTGTAGCGAAGGGATGTTGTTCCCAATGAGTAGTATGTCATCCACATACAAGACTAGGAAGACTACTGTGCTCCCACTAACCATCTTGTAGACACAAGGTTCATCTTCGTTCTTGATGAAACCAAACTGTTTGATCGCATCATCGAATCGAAGATTCCAGCTCCGAGAAGCTTGCTTTAAACCATAAATGGCCCTATGTAGCTTGCATACTCTGCCAGTATGCTGTGGATCTACAAAACCCTCAGGTTGTGTCATGTACACTTCCTCGAGGAGGTTTCCATTCAGAAACGCAGTTTTGACGTCCATCTGCCAGATCTCATAATCATGGTATGCTGCAATAGCAAGCAAGATCCTAATGGACTTGAACATCGCGACTGGAGAAAAAGTTTCATCATAGTCAATACCATGAATTTGCTTGAAACCTTTAGCTACTAGTCTACCCTTATAGGTATGTACAAGTCCATCCATGTCAGTCTTTCTCTTAAAGACCCACTTACACCCAATGGGTTTGACCCCTTCAGGTGGATCAACCAAAGTCCATACTTGGTTGGTGTACATGGAATCCATCTCGGATCTCATGGCCTCTAGCCATTTCTCAGAATCTGGGCTCATCACAGCTTCCTGATAGGTGGTAGGCTCATTCTTAATGATCATAACGTCATCATGGTCAGGCAAGAGAAATGAATATCTCTCAGGCTGACGACGTACCCTATCAGACCTGCGAAGAGGTAGGTCTACCTGAACAGGTTGTTGTTCCACAACTTCTTGTGTAACAATCTCATCCACAACTTCTTGTGGTTCCTGTTCAGTATCCATCAAGGGCTCAGTGCTATGGTCGTTGTCTTGAACTTCTTCAAGATCAAACGAACTCCCACTAGTCTTTCTAGAAACAAAGTCCCTTTCTAGAAAGACCCCAGTCTTAGCAACAAACACTTTGTGCTGACTGGGAATGTAGAAGTAATATCCCTTAGTTTCCTTGGGATATCCCACGAAATAGCACTTATCGGACTTGGGTCCCAGTTTGTCTGAGACTTGACGTCTAACGTAAGCCTCACAACCCCAAACTCTCATGAAAGACATCTTGGGACTCCTCCCAGTCCATATCGTATATGGTGTCTTCATGACCGCCTTTGATGGAACACGGTTAAGTGTGAACGCTGCCGTGTCTAGAGCATATCCCCAAAAGGATATAGGAAGATCTGCGTGACTCATCATAGATCGTACCATATCTAATAAGGTACGATTCCTCCTTTCGGATACACCATTCCACTGTGGTGTCCCAGGAGGAGTGAGTTGAGATAGAATCCCACACTCAGCTAAATAGTCACGAAACTCATGGCTCAAGTATTCTCCACCTCGATCTGATCGAAGTATTTTAATACTCATGCCGAGTTGGTTTTGTACTTCATTTGTGAATTCTTTGAACTTTTCAAAGGACTCGGACTTATGTGTCATCAAGTACACATAACCATATCTACTGAAATCATCAGTAAATGTGATGAAGTATCTATAACCACCTCGAGCAGCAACATTGAAAGGGCCACATACATCAGAATGTATGAGTCCTAACAAATCTGTTGCCCTCTCGCTATGTCCACTAAAGGGAGTCTTAGTCATCTTGCCTAGAAGGCATGACTCGCATGTCTCATATGATTCAAAATCAAATGAATCCAGCAATCCATCCTTATGGAGCTGGGACAAGCGACTCTCATTTATGTGGCCTAAGCGACAGTGCCAGAGATAGGTTGGGTTCAACTCATTTGATCTCAACCTCTTGGTATTTACATTATAGATAGGGCGTTCTAAGTCTAGAATGTAGAGTCCGTTGATAAGATCTGCACTACAATAGAACATTTCATTTAAATAGACTGAACAACATTTGTTCTTAATTATAAATGAGAAGCCTTTCTTGTCTAGACAAGAAACAGAAATTATGTTCTTAGTAAGTGCAGGTACATAACAACAATCATCTAGTTCCAGTTCAAGCCCAGAGGGCAGAGATAGAAAATAAGTTCCTACAGCAACAGTAGCAACTCGTGCTCCATTGCCTACTCGTAGGTCCACCTCGCCCTTTGCCAATGCCCTGCTATTTCTTAGCCCCTGCACATTGGTACAAATGTGAGAAGCACATCCAGTATCTAATACCCATGATGTAGAAATAGAAAGGTTGACTTCTATAACATATATACCTGAAGTAGAAGGCTCGCTTCTCTTCTTCTTAAGATCCTCCAGGTATACCTTGCAGTTCCGCTTCCAATGCCCTGCCTGCCCTTGATATAATTGCTTGAGGTGGTCAATCATATCGTAAGCATTCATGTTCTCGTGTTGCTTCTGAAGCTCAGAGGACATGCAGCATAGCATTAGGCACGACACGTCTAACGCGTCGTCTTGATGCTTCTGATGAGCATCTCTAACGCTACGGATGGCTGAGGGTGGTGGTGCTTCAGGAACTGCTTGCTCTAGAACGTACAGCTTACGTTCCTGTTTGAGGACTATCCTCAAGTTCCTGTACCAGTCCAGGAAATTAGCTCCAGTGAGCTTGTCCTTCTCAAGGACAGATCGCAGAGAGAGAGTATTCGCGTTTGAAGACATGGCAATCTACAACAGATAAATGCAGAGAATAAATATCATATTCTAGTAATCATCTAATTAGGCCTTTAATTAAATGATGCTCCCACTAAATTATAGGAATTTTGGTGGAATCAAGTCATTGGAGTGGTCAAACCACACTACTAGATCCGTACCAATTTACTATAATTTATGTGGGACAAGATCCACATCATACTATGCCTTGAGTTAGCTTTGGCTAAATCGCCCAAGACTTAGTATGATCGGTAGATAACTAATTTATCAATTACATCTCTATGCAACTCTTGTTTATAGGATCAAGAATTAACATTTATGAATAATCTTGAGTTAGCTTTGGCTAAATCGCCCAAGACTATTGATAAATGCGATCTTGTCCTACCTTTCCAACTATTGGAATACGCCTATAGCTTTACTCGATCCAATTGAGTTAACTAGTTACTCAATCTGATTGAGCTCGATCTAACCCGAGCCGTGATAGGCGGGACCAAGGTTGTCCCTCCGCATCCTACCAAGATTAAATGCGTTGCTCTGCTTTGGCAGAATCGACAAGCGCATATGATCGAGGTAGTGATGGGTATCAGGACCCGGTAGGCGTTTACGAGTCGATTCGATTTTAGATCTAATCTAATCGAGGATGTGCATCACATCTAGGCATTTATGAAATCTAATTTAATCCTAAATGTGTATTAAGTGCACATCAAAATGTGGTTCCCACATTACTTGTGCATCTCATACACTTAAGTTTATTTTTACTATTCTACATTATCATGCATCATATACATCACAAGCATAGCAATAATAAAAATAAACTTAAGTGACTTGGTCATGGCCCTACTAAGACCCTCTCAAGCCAATGAGAGGATCCGATGGTCAACCTAGGTCTAGCGGCTTCTCCAAGCGCTTCCTCTTGACCGTCTTGGTGTTGTCGGCTAGTTCTCCCGAGTCCAAGTTCTCCGGAATTTCCGTCGTCTTCACTTTTGTACATTACAAATTTTTATACTCGAGTTACATTCGAGTCTAAATATGAAATACAACAGAAATAAAATATTAAAAGCCGACACGCAGGTCGCAAACACAATACAACACGCACATGTACAAAAACGGCGCGCAGGCTGTATTATGAATTACAACACAATTTTAATCTTATTAAAAATTGGGTTTTGGGCCATGACCATCACACTACTGTACATAATTCAAAATTATGTAATTTTACAGATTTTATATAATTTTTCTACTGATTTTTAGAATTTTTCGAGTCACAACTCCGCGGCGGTCCCGGTAAGCGGGTTTCGGGCGTAATCGCGAGACAAGGCCCCTTGCGGGGTTAGGGGCAGCGCCCCTACTCGTGAAATAACCTTCACGAGTGTCTTCTTGCGATTATACAGTGCCTTTACCCGCTGTCCCAAAATCCATTTGGGCGAAACTTGCCGTTTCGGAGAAGTTTTTCTCGGTGGCAAAGTCTACAAGTGCTTCGCACTCGTCGCTTTGCCTCTACGAGGAAAAATACTCAAAAATCCTAAAATTTAGAAAAATTACAGAAGCATAAAATTATCTAAATTTTGTATCTAATACAAAAAAATAAAAACCAAAACGAGCACAAGCTTCGCTCGTGGCTCTGATACCACTGTAGGGTTTTTCGGGCCGCGAAAACCGCTTTTTCGCGTCGCGGAAACCCCGAAAGCCCCAATAGAAAGGATCCGAGCGAAGAAAACCATTTCAAAAATTTTACGAGTGCTCGTTTACATGCTTCAAAACCGATCTACGACCTAGATCTATTAGAAAGAGAAAAACTACCTTTGATGCGTGCCCCGCAATTCCCGCTCGCTCCTCGGTTGGTGTCGGATCTCAAGGATGCAAAGTAGCAACCCTCTAGAAGTATCCACACAAGCAAGAGAGTGGAGAGGAGAGCCCAAAAGTGTGCTAGCACTTGATTGGGGTCTCGGCAAGATGAGAGGAGAGGGAGAGCAAAAACCAAAAACTAGTTGGGAGAAGAATCAATCACACCCAAGAAAAACTCATCTTGTGTGTATAAGTGGCAGGCCACTTAATGGCCATTATTGGCCATTAAGTGGCCGGCCACCACCTTCCATAACCCCCTTATTTGAATTCAAAATTCAAATGGGGAGGTTACTTAGCCTTGATGATGATGCCAAGTCATCACTTGGTCAAGTCAAGGTGATGTGGCTTGAGTCAAGTCAAACTTGCCTCTTATGGACTTTCCATATTTAGCCAAAGTCAAACTTTGACTTCATTATTCTCCCATGATTAGATTCATCCAACACTTGGATCAAACTCGAGTCCAACTCAAGTTGTCTAATTTGAGTCAAGTCAAACTTGCCTTTTATGGACTTTCCATATTTAGCCAAAGTCAAACTTTGACTTCATTATTCTCGGTCCATCATATGGACTTATTCTCCATCTATTGCTCTATGTGTGTGACCCTATAGGTTCTTGTAACGTTGGCAATGCCCTTAAACCTATTTAAGGACATAAGCAATGAGAGGTATCTAGCAACACATCATTGCTACCCAAGTTACAAGAATGTCGAGATCCAACATCACCATAGTGACTAATAATTGTGACCATCACAATATGTGACAACGTCCTTCTATCCTCGATATCTAGATTGATCTTCTATGAAGCATAGACCGTGTCATCCTCCAATCAATCTATGTGTTTTGAACTCCAAGTAGACTCACTATAATCAAATAAGCTCAATATCTCATATTGCCTTATTTGGGCATGGCCATGCACTTAGTGATCTCACTCTATCAAGACTATGATATCTCTCCCGTCATATAGGAGGGATAGATCCCATCTACATCACTCACATCCCTCCGCATAATTTGTTACATACCCAGTAATCGCCTTTATAGTCCACCCAGTTACGGGTGACGTTTGACGAAACCAAAGTACATAACTCCTTATGTAGGGAACTATGGTGACTTCAGGTCTAAGGACTAATAGTCATACTAATAGTCACATGAGAAACTATATGACACTCATATAACGATCCATGATACTTTCTCATGGCGGGCCATTCAGTATACATTCCCTAATGTATACCCATGTGTCAACTTGATATCTCATATCCATGACTTGTGAGATCAAGTCATCATGTTGACCTACATGCTAGTCTCTATGCATTAACATTGTCCTTGAATGTTAATACTTGACTAGGAATAATTAAAAGTAGTGTTCTCTATATCATCTCACTATCGATTCAACTAATCGATTGATATAGATAAGAACCTTCTACTCAAGGACGTTATTATACTAAGTTATTTGGCACCAATACACATAAGTACAATAACCATAAGAAATGCCTTTATATATAAGAAATATATATACAAGAATATGATACAATGAGTCCAAAAAAATAATCATCATATGATTGGCTCTAGGGCTCTCACTAACAGAAAGATGTCAGGCAAATACTGCTTGTATCCAAAACCATACTATGAAATTAGGCAATCTTTTTGTATCCTTGTAACTTCTTATTGCCTTTTTTCCCCTTTATTTTCGTGTACTTAGTCACGGTCTTCAAATGCTCGACTTTTATGAGACTAATGAGGGGGTGTTGTGCATTGAGCCCTTGATGAGTGCATCATTCTACATATTCAAGTTAGCAAGAGAACTTGTGTATGTATGGACTCAGTACTAACAAAGCTTGGTAGGGATGGGTCACTGGCAACCATCCTTGATCTGGGATGCCTAGCAGACAAATCTAGATGATATGTCAGAAGTTTATGTCTATTGTCATCGATGCATAAGGTTGTTTGGACTCTTAGTTTAAGGTTGTTCATCAAGCACTATGGGGCATATTCTCTCTATGCAAGAAACTAAACCTTGAATTTGCTTGTCCTTTTCTTTCCATGATAAATTAGCCTCACACGCTAAAGGAAATAATTGTTACCTCATTCTAACTAATGCTTATCTGATACCCAATTACCAACCTTAAGTACATAATGGATTGCTTTTTTATTGAGTTTATGGTACACATCCATCTTTCCTAGAAAAGGTAAATCTTAAGAGTCATATATTTATATTCAATTATTATCAGCTAGTAATCATCAAGCTTTCTTGGCATATTAACTCATGTTTTTCTGTCAAGGTATTACTGAGTCTTGTTGTGCATGAACTTACCTGAATTTCGTTCTTGTTGTATTTTCCCAATGATTAAACTATAAAGATTGACGGATTTTAAGGAATCCCACAACATTGTTATTCTTTACTCTGATTAACACTTTGTTATCTGACCTAAGGCATTTTTTAATATGAGTAACATGTGGGTGCAATGAATGAACCATGTAGGAAGAATTCCTTTTGTCTTTCTCGAGGATATTCATGGAAGATTTGTGAAGACATATGGTCGTGCTTGTCATACAGCACCTGCTTATGGAATGAATGAAGAGTTCTCCAGGATTTTGAGTCAACAGATTGATTACTATTCTAATGATCCCAATGCAGATAGGATGAATCGGATCAAGGGCGAAATGAGTCAGGTAGTGTACTTCATTTTAAATGTATTAATTTTAAAAGATGTTTTTGATTTCCTTCATGCTTATAAGACGGGAAAGAATATTTTGTTATCCATTAAAGTAATTTACTTGATAATTTTTAAATTTTATGTATTTTCAGAACATTTTAAGAACAAGGGCAGCTCTTGCCTCTCATGTTTTTCTGGACTTATTCCAAATGCTCTTTCAATAAACAATTACTATCATTAGCAATTATCTCCTGCTAGTCTTCACTGGTTACACACAGCTCTTTTAGCAGATTATAGCCATTGTTTTCTTTGTTTCTAGTTTCTTAGTTCGTCAAAGATTACATATCAAGACAGATGCGATAAAGAAAGTGCTGCTGCCTTTGATTTTAGCTTCTTCAATTGTGTAAATATGTTAGCCATAGATTTGTTGGTAAAATATTGTTCCCAATTTCAAGTGCCACTTTATGCTGTTGGAACGACTATGATGCATACTGACCACACTAGTTGTATTGGATAACATTGTTCATTGTCCCTTCCTTTTTTATTTACATATTTAACACGAACTGTTACCATCTGTTATGCAGTTTGCCTTCTTATCTGTTCGACTAATTTAAAGTATCTGAATCGAATGGCTTGATGTTCCATAGGTGCGCAATGTTATGATAGAGAATATTGACAAAGTACTGGAAAGAGGAGAGCGGTTGGAGTTGCTGGTTGACAAAACTGCAAACATGCAAGGAAATACAATTCGCTTTAGGAAACAAGCACGTCGCTTTCGGAACTCCGTCTGGTGGCAAAATATTAAGCTAACGTATGCAACATGCACATCTAACCTTCTTAGTTCCTGTTTTCATGCCTTCAATTGTATTGCTATATTTATTCTTAAAAAACAATAAGATATATTTATGATATACATTATCAAACTAAAATTGCACATTGAACACTAAGATGCTATGTGAATTATCTGTCAGTATAGAATTTCAAGGGATTCTATTTCTGGTGCTTGAATACTATAATATGACAAGAAAACATTAGCCATGTGCATGTATAAATCTAGTAAATCACATCAAGCTGACAGTGAACTAGAACTTTGGCACCAATTTCCCAAATTGAGAATTTTGGTTAGAAGTAAAGTCGGAAGTGAGTTTTGGTTTAGTTATTTTCAGGATTTTGTGGGGAAAAAATTCCAATCTGAAGTGATCCATAATTGTTTTTAAGCTTATACAGGATAAGAACTGCATCTTCTAATAAGACATTGTTTTGTATTTGACAACATATGTCCATAATCAAATATTATAGTATATAAATAATTTTAGATTATATTTTATTTCTCTTTCAATATTTTAAATCCAGTTTTTTCTTAAAAATCCATATATGAGCACATTAATTAAAACAAATGCCTTCTCAATGTATCTTGATGAGTCTTTTGCTTGTGGGCACCTTAACAAACAATAAAAGTGAAGTCTGTGTGATGCCAACTGTTATTTTTTTATGGTTTAATAGTTTGTCTTTTTCAATCATAGATGAATGTAATTGAAACCGGACCTACATGACTATATAAAGATGTGATGAAACCAAAGGATGGTCTTTTTTGGATGTCAAATAAATGATTGAAAGGAACTATTGAAATTTTCATAGAGGTGCTAAATAGAATGTTTGGCTTCACAGAAAACCACCATTGGCCGTGTTAGATGTTGAATAACATATCATGCTTATTTATTTGCAGTATTATTTTGGTTTAACTGAGATTTTTGGATCTCATATTTGGTACTTCATGACTTTTGTAGTTGGTAATAGTGGAAAACTGGAGTTATTAAATTAAAATTTTGTCATGAATCAAATATGTCCTTTGTTTGTCTCTTGATTCAATTAGTCCTTGTGCCAAAGATATTTTCATATGAATTCTAGAGAACCTTCTTATGTGGCATGCCATAATTATACACTAAAGCAATACTAAGCGTTGATCTAGTATGTCAACTTTAATATTGAATCCTCAAATCTTTTCTCTGTAGCTACCTCGCTTGATCCATGTTTTGGTGTGATACAGGAGATCGTCCTCATTCTTTTAAATTACTTCTGTCATGTACAGGCCCTTGTATTTATTATGTACATGAGTTTAACTAGGATCTCCCCAGTCATGTTTGAAGCCTGAGAATTGTTCGTCATTTAATGGTATCTTTCCTAGCAAGAAAAAGTCTCGTCACTATGTGTATTATTAAAAGAGACCATGGTTTTAATTTTCTGATCTTCCAGTGGAAATATAGTGATTCTGGTTCTCATGATAGGAAAATTAACCTAACTGGACGCTTAAAATCTAGTGATATTTCGTGTTGATTGTTGCTCATGGTGATCCCATGGTGACCAATCAGTTTCTTATCGGATGAGCTGGTAGGTGGAAGGATCTATATCATACAATCTTCCATGATTCACTTGGGTTAAAATTATTATTACCATCATTTCGTGTTGTAGAATCTTAGATGGAATTAATTACTGACCTCCTCTAGCATATATCAGTCATCTACTCATATTAACTCAATTATCTAGATAAAGCTGATTATCATGTCAACCGGATTTGAAACATCTCTGATTCAAAGCATCTCCTAATTAGCTGCTGTTTAACTATCACAACTGACGAATCTCTGGGATTCAAAGCATTTCCTGAACATTGTTTTGTAGATACCTTAACACGTTTTTAGAGCGTGTTATCTGTTTGACTTTATCTAAGTTTTAGCTTTTGAACTTAAAATTAAAACATTCTCTGACTTGGACAATTTGTGCCTTGCAGGATTGTACTTATTCTACTCATCCTGATTATTATATACGTTGTGCTTGCATTTCTATGTCATGGCATTACTTTGCCAACTTGTATCAGGTAGAGTTTCTTAAAGCCTTCTCTGTTTGTTTCATATGTGTTTTTGCGATTGTAATTCGTGATCCATCGAGTGCCGAGTGTATTGGTATGTTTCTCCATTCATTGTTCACATTGTTATGTTATTATATCAACATAGTTATGCTGCCCTTGTGAGAAGATACAAGGTGAGTGAATCGTTTTTTACCATCTTGTGAGAAGATACATCTTTACCTACAATTACAGTTTCTACTGAAGTTTATTTTAAATGATCTGTTTACATGAGTGTTGGATAAGATTCATAATATTGAGACCGACATTGCATATGGGCTAAGCTTCGAATGTGTCGCATTCATTATACTGTTAGTGGAGTCAGATCGAAAGCGTTCCTTTTCTAATGTTTGAAGTTCTGCTGCTTTTTAATTCTACTACATTTTTTTTTTAATTCTGTTTTTTATAATTTTTTTTTTTTTTTTTTTTTTTTTTTTTTTTTTTATATTTTTTTTTTTTTTTTTTTTTTTTTTTTTTTTTTTTTTTTTTTTTTTTTTTTTTTTTTTTTTTTTTTTTTTTTTTTTTTTTTTTTTTTTTTTTTTTTTTTTTTTTTTTTATATTTATGTGTGATCAAAATTAATTTAGATTTAAATAATATATAGCAGTTCCTTAACTCTCTAAATCTGTTGAATTCGGACTCGAACCTAAATTTTGCACCCAACTAGCAAGATACTTTAGAAATTAGTTTAATACCAGTGCCTGGGTGAAATATAAACTCAATACACAAATAAGAAAGGTTATTGTGGTAATATTATATTATTATGATTTTTTTTAAATTTCTCTAGTATGCCAAGTTCATACAGCATATAAATTAAACAAAAAAATTTATCACATCCTATGATTAAACTAATATTTTATAATTACAGAGTAATATTTAATTTAAAATAAATAATATTACAAGTTCTTCATGCAGGCCTATGTAAAAATTACAAATAAAAGAGAAATTAAAGATTAAAAACATAAATCATATTGAAATACAAAAAAGGAAAATTGAAAGCAAAATCAAAATTGAGTTTTTTTTTTTAAATTTAATTAAGTTGGATTTCGAGGAAGCTGATAAAAAAAATAAAAATATTGCTCATTTTAGTGCCCTCTTTTGGAAAAAAAATAGATAAAGAGGTTGAAAAGATTATAGTATAAATAAAATTAGCCATATAATTACAAAATAATGAAAAAAAAAAGTTAAATAAAGAATTCAAGGTTATAAAAGAAAGACACTTTTACCTTATAATATTATAATTATTAATCTAGTAATCCATATCCTCATCAATTTATAATTGTAGAGATTCTAAGAAGATTTTAATTGATTCACTAATATTATATCTTCATATAATAATTATTACTGGTCTTGGGTCAAGTCGGTGCAAAATGCCTCTACGAAGGGACGTTATGATAAGATGAAATGTTCTCGTGATTTATCTATCTGTATTTAACTAGAAGAGCTGACGATACTGAATCACCTGAAGTGAGTATTATCACCTTTCACTCTGTTTCGAAAATTGAATGCGGGGACAGAGATGACGCCCGATGATGTGAACTTTATGTGAAATTAGGGTCGGTGGGATGACTGTGACTTGAGATCCAGAGCTATAATAATAGAACGTTAGAATGACACCGGAAAATGTCTCGACGATTGCTACTCCGATGCTCAAGTCAGAGATTAGGAATGAGTAATTGGCAGAATAGAGAGAGAGATAGGTTTAAAGAATTGCGTAGACCTTTTCCCAAGTGTTCCTGGACTCTATGATTTTTCATTTTCCCCAGTCATTAAGGATATTAATGATATTTCCTTTATGGCTGTCATTACTGTCAATTATTGGAGACTATTATTGGGTTTTACATGTGTACGTTTCCATCTCCTCCTCATCATTAATGTTGCCTGCCTTTTATATCCTAGCGGCGCCTTAAAGGGTATTAATTATCCTATTAATGGTAAACGTTCAACATCTCTCTACCATTATTCATGAAGTGATGCGCCTAAGTATCTCTCTTTAGGACAACTATCGCCGCCCGGACAATGCTAGTCATATCCCGCTTAGGCATTGTTGAGCCATGCCTCCACATACTTCACGCGATCCACTGAGCCATACCTGACTCCCGAGTGGCTGGTTTCCTAAGTGGATGATGGTTGTACCTTGAGGGCGTCAGAGCCCCGTTTCCCGAGCGGCTATGGGAAGACTCTAAATGGTGCCCGAGCGGGCACCTTCTAGGTCTAGTGAGTCTTATTCTTGGTCCTTGATCTCTTTTTGCCATGCAGCTGCTACGTTACCATATAGCAGCCTCTCGGCTAATACGTTGCCGCATGACAGCCTCTTGACACACCCCCATTCACAGACCCCTTCTAAATTCAATCGAAGGAGGTGTAATCTGATTGATTGGACAAGAGAATAATATGGTGGATGACTGTCACGTCAGAAAGAGGTTGCATCAGTGCATTAAATGTCGAGGCAAGATGACAATTTTGTCAGAGATTCGAAGGCTAATCATCCTTAATAAGACGTGCCCGTAGAGGTGTGCGAAAAAGGTTGCACTCGCTTTACCATGAAGAGAGAGAGACAACCGGTTGTCAGGCTTTTATGGCGTCATTCTCTTGCTCGCCACGTGGCTCTCCCCGCTTGGTGAAGCGCAGCACTCGCGTCTGCGAGAGTCCCTTTTTGTCCTATTTTCCAAGAATGTCTTTCTTCCGATGTACGGAACAATAATTGCCCGTTAGGCAGCCGTTTCAACTCCCACGTCGATTCGACATCTGATACCTCCTCACCCTAGATCGGATAGTCAAGATCGAGTAGGGGAGTAGGGTGAACATTATATATATACGTTTGGGGTGATGGTCGCTGCGTCTTTAGATTTCTTGCGTCCAGCCCGCAAAGTCTTCACCTCTTCTCCTCAGCGTCGCCATCTACCCATCCGCCGCTGGTGATCACTAGCTCATGTAAGCCCCGCACCTTGTTCTTCTTTTCCTTAACCTTCTTTCCAACGCCGAACCTAGGTATATGGTACGAATGCACTAGGTCCAAATTATCCGAAGAGTATATCTCTACTGCCCACCTTGAGTATGTGATCTCTCCAGATTATGGGATTATGGTTCCTAAGTCTGACCAAGTGCCTTGTACCCCTCCTCAAGCATGTTATACCAAAGTAGAGTATGGATTGAGATTTCCTATACCCTTCTTCTTTCAAGAGGTGTCCTGTTATTTTCAAATATTCCTACACCAAATAGGCCTGAATGTCTTCACTATTCTGAGTGGAGTGACCAATATTTTTAAATTATATGATATTCCTTTGACTCTCCTATTTTTCCATTACTTCTACCACCCGAAATAGGCGAGTCCAGGTCCCTTTCACTTCATGGCCCGGTCGGGCTATAAATTTATTCATAGGTTCCCATCGTCTCATAAAGGGTGGAAAGACCACTTCTATGTAAGTCCACCTGTCCCATTTGACTTCCCAAGCGGGTGGATTGTAGAACTCCCTAAACCCCCATCACTCGGCAAATACCAGAAAAGCAAAGGCTTCCAAAGGGCTCGATAGATTTTGTCCAGAATGAACTTTAACAACCCCAGGATGGTCTGCATCGAGGGCTTGCTCTACTGAGCTGGACTAAGTCTCAACGCAGCCGAGCTGGAACTTCCCTTAGGTATACTTTCATTGTTACTCCACCTTAAATACTAATTGATACTTTTCTTTTGTGGTTGCAGACGAAGTCATGTTGAATAGCTTGGTGACAAAGCTAATGAAGTGGGACTTCGCCAATCTGAAAGCTCTGCTGACCCTAGAGATTTCAGAAGATGCGCAGAACGGGGCGGAGGGCGATACTGACCCGCCGCCTCCCCGAGCACTTATGGCGATAGGTTATGAGTCTAATGCAGCGGCTGAGTCGAGCCAAGCTGCAGGATCGGGGAGGGCGCCTTCACCTTCAGCTCCTCCCCAACCACCTCGTGAGTGGCCTCCTGCTGTAGAGGTATCTGAAGTAGTGTTACCGCCTAGTCCAGTAATTGAGGTGCCAACTAGGTCTTTGATTGAGGTCCTGTTGAGCCCTTCTGGAGAGGCAGCAGTCCCTTGCCCGGGCCCCCCTAAGCGGCGAAAGACCTTGGTGTCCAAACAAGCCTTCAAACGGATAAGGACCGCAAGCACATTACCAGCACCATCCGTAGTAGATGCGACTGCGTCTGAGGTGGTTCTCCCAACCGAGGATCTGTCACCTCCCTCGCCAATGATCCTTGCTTCTGATCAAGTGACTCCGGCTCCCGAGGCTGCAGGGACCCCTCAGACTACCGACCACCCTACCGTCTAGCCCTCCAACGATCTCGCCGGTCAGGAGTTACTCCGGAGCATCAGAGACCCCTCAAGCAGTCGGTTCATCTCATCCCAGGAGCCTACTGGAGATGCTCAAGGGTGGTGAATATGCCGAGCGACTAAAGAAGGAGCATATCCTGGAGGTCAACTATCGGATAAACGACTTCATGCTTAAGGTAATTAAAATGTGTTTAGCTTGATCTTGTTGTTGTACATGAGAACTGACTCAAGTATGTTGGATACATGTGAACGGAGCACTTAGACTTATATGCTCGAGTGCCTCTCGTGGTTAAACATGTGGAGTCCTTGGAGAAACAAGTAGCCGAGCTGGAAGCCAAACTGTCTGGTCCTACTGCGGCCACCAACGAGGCCTTAGTTGATGTCGCTCGGGCTCGAGAGGAGGCTCGTCTACAAACCGAGCTGGTGAACAAGTTGTGGGAAGAACTGTCTCACACTCAAGAGACCCTAAAGAACCTGGAGGAAGAGCTCGAAGTGACTCAAAGGAAGGAGAGTCTGCTCTACATAGAGCGAGTGGCACCCTAATGTTTAGAAAATGAGTGCCTCACCGCCCAAGCTAATCAGTAGGAGAACTTCATTGCCCAAAACGTGGCCGAACTGGAGGTTGCAACCAAACGGGCAGTCGAGGCACAAGCGAAGCTTACACAAACCTAGGATGTGTTGATGGTCGTCAAGGAACAGCTACAAGATGCCTTGAAAGCTCGCGATGAGACTACCTCTGGTCATGAACAAGCGGAGGTCGGACTCAAGACCTACCGAGCTGCGAAGGACGCTCGGCAACAAGCCTTCAAGGAAGAATTTTTTTGTCGCAGGAGTACTACGACCTACTGGGCACCCAAGTAATAAAGAGATTTACCCAAGGCTTCGAGGGGGTGGTTAAGCAGTTTATCAAAGCGAAGGTCCTTCTGGCCTATGCCAACCTAAGCTTTCTCAACCTACCTAAAGTATGGGAGGAGCAGCCTGACTCCGAGAAGCAGTAGGACCCAACATTTGTAGTGTTTGCAAAGTCTGTTGTTGCTTCCTGTTCGGGAGAATCATGCAATCACATCTTTAAGTAATGAAGAATGATTCTCCTTAGCGATGAGTTGCATACCTCGTTTGTTGGTTGACCCGAATCCCAATCAGGGAGGTTGAGGATGTAATGCCTTGTTAAGAGGGCACCTTCACTTAGGATGACTTTTTGATATTGACTCTTACCAAGAACAAAAGTACATATTACCAAAAAAACATTGAAACAAACAGAGCGCCATACTTATTGAGTTCGGTATGGTCGCAAGTGATTGACACTCCATGGCCAATCCAGCTTGTTCTCATCCGGACCTGGTAGGAAGTAGCTCCCACTAGTTAACTTTGCAGTAATCCAATAAGGGTGTTTGGTTCAAGTTACCATATATAACCTTAGTTATGTGATTACAATAATCAATAACTAAGTAATAGAGAATGAACATACTTGATTTGTTTGGTTTTTAGGTAATCAAATAAATCTTTTTTTTGAAGTAATAGTTTATAAATATATATTTTACCATATTGCCTTTTGAATTTATTTAGATAATTTTATTAAATATTAATTAAAAATATTCGTCGATGACATCTATGTCGCGTCGACGTCAATCGTCGTGTTCGTGTAGGCATCGATGTCCAACACCGGCGGGCGGCTGTCAGCGCCAAACGACAGTGATCGGCGTAGATCGCCGGTGGCTGCCGGCCGGCTGTCGACATCGACCGCCAACGATCAGTGTCGACCGTCGGCCGTCTACGGTGGTCGTCGGCCGCTAGTCACCGGTGGTCGCCGGCCGCTAGTCCCCGGTCGTCGGCCGTTAGCAGTGGTCGTCGGCCGCCGGCGGTGGTCGTCGGGCATCGACGGTGGTCGCCGACCGTCGTTGTCAGTCGTCGGCCGTGAATAATACTTTCGGAAGTTAATAAATTGTAATGGTTATTTTCTTCTTAAATGTAAATATGGAGGATAATTTTGGAAAGATAAGTTTCATAACCCCGAAATAAAGAAAAACTTTTCCTAAGTTTTCCGATTCCTGGTTGCATAACCCTTTTGCTGACGTGTCGGGCATCGATCATTACTTGGGAATCGCTAATTATCTAAACCAAACAAGATTTTTGTTGATAACCTTGGATGAATAACCAAAGTTATCAAGGATAACCCCCAACCAAACGCACCCTAAGGGTCATTCCATTGCAGCTCAAGTTTGCCCACATCCCCGACCGACTTTATCTATCTCCATACGAGGTTACCAACTTGAAAGGCCTGAGGAATGACTCTTTTGTTGTAAGTTTGCTTCATTCTCTATCGATAGGCCACCAGCCGAGCGGTCGTCTTGTTTCGAACGTCCGTAACCAAGTCCAAATCGATAAGCCGATCTTGATCATTGCTGTCCTTGTCATAGAACTGCCGCCGTATTGACTCTTCTCCTTGTTGTTGCAATCGACCCAGATTTGATCGGATATATCATAGTTTTTTATGTGTGTGTCAATATGATTAAGTTAGATTTTCATATTGGTTTGATGTGTGTTTGAGTCATGCAGGACTTGGTGGAACACACATTTGGGAGATCTCATCCTGGTGCTTGGGTCTTTGAGTCGGTGAAAAATGGCGCATCTGAGAGACCACCGGACAAGGAGCAACAGAGTGGAGCTAAGGGAAGCAGACATCAAAGCATACGCGAAAGATGACATCAGGACGAGCCGAGGGCTTGGATGCATCCGAGAGACGAGAGCCAAAGAAAGAGAGCTTCAAAGAGTGACTCCAGAGAGAATGAGTGTGAGTGTGTAATAGGATCAATCGACTGGTAGAGACACTAGTCGATTGAACCTTCTGTGAGTTTCGAACAGTAAGATCAGTCGACTGGTCTGGACGGCAATAGACCAGTCGACTGATCTGTTCAAAATCTAGCCGTTAGCTAGCCGTTTGCTGAGTACCAATCGACTGGGTTGGCATCAATCAACTGGTGTCGGGGCTGAGTTATTTTGTTAACAGCTCTCTCCTTTATTTAAAGGGAGGCTTTGAGACTTGAGAAGAATTAGCTCTTTAGTGAGAAACCTTCTTGATCAAGTGCTTAAAGCTTCCAAGTCTACTCTCTTCCTCAAACCCTAATTCTCATATTGTAAAAGGAAGAGAGACATTGTGAGAGGTTGTTCTTCACCGAGAAGAAAAAAGCTTAGCCGGAGATTGTAGGGGACTAATCCACCGAAGGATTGAAGGTTCATCCACCTCAAGGACACGCTGTGGAGTAGGAGCAAGCAATCTCCGAACTACGTAAAAGGTTAAGTGTTAGCATTGTTCGTAATTGTTTAGTTTGTATTTCCGCTAGCGCAACTAACCGTGTAGGAAGACAAAACATTTGGGTGTCGAGCTATTCACCCCCCCCCCCGCGCTAGCCGGCCTACGATCCCCTACAAGTGGTATCAGAGTGTAAGGTCACCCTTCAACGGACAAACCACTGAGAAGAGCAAATTTTCATCAAAATGGTCGGCTCGCACATCCAACCACTCAAATTCGAAGGAGAATACTTTTGGTGGAAAAAAGGATGGGCGTATTCTTCGATACCGATTTCGATATCATGTTAATTATGGAAAACGGTTTTGAAGTACCTAGGAATCGAGAAAATAAGTTACTCAAAAAGATAAGGTGGAGCAAGAAACAAAAGATGATCATCTAGCAAATTCAAAAGCTTTGCATCATCTTCTAAATGTGCTTCCTCAACAAAAAATAACAAGGATTGGAAGCTACACAAGTACCAAGAATTTATGGGAAAAGCTAGTAGAGCTTTATGAAGACATATCGGAAGCAAAATTGGCAAAGAGAGATCTTCTTCGATCCCAACTCAACAACATCAAACTTGACAAAGGAGAAGAGGTATCTAGTTTACATTCTAGAATTAAAGAAATATTGAATAGACTGACATGTGTAGGTGAGACATTTACAAACCGAGACATCTTGATAAAAGCCATCCATGTTTTCTCAAGAAACACAAATTAGAGTTCAATGGTGGACTCATACTACATCTTCAAGGATCTAGAGAAAAGCTCTCTAGGTGAATTCTTCTCAATCATGGAGCTCCATAAAACTCGGATTGGAGGATTAGATGTAAAGTCTACAAACCAAGAGGAGTAGCCCTTGTGGCAAATAAGGGAAAGGCAAGAAGAAGAAGGTCTCATCATCCGATTCGAGAGAATCAAGCGCATTCATGGATAGTGATGAAGAAGCATACATGGTAAGAAAAATGAGAAAAACTTTTAAATGTTTTTCAACTAACAAATCTCATGGTAGGAAAAGTTCAAGAAGCAAAGTAGAACAAGAAAGATCATATGCTACAATTGTCAAGGAGAAGGACATATGAGAGATGAATGTTTCTTTTGAAGAAGAAGGAAGGGAAAAAGAAGGAAGAAAAGAAGAAAGCAAAAGAAAAGGGGAAAGAAAGTTCAAAATTTAAAGGCAACATGGATGAGTCATCATCATCGGAAGAAGAAGAAAACATGTATCCCATTTTTCCTTAATGGGAATTAAAGTATTGCCTCCATGTCATCCGAAGTTGAAGAAGGAAAGAGCTCAAGTGAAGATGAAGGAAGCTCAAGTGAAGGAGATGTCAAACTTCGGATTCGGATGTCTTGGTAAGTGAGGTATATAATCTACCCACTACTACTATGGTTAAAATTATTTCTAGCACTAATGATGATTTATTTAAGGCTAGAAAGAAAATTAAATGTTTGGAAAATAATATTTACATGCTTAATGAAAAACTAGAATTCATGACACTTAAGGATGGTATGCATGCTTCCTCCTCTTCTAGCCAAAATGATTCATATTTAGAAGAGAAAATAGGAATTAAGAGAAAAAGTGGATAACCTTACTAAAGCCTTAGGAATTTGAAATTGGCTCTAACACTCTAGATATTATCATTGGGAGCCAAAGAGCAAACTTCAAGAAAATAGGGATAGGATATGGTCAACCAAACCATGAAAAAACCTATCATTGCTTGTTTGATAGGGATCAACAAAAAATCAAGACTATAGATAGAAAATGGATACCCAAGGAATAATTGGTTAACCCAATTATGAAGAATTTCTATTAGGTGTCAAAGTCAATCCTCAAAGGTTAGAAGATTTAGAATAAGTCAACCATGTATGTTAAAATTCAAATTTTAAAATTGATTGACTTAGTACATTAAGAGGGAGCACTTAGCCTAAATTCATTTATGATCAAATGAGTAAGTAGAGATTAACTTTATTATATCTCATTATGACTTGATTTATGTTTTTTTTTGTTTATGCATATGAGATGTTAGGATAATACAAATAACTCACTTGTGCTTATGACATTTTGATGAGTTATTAAATGTATCAATTTAGTAATAATAGACCAACTATGGGAAAGCAAATATTTAATTAATGGACATCTTGCCCATAGATCATAGTTGGACATTTTAAATGTTTTGAAAACAATTCTATGTTTTATTTGCTAGTGTTTTGATTTGAAAAATATATGATTTCAAAACTCGGTTTGAAATTTATACAAAATTGAAAGTTTTTCAAGTTTTTATATTTTGGTCAAAAATTCAAAAATATTTTGATTTATCATGAAAATATTTTTTTCCCTGTTAGAGGATATCAAAAGAAATATATTTGTAAAATTTCATGATTTTTCAATTTTTCTGAAATTTTTAACGTATTTCTGAAATTCAGCTCAGAAGGTTGAAATTTGAATAGTTTTGTGCCAATCAACTGGTGCTCTGCACCAATCGACTGGGAATTCTATAGGGATGTTTCGGAGAGGTCAGTCGACTGATACTTTAGTTTTCTAATTTTTGACTGTTTTACAGAATTAAAAACCACCTTGCTTTACCTTGACAGATCAAAATTGATTAGTGCAATCTTTTTTGATGGTGTCAAAGGGGGAGAATTGAAGGGTTTAAGTTTGAACTTAACTTATTTCTTCATATTGTGCAAAATTTGAAAATTATGTGATAGGACATAGGTTAAGGGGAATGATGCATGTTTATGCTTCTTATTATACTATGCCTCTAATTTTCAAATTGCTACTTTTGTGTCTAACTTAAATATATTGTCACACATCAAAATGGGGGAGATTATTGGTGTAATCGACCCAGGTTTGATCGAATAGATCATAGGTTTTGATGTGTGTATCAATATTATTAAGTTAGGTTTTCATATTGGTTTGATGTGTGTTTGAGTCATGCAAGACTTGGTGGAACACACATTTGGTAGTTCTTATCCTGGTGCTCGGATCCTTGAGTCGGTGAAGGATGACGCATCCGAGGGACCGCCGAACAATGAGCAACAGAGTGGAGCTGACGAAGACAAACTTCAAGGCATACGCGAAGGATGACATCGGAATAAGCCGTGGGCTTGGATGCATCCGAGGGACGAGAGCTAAAGAAGAGAGCTTCAAAGGGCGACTCCAGAAAGGATGAGTGTGAGTGTGTAATAGGATCAGTCGGCTGGTAGAAACACTAGTAGACTGAACCTTCTGTGAGTTTCGAATAGTAAAATCAGTCGACTGGTCTGGATGGCAGTCGACTGGTCTATTTAAAATCTAGTCGTTTGGCTAGCCGTTTATTAAGCACTAGTCGACTGGGGTTGGCATCAGTCGACTGGTGTCGGGGCTGAACTATTTTGTTAACAGCTCTCTCCTCTATTTAAATGGAGGCTTTGAGACTTGAGAAGGATTATCTCTTTAGTGAGAAACCTTCTTGATCAAGTGTTCAAAGCTTCAAAGTCTGCTCTCTTCCTCAAACCCTAATTCTCATATTGTAAAGGGAAGAGAGACATTGTGAGAGATTGTTCTCTACCGAGAAAGATAAAGCTTAGCTGGAGATTGTCGGAGACTAATCCACTGAAGGATTGAGGGTTCGTCCACCTCAAGGACACACCATGAAGTAGGAGCAAGCAATCTCCGAACCATGTAAAAAATTAAGTGTTACCATTGTTCTTAATTATTTAGTTTGCATTTCCACTAGCACAACTAACCGTGTAGGAAGACAAAGCAATTTGAGTGACGAGCTATTCACCTCCCCCCCCCTCTAGCCAGCCTATAATCCCCTACACTCCTATCTTTGTTGGGATAATGACTTCACCTCCATAGACTAAGTGAAAAGGAGTCTGACCAGTACTCTCTTTTAGCGCAGTATAGTAAACCCAGAGAATACTAGGCAATTCCTCTACCCAGCTACCTCCAACATGGTCCAACTTAATTTTAAGTCCTCTGATGATTTCCCTATTGACCACTTTGCTTGCCCATTGCTTTAAGGATAGGGTACCGAGGTGAAAGCCTACTCGATGCTAAACCCTCGCACTATTCCTTAAGTTGTCTACCTTGGAACTGCCGCCATTATTGGAGACTAGCTTGTACGGGATCCTATGTCGGCAAACGATGTCTCTCCATAGAATTTTCATAACTGCTTCTTCTGTAATCCGAGCTAGGGGCTCAACCTCAACCCACTTGGAGAAGTAATCTACTATTACCAACAGGAATTTCTTTTGTTAAGGTCCGGTCGGGAAAGCACTTACATTATCCATTCCCCACTTATTGAAGGGGCATGAGACGACAGAGGTCTTGAGGATTTCCGTTGGGCGATGAGACAGGTGCTGATGCTTCTAGCAAGATTCACAACCGGCCACAAACTTAGCCGTGTCTTCTTGCAAAGTGGGCCAAAAATAGTCTGCTAATATTATTTTCCTTGTCATAACTCTTCCTCCAATGTGGCTGCCACATATGCCTTCACGAACTTCCATCATTACATATTCTACATTCTCCATCCCAAGGCATTTTAGAAGATGCCTGGTGAACGCTCACTTATACAATTGATGCCTAATCAGCGTGAACCGAGCGGCTCTCCGTTTTAACAATCGGGCTTGACCTGAGTCACTCGGGAGATCACCTTTTTGTAGAAATGTAGTGAAGGGTATCCTCTAATCGGACTCTTCTTCCCGATCGGGTTCTCTATCTATTTGCGCCACCAATATCTCCTAGCAAAGAAGCTCCTTCGTCGTCCAAGAGACTAGTGAACTTGTCATTTTGGTCAGCTCATCTACTTTGGAATTGTCAGCTCGAGGGATTTTCTGCAACATCGCCTCCTGGAAATTTATCTTTAGTTGTTTAAATGCTTGTACCTACCTCATCCGCTCATTACGTATTTCAAAGTCTCCCCTGACTTGCTAAGCCACTAGTTGTGAATCTGAGTATACGACAACTCGACTTGCCCCAACCTACCTGGCTGCTTGTAGCCCGGCTAATAAGGCTTCATACTCTGCTTTATTATTAGTGGCCCAGAAGTTGAGCCGAATCGACAATTGAGCACGTCTTCTCCGGGGGAGGGCGAGAGAGATTAGTAATACTCCTACGCCGCTAATCCTCTGGGTAGAAGAATCATCAACGTACACCTTCCAAGTCTCCCCTATCTCTAGGGCAATAAGGGCTTCTGCCATGAAATCCGCCAAAGCTTGGGCTTTTATAGTGATTAAGGTTAATACTGGATGTCATACTCGTTGAGCTCCGTATTCCACTTGATCAACCTCCCAGAAGCCTCCGAATTCGTTAAGATTCGCCCGAGCGGGCTATTAGTGAGGACCACAATGGGGGCGGTCAAGACTACGCTATAGGCCAATTTTTCCAAGGTAGTATAGCAACTCTCCTCATCCCTTAGTAGGTGACTGAAAAAGTAGATAGGATATTGGATAGTATCTTCCTCCGTAGCAAAGCAGAGCCAACCGCCTGCTCGGCTGCCGATAAATACAAGAATAGCTTCTCCCTCGTCATTGGCTTATATAAGATAGGAAGACTAGCTAGATACCCCTTCAACTCTGCAAAAGCATTATCACACTTGTCATCCCACTCGTACTTAGCTGCCTTCCTCAAAACTTTGAAGAATGGGAGTATCCGATCAGCTATCAGGATATAAACTAGGAAAGAGTCGTTATCTGACCCACCAATCATTGAACTTCCTTTAAGCTACTGGGGTGAAGGGGCGACATATCCTGAATAGTCTGTACCTTCTTAGGATTAGCCTCAATTCCCCGCTCGGTCATCATGTATCCTAGGAAGCGTCCACTTTTAACTCCAAATAAGCACTTGACAGGATTCAATTTGAGCTCCTGGACTCTTGGAGTACCAAAGGTCTCTTCCAGGTCGGCTATCAGATTCTCTCCTCGTTCTGTTTTTATGAGAATATCGTCCACATATACTTTGACGTTCCTCCCTATCTGGCGTCGGAACATCTTGTCCATCATCCTCTAATAAGTAGCTTCCGCATTCTTCAACCCGAACGACATAACATTATAGCAATATGTACCGTCCGAAATGACGAAACTAACTTTTTCTTAATCTTTCCGGGCGAGAGGTACTTGGTGATATCCTTGATACGCGACCAACAAGCAAATAAATTCACATCCTGATGTGGAATCGATCATTTGGTCTATCTGAGGCAAAGGGTAGCAATCTTTAGGACAAACTTTATTCAAATCCCGGAAGTCGATACATACACGTCATTTTTCCTCGGGCTTAAGGACTAGCACAACATTAGCTAGCTAGCTCTGGAACTAGACTTCCCGAATGTGCCTTGCTTCTAATAACTTGGCCACCTCCTCACGTATTATCTGATTCTGTTCAACTGTGCCCCTGGGGCTATGGTGCAGCGGTAGGGCGACTAGTCGCTATCCTAGGCATCCGCGGTTCGATCCCTAGCTACGGCGTATTTTACAGAATATTTTCTCCAAATGGGGTGCGAACCCTGGAACGCTGAGCTTCTAGACCGCCCACTGCGAGCGCTTCCCGATTTACCCTGGTGACCGGTGGGAAACTTCCGTAGGGTCAGGCCGGTCACCACAGGTTCTTCTGCTACCTGGTCCAACATTGATTCTGTTCAGCTGCAAAATGTCTTCTTTTTTGTTTGACTGGCTGTGCTTTCTGGAAGAATATGCAGACGGTGAGTCATCAGTGTTGGAGGTACTCCTCCAATATCCTTGGTTGACCAAGCGAACACGTCATAGTGACCGGCCAAACACTGAGCCAATTCTTTCTTCAGCTCGGGAGGGAGGTCGCCTATAATCCTAGCGACACCATCCTTCTGTCGAGCATAAATTTGTACCTCCTCTTGCTTATCCAGTCGCCGCTCTTCCCTTGCGTCTTCTGAGACACAAGGGTCCGTTAACTCAATTTGAAAGGTCTCCTGCACCTTCCTACTCTTGCGAGCATCTATTTTTATCTCATCCACATAGCACCTCCTTGCAGTCAGTGACAGCCTTTGACCTCCCCGATCTTGTCCCCATCGGAAACTTGATCTTCTGGTAATAGATGGATACCACTGCTTGGAAGAGACTCAGCGCCAGTCGACCAAGAATGATATTGTAAGAGGAGGTCGTGTCCACCATAATAAATGGAGTCCTCTTGGTTTTCTCCAACACCTCATCCCCTAGCGACAGGGAAAGACATATTGCTCGAGCGGCTACACTTGATGTCCCGTAAAGCCAAACAAAGGAGTGGCTATCGGGCGTAACACTTCCTCTTCTATTTGTATTTGGTCCAGTGCAGCTATGAAGATAATGTTGACCGAGCTCCATGTGTCAACAAAAATTCGTTTCACAGTATAATTAGCTACTGTAGCATCTATTACCAATGTGTCTTCATGAGGAACTTCCACGCTTTCCAAGTCTCCAGGCCCGAAAGATATTATGGGGTCAACTCGCCACTCCTGACTGGCCAACCGAATAATTCTCTAGGTGGAAGACATGAGATTTCCACGCTTGGTTGGAGTCTCCGTCTGTTGGTCATCCGGAAATCATGCCCACTAATCTGCGTGGCAGGCCCCGAGCGGGAGCTTTCTCCTTCGCGGATCTTGAGGTGGCGTTGGCATCCTCTACTCGGGCAATCTTCGCCGCAAAGGTGAGCATGTCCGCCTTCGGTGGGGTTCTCTCTCCTCTGATCGGCTAGCTCGCAGCAACTGTCAATAAGGCTTAGGAGCATACCTTGATTTGTGAGACTTGTTTGCTCCATCTTTTCGAGAACGACGGAGAGCATAGCATTCTTCCGTGGAGTGGGTGGATGAATGATGGTAGGTACAGTACTTCTTGCCTTTTGTGGCTTCCAGCTCGACAGGGGTCTCGGCGTCCACGGTTTGCACCACCTTGTCCCTACGATGATCCCCGTATTGGTTACGGCTCAGACAAACTTCCTTGGCCTGATCGGGAGGGGGTGGGGCCCTCTGCTCATGAGTAGCAGGCTGTGAATGAGACCCTCCTGAGTCTTTCCTCCGCGCATATGGGACATCCTCCACATTTACATGTTTTACCGATCGACCCGGCAAATCATCAAAGCTGATCGGTGGCTTCTTAACTAAAGACCAAAGAAATCCCCTTCCACCAACCCCTGAGTCAAAGCCCTCACGAGGATTTCAAAGGTGGCAATGGGAACATCTTGGGTCACCCGATTGGAACGCTGAATATAGTCCTTCAGTGTCTCCTTACTCTTCTGTTTGAGGGAGAACAAGTTGAGGGTGGTCTTGTGGTACCTTCGACTGCTTGCGAAGTGATGCAAGAAGGCCATTCGAAATTCTCTAAAAGAGCTAATGGAAGCATTGGGCAGCCTCTTGATCCACCTCTGAGCTGCTCCCGAAAGGGTGTTGAGGAACACATGACACTTCACCCCGTCAGTGTATTGGTGTAGGAGCGCCGCATTTTCGAGTTTGCACATGTGGCCCTCTAGGTCTGTATCACCAGCATACTCCCAATTGAAGGGGGACGATAATGTCAACGTATTGGATCCTTGACAATAGCTTGAGTTAACGGTGTTGGCTCATAACTGGCAGGGGGTGAGACGCCTGTGATCTTTACCTTTACGGTGTCTCTGGGAGACGTGCTAGAGACAGTTGAGTGTGCCTTTTGGGACGCTCCAGCGAGATCACCTCTTTGATCCAGGAAGCCCCCTTGGGCAATGTCAAGGGTGACGAAGAGGGGCATGGCCTTTGAACCGAGGGGAGGCCCCCTTAGAGGCAAGTTGCTGTATTTGACGATGCTCCAACGCCCCTTGTACAACCGCGACCACAATTCGATCCAACTCGTCGCGTGTCAAAATCAAGTTCGTTGATTTGTCTGTGTCTTCCATCGAGCTTTCAACTAATGGTTAAATGGAGATTCCCACCGACGGTGCCAAAATATTCTAGAAACTAAATGCGTGGACGGAGATGACCTCGGTGATGCCAACTTTCTGTGGAATTATGGCCAGCGGGATGGCTAGGACCTGAGATCCAGAGCTATAAGAAAAGAACATTAGAATGGCACCAAGAAAGGTCCCGACGATTGCCACACCGACGCTCAAGTCAGAGATTAGGAATGAGCAGTTGGCAGAATAAAAAGAGATAGGTTTAGAGAATTGTGCAGACCTTTTTCCAGGTGTTCCTGGACTCCTTTTATACTACTTGGCTGTGATCCTTCATTTTCCCCAGTCATTAAGGATACTAATGATATTTTCTTTATGGCTATCATTACTGTCAATTATTGAAGACTATTATTGGGACTTTACTCGTGTACGTTTCCATCTCCTCCTCATCATTAATGTTGTCTGCCTTGTTATATCCTAACAACGCCTTAAAGGATATTAGTTATCCTATTAATGGTAAATATTCAATATCCATCTATCATTATTCGTGAAGTGATGTGCCTAAGTATCTCTCTTTAGGACAACTGTCGCCGCTCGAGCAATGTTAGCCATATCCCGCTCGAGCATTGTTGAGTCATGCCCCCACGTTCTTCACGTGATCCACTGAGCCATACCTAACTCTCGAGTGGTTGGTTTCCCGAGCGGGTGGTTGTTGAACCCTGAGTGATCGTCAGAGCTCCGTTTCCCGAGCGGGCTATGGAAGGACTCTGAGTGGTGTCCGAGCGGGCACCTTCTGGGCCTAGCGAGTCTTATTCTTGGGTCCTTGATTCTCTTTTCATCATGCGACTACTACGCTACCATGTGGCAGCCTCTCGGCTGATACATTACCGCATGACAACCTCTCAATACACCCCCAATCATGCTCCAATATAACAAGTATTGCTATAAGATGGGTAATCTTTCTTCTATCTTTTTTTCATTATGCGCAATAATAAATCTGATAATAGTCTAATATACATATTTATATTATTGAGTTGAATAATATTTAAAATGAACTATGATTGATCCGAGGAAGAAAATTACTCTGCATAGAAGAGAAATAATCTTGCAAATGAGGCGTTTGGGAATCTGAAGAGACATGGTAAAGGAATCAAAGAGCCTTAATTAATACCGTATCCTGTAGAATGAATTCATAAACAAATATTGCTACATGTAAATATACTAGATATCAAAGAAAATTTTATTTTATTTTTTTAAAAAAGGAGAGTTACATTTTCTTCTGTTTTACTGTAAATTGGAGATCAATGTTATGAAGTTTTTCTTGAATCGATACAAGTCCATAGTTTTAACGGGTGAACTTTTTTCCCATCAATCAGATTGATTTAAATTTAGAGATTTATATGAAAGTATTTAGGAGACATATCTTACATGATGAATTGTGTGCCTAATGCCAATGAAGAATGCTGCTATTGAACCTTGAACTCCATTCATTGTTTTTGAGTTAGGGGGTATCAAAATGCCAACAATAATTATGCTTGCAAGCTGGGAAAAGTGATTGATTCAAATTGCAATTTCACAAGCTATAATTGAAACCGGGGGCTTGTTTGATGTGAGACATTTCTTGCATATGCAATCCACCTTTTGGGTGCTAAATCCTAATAAAGCGAAGTATATTCTCACGTAATGGGACTGATAGTTAACACATATGGTATTATATTTGAAGTCTGAGATCAAAATCTGACAAAGTTAGTGTTCGTTCTCCCTATGCGCTAGCCACAGTATCGGGCTTATAGCTCCGTGATTTATCTCATCTATGTTGACTTTAGGACGATTGGTAGGGCGTTGGGGCGAACGTATCATCTTTTACCACCTAATACAGTCAAGTATGATCCAATTATATGTATGCTCTATGATCGCTAGGTTGAAGAGCATTTTTGTTTTTTTGTTTTTGATGATAATGGTCCTTGTATCGTAGTTCATGCAATTCTGTAGTGGCCAACACATTGCATCTTTTTATTTGATTACGTGAAAGATAACATTCTCATTAATGCAAGAACTTGACTTGTTCATCAAGCTTATAACTTTGTCTGCTTCTTTTAGCGGTTCACGATTAAATTAGAGAAACTATCTTATCTGTTCTGGCAAGTGGCAAAATATCCCTTGTTTCTTTGTTTGTTTGTTTGTTTTTTGTTTTGGATAGTAGTAAAGTTGATTGTCGAATAATCTCTGCTAGCTTCCACAGTGCCACGTGAATTAATTCCTAAGATTTGTGGGTCAAATTTTATTACGTGAAGCCTCTGAACACCGTGAGTTTATAAGATGCATGTTCTTGAATTAAAAGAAAAAAGAGACACCTGGATTATCAATATTAGCGAATTGCTTCTTGGATGAGTTGTGCCACTGTCGACTTGGCTCCCTTTGACCAAAAGATGAGTTTTATGCGGGGAAGTGGTGCACGAGAAACATTATTATATTATATTAAGCGAGTCGTCTCATTGATTAGTGCAATTATTATTGAAGAAAATACATTAGAACGTAGTTTGGTGGTTCTGAATGATTGGGAAGGCCCTCTCTTTCTATGTGTAATAATTAGAATTAGAAAGTACGTTGTCGTATTAATATCATTAATACGGTCCCTTTTGCTCATTGGCAATTCACCATCCATAGTCACATCCAAACTGTGTCGACTAGCTGTTGAAATTTTTCGTGAAATCAAATCGATTTTTTACACAGAGTATAGTCTCAATGAGCGAAAGGCTTGAAGGACTATAAAATCTTACCCAACTCAATAAGAAAATTAAGTTGGCTCTTCATTCGGGAGCCAACTCTACTCTAGCTCTTTGCCAATCAATATCTAGAGTAAAAATCGACAAGGAAATGACACTTGGAGAGTCACCTTCAACAATAGCAAGGGAATCTCCTTTAACTGAAGTCAAAAACCTTTTATACCACAATAGCTAAACAGAGCTTATGAATAATTTTAAAATAATCTAATTTATTAATTTATATAAACTTTAATTATATTTTTTTCAAATGTATAAAATAATATATTATTCTATAATTTTAAACTATCTAATAGGTTAAACATGAATATATATATATATATATATATTAATAAATTTTATTTATTAAATTATTGTTTTGATGAAATCATAAGAATAATCATATCTCCACTGAGCTCAATAAGATATTTGAGCTCAACTTCGTCCTTAATAGGTTTTTAATGAATAAGAACAAACTCAAGCAAAAATAAATAAATTTAAACTTAGTAACTCACTCATCTCGATTTCATTTTATATCTTTTATATGTGGATACAATACAATATAAGTAGACGTGTGCAAAATGTCCTTTTAGGAAAAAAAACAATATGGAGATGTTGAATTCGTAAAACCTTCTCTCACAAATATATTCTCAATCTCCATCAGTGATGGAATTGTGTTTTTTTTTTTTTGAAAAACATGCTTTGTAAAAATAAAATATTATTGTTTTTGAAAATTTCATGTCAAGGACATATCCCATGCAAGATTTTTAAGAAAATTTTCAAATAAAAAAAAATCGAACAACAAAGCTCTTTTTATTATAGGCGTGAAGTTTAAAGTTTTAATTTAAGAGTCGTAGTTAAATTTTAAATTAATCATATAGGTGAGTTAAATTTTAAATTAATCATATAGGTGTGATATAAAAATATGTGATTTAATAATGTATGTCTCATAAAAAAAATTATAGAGATTTTTTTTAATAGTGAAAAGGTAATAAATTTTTATATTTTTTACATGATATTGATGTGGCATGTTGAGAATTATGAATAAGTTTATTTAGAGCTTCGATCATTAGAGGTGCCCTAAGACTTTATCAGAAAAAATTTCTAATTTATCCTCAAAATTATAATTGAGATCGCACTGAAAAAAATAAATCAGAGATTTGTCTAGCCCAGGTAAATGAATCAAGAATTAATATGATTTATCAAGAAATTAAGTTATTAAAACACATTAAAATTTAATCTTTTAAATTAAATTGTCCTACAATCTTACATTAATTAAAATGCACTTAAATATTTTTTACCATCAAAAATATCTTTTTTAACAGTAAAACACTTCAAAAATATCTTTTTAACAGTAAAACACTTAGCACATCAATGTTGAAAAATTATTCTAAATTTAACATTTCTCATAATAAATGCGTACAAAAAAACTAAGTTCTTCATCGAAAATATAACATGTTGGTTACTCTAGTTTCCATATTAATAACTATTTTCAAATATTAATATTTATAATTGAAATTAATTTATGCATAACGAGTTCAATTTCGATTGCTACAATAGAAGGGACACCGCGGAAGGTGGATTTTCTTCGTAAAGATCAAATCCTGTCTCTGTTCGTATCCCCATATTTCAAAATTACCGTTCATCATCGGTGACACACTCGATTATTGCTCGCACATTACCGATGACATTCGACTGTCTTTCTAGACCAAACTATATTCTAAAGAGAAAAAGAAACCGTCGAGGTCGTCATTAACTAGGATCTCGCTGATAGAGACGGCGAAATCGCAATTGATGGTGATCCCCTTGGATTCATTTCTCTAAGAGTATAGTTTGGTCTGAGCAAGTGACCGAAAGCCATCGATGATGTCCGGACGATAATCGAGCGTGCCACTAATGATGAATGATGATTTTGAGATAAGCGGAGAGGAAAAAAATGAGGACAGAGTTCCTCACTGCTCTTGAGATCAAATCCTTTGTCCTTATTTTTCCGTATCTCTGTGTCTGAAAATCGTCATTCATCATCGGTAGCACACTCAATTGTCGTCCAAATAACTCCGGTGGCCTCCGACCGGCCACCTCAACCAAATTATATCCTGGAAGGAAGGTGAATCTGTCGAAGATCATTGTCAATTACCATCTTACTAGATAAAAATCGAAATCCAACGATATCGTAATTGATGATAATTTTTTTAGGTTCATCTTTTTACGGTATAATTTAATTGGAACAGATGATCAAAATCATCGATTGTGTTCACAAGATAATCGAATGCGTCGCATGAACGACGATTTTGAAGTACGGAAACGGAGAAAATTAGGGCCAAAACAATAGGACTAAGACCATCTCCAACCAATACACCAAAACACCAAATTTGGTGTCAAACCCACACCAAACCACTCCAACCAATATACCAAAATCCATTCTAAATTTAGTGTGATGAATAGTGCATCACCATATTTGGTGATGCACTATTCATGACACCATATTTGGTGTGGAAATTTTTTATTTTTTTTAATATTTAAAATTCTTATTATAGTATATAATCAATAAAATCAAATATAATATATATTATTAAATATTATATTACTAAATATCATTAATAAAAATTAATTTATAATCATTATTTTTTTCATAATTATTTAAAAATATTAATTATTTATTATAATATCAATTAAAAAAATATAATAGCGTATTTTAATTTTATTAAACATAATTATAAAGATTTAATTTAATAAAAATTTATTTATTAAGCATATTTTAATTATAATTATTTTATAAATTATATCATTAATTTTAAAAAATATATTAAAATAATTAAAATTAAGTGTTATTGTTTGTCTTAAATAAAAATTAGTAATTGTGTTAATTGTGTGTGATTTTAAAATATATTTATATAGATTAGTTAGATGTAAAATTTTTAAAAATTAATTTATTAAAATAAATGAAATATTAATTTTAAATATAATAAGTCTGTAAAGATTACTAAATTAAAATTTACATGGATAATTAAATTTTGAATAAGACGAAATAGAATATTCTAAAGAATATTTTTTTTTGGTGGGTTATATTGTTAGTGGATTGAAGTTGAAATAATATTTAGTATTAAAATTGTATCATTTTAATATAGAATTGACATCAAATATGATATTTTGAATTGGAAGGTTCAAATTGATCCCTCTTTACATCCCAACCCACAACGTGGTGATGTCACCTACATTTATAGCCGTCATAATCTAACACGAGATCTACGTGGATCCAGCGCGTACCCATGCGCCGCCGTCTTGATCTTCTGCACCTCCAATAAGTCCACGGACGAATCCAAATGCCCGTCTCCTCGCATCGAACGCCATCTCGATCCTCAACATCAGATCCTACGCAATCTTCTCATCATCTCCAACTTCAATCCTCCACCTGTCTCTTTCCTTTCCTGCGGCTGTTGCTGCATCTCCGCATCTGTTTACAGCTTCAGATCTAATTAATCAAACAGCCGCATCCTGTAACCGGTAAGAAACAAGATCTGGGAACACCATGAACAGGTGCCCTTCCTTTCGTGCATTCCTTCCTCTTCCTATAAAGACACCCCTTTCCTTCTCCCATCGCATCTCATTCTTTCCTCGCCGATCTCTCGCGTCGTCTCCTCCTCCTACCAATCGCACCAGCAGATCCTTTTCATCTTCCCAAGTAATCATTTATTTGCCTTTCAATCGCCTTTCTTTTCTTCATTCAAAATCGGTTCTTGATGCATTTTAGATTTGTTCTTAGACAGCATCCGAGCAACGATCCCATTTTGCAGAATTAAAGGAGATGACGATCTCGTCGGCCGTTCGGGTTTCCGATTCGAAGCTGGTGATTAAAGGCCGCACCGTCCTCTCCGGCGTCCGTGACAACGTGGTCGCCGGATCCGCCGTCAGCTCCGGCCCTGTCGACGGTATCTTCCTCGGCGCTGAGTTTTCGGGGCCGAGCAGCCGCCACGTCGTCTCCCTCGGCGCTCTCAGGTCGGATTTGAGCATTCAAGAAGCTGCCTTGTTGTTGGTGCGGGATTTGGTTCATGGGATGTTCTTGGCAGGGATGTGAGGTTCACGGCGATCTTTCGGTTCAAGCTCTGGTGGATGGCGCAGAGGATGGGGAAGATGGGGAGGGATATCCCACGCGAGACCCAGTTCCTTCTCTTGGAGTCCAAAACTGGATCATTTAACGACGCCGGCGACGACGAGGTGGTTTACGTCGTCTTCCTTCCCTTGACCGAAGGCCCCTTCCGCGCCTGCCTCCAGGGCAACGATGCCGACGAGCTGGAGCTTTGTTTGGAGAGCGGCGACGAGGACACCAAGTCGGCCTCCTTCTTCCAGGCCCTCTTCGTCGGCGCCGCGACCTCCGACCCCTTCGCCGCCATCACTGGCGCCGTCGAGGCCGTCAAGGCGCGTCTCCGGTCATTCCGCCACCGGACGGAGAAGAAGCTCCCCGGCGTCGTAGACTTCTTCGGGTGGTGCACGTGGGACGCGTTCTATCAGGAAGTGACGCAGGAGGGCGTCGAGGCCGGTCTCCGGAGCCTCACCGACGGCGGCGCCCCGCCGAGGTTCGTCATCATAGACGACGGCTGGCAATCGGTCGGCCCCGATGATGACGACCACTCCGGTCGCGACGGTAGACCGACGCCTGTGCTCCGGCTGACCGGAATCAAAGAAAACGGCAAGTTTCGGAGCAAGGATGACCCCGCCGCCGGGATCGAGACGATCGTCCGGACGGCCAAAGAGAACTACGGCCTCAAGTACGTCTACGTGTGGCACGCCATCACCGGCTACTGGGGCGGCGTCCGACCGGGGACGGAGGACTACAACTCGAAGATGAAGTACCCCAAATTCTCGCCGGGAGTGATGGAGAACGATCCGGGAATGAAGGTGGACAACCTCACGGTGCAGGGGCTGGGCCTTGTGCATCCCAAGAGCGTCTACAAGTTCTACAACGAGCTCCACAGCTACTTGGCGGCTGCGGGGGTCGACGGGGTTAAGGTCGACGTGCAGTGCATCCTGGAGACCCTCGGCGGCGAGCTCGGAGGGAGGGTGGAGCTCACAAGACAGTACCACCGGGCTCTGGACGCCTCCATCGCCAAGAATTTCCCCGACAATGGATGCATCGCTTGCATGAGCCACAACACCGATGCTCTGTACTGGTCAGTGTCTTTCTCCGGCTGCTTTCTCTGCTTCACTTCTAATGCATGAACTCGACGACACTGATAGATTCTTCTTCTTGGGAGCAAATTGCAGCTCCAAGCAGACGGCGGTGGTGAGGGCGTCGGACGATTTCTACCCGAGGCAGTCGGAGTCGCACACCATCCACATCGCCTCCGTCGCCTACAACAGCGTCTTCCTCGGCGAGATCATGCTCCCTGACTGGGACATGTTCCACTCTCTGCATCCGGCTGCGGAGTACCATGCCTCTGCTCGGGCCATCAGCGGAGGTCCGGTTTATGTCAGGTGAGTTAAGCCAGATTTGCACCATCATCATCAATCGGATCATCAAATCGTACAAAACCAGCAAATTAGATGGAAATTCAGTCTGTTTTGAACTTGCAGCGATGCTCCCGGAAAGCACAACTTTAAGTTATTAAAGAAACTGGTCTTGCCGGACGGATCGATCCTTCGTGCTCAATTGCCCGGTCGACCCACTCGAGATTGCCTCTTCTCCGATCCTATTCGAGACGGCATCAGGTGAGAGTGATCCCGAAAGCTCTGATTGATGGTTTGACAATACTAATGCTGAACTGCGCTTCTGGTCAGCTTGTTGAAGATATGGAACATGAACAAATACACAGGAGTTATCGGAGTCTTCAACTGCCAAGGCGCCGCATGGAGCTCCACGGAGAAGAAAAATATGTTCCACAGCACTTCCTCGGAGGCTCTAACTGGCACTGTGACTGCAACTGATGTGCATCTCATCTCAGAGGTTGCCTCCGATCGCGATTGGAGTGGTGATTGTGTCGCCTATCGGCAATCCTCCGGGCAGCTTGTGGTCCTCCCTCACCAAGCTTCCATCCCTGTCTCCTTGATGGTTTTGGAGCATGAGATCTTTACAGTCTCTCCCATCAAGGTCAGTTTGCTTGAATTGGTTAGAATTCCAGAAATCTGTTGCGTTTTAGCTGCACCTGAACTGTATGCTATTTGATGCAGGATTTGGCGCCTGGCATCAGATTTGCACCGGTGGGTTTGGTGGACATGTACAATGCTGGAGGAGCAGTGGTTGATCTCACATACCATGTGTTGAATGCACCGACATTGCCGGAGGATTCTTGTTCAGCGGCAATGGAGCCCGAGGCTGTGGCAATGGTGTGCATGGAAGTGAAGGGATGTGGTAGATTCGGAGTCTATTCTTCTGTGAAGCCCAGGAGATGCCTGCTTGGTTCTGCTGCTCCTGCTGAGTTTGCTTATGACGCTTCATCTGGATTCTTGGCTGTTCATTTGGAGAACATGCCCAAGGGTGATAAGAAAGTTCACAATTTAGTGATTGAATTGTAGGGTTAGGTTGAGCTGAGATTCTATCGACCAGAGTTGTTGGCTGAGCCATTGATAAGCTATTATTGCATATCTCTAATAAAGAGATGAATGAGGAAATTTTACAACTATTGCATTTAATTCCATGTTTTTTACATCACCAATCAACACAGAAGAAACTCAAACCTTGCAGGTAAATGGGAAAAGTAAAACAAACACAAAATCATTTTATTGGCTAGTTGTTTGAGCAATTTTACGAGTAATTTCAATTCTCTCTAACCACAGAAAAGTAATCGATACGAGTATTATTACCGTAGCCGTGCCAATAGCTGCAAATCCTACTATAACTCCAGCTCTTCTTCTTGTAGTGTTACCAGGCTGAGACTCTACTGGGGAATGAACTACAGGAAAGAAAATATGATAATTCTTTACTATTTATTAAGAGAGAAAATGATGCTTGGAGAAGGACAACACCTGGAGAAATTCTTATTGCAGATAACAATGGTCCATAAGTTCCTTCAACCGGAATGCAGCAGGTCCCCTTTCCAGCCCAGAATAGATGAATGTCTAGTACACCATTAATAATTGTCACATTGAAGGCCTTGATAACAGGAGTTTTGTATTCTTTTGCATCGTCCATGATGTTAAAATTTTGGATCCTCAACTCACTCTGCATTATTTTCAGAAAACAAAGATGTAATTTCCAAAAAGTGGTTCAGTTCCATGACATAGAATAATGTCCAGTTAGAAAACAAGTAGTACCTGAATAGAAATATCGAATATACGCCTTCCAAGCACTGCCCAAGGTGATGAATTATCATCCATGACAATCTCTGCAAAATAGAGAACAACTGTATAGTTCCCGTTGGTCAATCCGGCCATAAAATATCTCAATGAGCCTGTTGATGTTCGTGCGGTTAGGTACATTTGGTTCTCTGGTGTATCCAATGCTGAATAATCTGTAATCACAATATCGTTATAACCCAAATTGGTAGGGGCAGCATTCATCACAACCCAGTGATGATCTTGGTTAATGTCAAAGCCTGCTCTTCCCAGAGGTTCAGCATCCTCATAGAAAATAATTCTGCCAGAAGTCAGATTTAACCCGCCACAATTGATGGCCAGAAATGAAGCTGGAGAAATTCAATTGAGAAACACCATATGATAATCAGGTATGTTTTTAGTCGACAAACAATGATCTTTCTGACTAACATTATGGAGGAAATAACTGGTAGACCAAGAATGAATTCCCACCAGAAAAGAGAGTGGGTGAGAGAATGATATATGTTTTTTCAACATTTGGTCAATACTAAAGGAAGATAAACTACCTATTCTCATTCAGAAGGATGATAGTTTAATTTGCCAATTGAATTTTAAAGGTCAAGCACAATAGTTTTTCAAGTGTATGTGAACTAGCGAAATGTCTAATTAAGCGCGAACACTGTATGTGTTCATGTCCATTCATGTAACCAGAATCATTTTTATGGTGTGCTATTCTATGCCGCTTCAGCAGAAACTCACTTTGACATATTAATTTATGAGAAAGTATCTATGCTCCACCATACTTTATAATGCGCTATTGTATGCTGCTTCAGAGAAATTCTCAAAGAGATGATATTAATTGGATGGATGTGAATGGGGGGTGGATGAGTATCATTATTTTAAGTCTTTCACATTCCACTTCTTTACTAAGGGTTGGAAAAAAAAGCCCGAGTCCCCTTGAGACGCCCGGGTCGAAGATGGTGGAGGCGCAGCAGGCTCAGCCGCCTTCTTCTTTCTCTTCTTTTGCTTCTTCTGAGGCCGGCTGGCGGAGGCCTCAGCTAACTCGTGAGTCAGCGACACCGGCTCAATTGCCGACTCCAGCACTAGTCGGCGCTTGACAAGGAGCGGCTGGTCGTCGGCATCCTCGGGCTCGGGGTCCGCGACTGGTACGCTTACAGGCTCGGGGGAGGGCTACAGGGACACTAGGGCCGGAGGAGCAGTCCCTCGTTGGGCTAATTGTTCAGCCACCCGAGCCTCTAGCTCGGCATCGTCTAGCCGAAGCCTTCCTCCAGAACCGCGGCCAGCATCATATCAGCTGCGAGAACAATGAAGGGGTAGTTAGACGTTAACAGACGAAAGAAGAAACAAGAAGCTTACCGAGTGACCCTGAGTGGTGGAAGGGTACGGGGCTGAGTCCGAATGCGTGAAGGATGTCCTCGCTCAGCAAACGAACGCCGTGGAAGTGTCGGCCCTCGATTTTGAACAAGGCCGACTGATAGGTGGGGAATGTTCGATAGTTTTTTGGTAGAGGGGGAGGAGTAGGCAAGTCAGAGATCCAGGTGGTCGGCCAGCTCGGGGTCGGGGTCGGGGTCGGGGTCGGGGTCGTATTGATAAAGAAGAAGCGTTCCTTCCAACCTTTATTAGAGGTCGGAAGCTTCGCTAGGAAGGAAGTTTTTGCTCAGGCTTGGAAAAAGAAATCGCCCGACTCTTATTTTTTGGGATAGAAGTAGTAAAAGATGTCGGGTAGAAGAGGGATCTTGTAGAGAGAAAAAACAACGACCGACCCGCAAATCAGCCGGATGGCATTCGGAGCCAGCTGGGATAGGAGAATTTAGAAGAAGCGACAAATGGAGGAGATGAAAGGGTGGATCAGGAAGCACAACCCGGCCTGCAGATAGTCCCGGGAGATGGTTATGTTGAGAGGGGTGGTCTCGGGTCGGTCAGTCGATTCGGGCAGGCGAAGAGGGAAGTCGGGAGAAATGTGGTAATCAGCACGGAGTTGGTCGAGGTCGTGGTGGTCGAGCTCGGACACCATTGTGGAATACTAAGGGTCCGAGTGAGAAGAAGAAGAAGCCATGAAATGAGTACAAGGAAGGAAACTGACCGAGTATGGGAGAAGGAGGTCGCCGGAGAAGATCACCGGAGAGTGAGCGCCGCTGGACCGCACCGGAACCCTAGCAGAGCGACTAAGGGCAGCAGGTCGGCGTCAAAAGCTAAGAACGATGGTAAAAACGGGAGCGGTAAAGGCCTATTTATAGGGCAGGCCGACCAGCGACAACCGTTCGATGGCGAGCCCGACAAAAGGCGGGAAAGAACCGCAGCCATCCGATCAGACCTGCGGTAACTCCCGAGGCGGTGCTGCACACATGTGCCTCAGTCATTCGTCTAGTCCAGCAGCCGACACTTTGTTACTCGGGAAGCGAATGACCCATAGACACGTGGCCCTGGCAATTAAGGCGGCAATTAAGGGAGAGGATATGAGGCGATTCGGCCTGGGTCAAGATGGAAAATGGAAGAGACGTTTGACAAGATGGTCACTAGGTGGTCGGGCCCCTGGCTAGGGGCTGACCGCAGAAGTCGGCAGTAAGAGCAGATCACTCGGGTGCGTCAGGCTTGGGCAGGAACGACAATCCAGTCAGTCGGACTCGGCGCCTCCTTCGACTAGACTCGAGGGGGACGCTTATGATACCGGCCGTAGTTCGATCGGCCCGCCTGGCGCCACGTTAGGGTAGAGTCGAGATAAGGGTTCCCGGGGTCCCGGTGGATCGAATAGCTCGGGATAGCAATCGGACCGATGTCGCCCGACCCGACCCGTCCTACTCTTGGGCCGCGGAAGACCAAGCCTGACCTTGGCACACCGCAACAGGCAAGCCGGAGAAGGTTCAACATGAGGAGTTCCCGAGCCGGGAAGTCCCCGAGTCCCCCGCCGCCCGACCTTTAGATAGGGTCGAGTGCGAGGTCGAGCGCCCCTTGACTCAGTCACAATGACCGTAGGTCCAGATTTCGCTCAGAGTCGCCGAATGGCGCTCCCAGAAGAAGATGGTCATAATCCTTAGGAACGCTCACTCACTCTTTCTGACATCGCACTAGCAGAAGTAGAACGGGGTCGGCGCGGAACTGACACCTTTCAAGCCCAAATCGCGGATATCTCGCTGACACCATGATCCTCCTGCCATCCCGTACCACGACCACCTGCGTTCGCGTCAAGCCGAGCGGCGCCTGGCGACGCAGGTCGGCCAGCCAGCAGTGCCCCTTGCCTTATTCGGGCAAGCAGCGCCTCATCCTGCCAATACTGGCCACGCTGTTCTCGCCTACGACAGGGAGTGGCAGGTCGGGCAGAAGTTGCCGACTCCCTCGGGTATATAAGCCCCTCCGCTCTCCGTCGCACAGGTACGCGTAATACTATTCTCTTCTACTATTTCATTGCTTTCTCTTCTACCGGGGGCTGACTTGACCGTCGGAGGGCCTTGCCGGGGACTTTTCCCGGCGGGTTTGCTAACGGTCTTTCTCTCGCAGATCGGAGCCAGCATCAGCAGCTCGTGGCGCTCGAGAGACCACCTCGCTCTTGGGAGTCAACCTCACTTTGCGACAGGATCATTGTGCATGATGAATAGTTTTTGCACCAACTTGAGGGGGTGTGTCGATAAATTAGGCATAAGCTGATTTGGTTAAAAATGTCATGATTTTATTGAAATAAATTTAGGAAGGTAATTATTGGTAATTATTAGAATTAAAATATTTTCTTATTCTATTTCCTTATTAGAATATTTTCTTACATTCTTTCTTCTATTTAACTATGTATTGAGATCTGAATTATGTAATGGAATAAAATAGTTTATAGTCTTCCTCCTTCATTCTCTTTTGGTGCATTATTTACACTTATTCTCTCTAATATTTGTCAGAATAAACAAGAGAATGAACTTTTAAAAATTGATCCTTTCTATTGTCCATTGTTCAGTTCCCCATCAAGTAAAGAGGCCCTTAATGTTATTAATTTGTTTATCCATTAGATAGAGAATTCAACAGAATCTGGTCAAACGAAGGCTTCAACTCTAATGGAATAAATACTTTGCTTAATATCAGAGTCAAATGTTTAGACATGAGCAAATACCAAGACACAGCATATTACCACATACAGTGGAAAGTATTCCGTGTGCAGGAAGAGTTTTCTTGTAGGCAGTGTAGTATATTCCGAGCTCTGCATCATAGGAAAAAGAATGCCCGTTAAACAATAACATATTTGATTATGTGGATTGTTCATCTGAAAAGAGTATAATCAGAATCGTGTTCTCTATTGTACTTGGATGCATTGCTTCACATAGTGAACATAAGAATATGGTGTGTTCTAAGTTTCTAATTATGTCAGCACAGCGTAACAAGTAATTGAAAACATGGATGTTTACTGTCCACTATATGATAGTAGTTTAAGAACAGTGACAGACATTTATTTTTATGTTTTAACTGAAAAGCAAATTATGAAAAAGAAATAGTTTCAACTATCTGAATTAGTCTACTGTCTACATATGCTAGGAAAACCTGAATCTTTTAAATCATTTTTGTAACACAATTAAGTTTTCTTTTAAGACTACTATTGTATCTCGCATCTTTAACTCTAATTGATTCAACTTATATAACTATGGAATTTATTTGCCTTCTAATTTAAAACAAAATTCAAAAAGTATAGTATTTAAACCTATCGTTTGTATTGTTCATGTCCATAAAATTTCCAATATAGTTCCTGCAAGAGAAGAAAGACGAGATCAAATTGGTGATATTTAGAAAAAGCTTAAGTTGGAAATAAAATAGCAGCGTACAATGAAAAGTTTGGCTTTTCGGGTGGAACTCCAGAGAGATTGTTGAAGGAGATGTCTCTATCAAAACATGGAACAAATTAAAATTAAAAAAATATGCATTATTTAGAGAAATATAACCACAAAAGTACAAGAACATATTGCGACAGAGATGTGCTAGTATTGGCAAGAAAAGTGAGCTACATTTTTAAATCCTTATGTAGATAATCAACAAAAAAAATTGATTAGAAGGAACAGTAACACTAACAAGAATAACGTTGTCATTCAATACTATGACTATTCTTAAACTATAGAATTATAATTTCAAAACATCCCACATACAGAGTTGTCAAATAAATAAGTGAAACAATTGAAAGATAACAAGATGAGTTCAAAGCCAGCATCCTTCATTCATAAGTACCACTGTCCTGTATTGTATTCCAAGAAGTTCAGTAGTTGTAGTTATGCATTGCAGAATATATTTCATTAGTACATTAGTCAAGCAGTGCCAGTAAAGAATGAAGCATCAAAAGTTTCTTTATTTTATAAACTTAAACACAGCTGTTACAAGTTGCTTATGCACTATAGAATGTTTTTCCTTAGTACATTAGTCATGCAGTTCCAGTAAAGAAATGAAGCATCCAGAGTATCTTACCTTTATTAACCAAGAGACTCAATTCAAGCATTACATGATATATTGTCAATGTTAGTTAAAAGAAAACATTGGCAATGCCAGTTCATGAGATACCATAGTTTCTGAGAAAGTTCTGCAGGGGTTTATTTGCAAAAAGCACCAAGCATAGAGAAACCACATCAGTATTCTTTTGTACAACACTTGACGTGCCAAATTGTAAAGTAAAAAAATTATCGTGAGCATTATTTGTGGTTAGGTTGATAAGCTGTTTAAATTAAAATTGTCATTAATACTGCCAACTCTTATAATCACATCTCACCTTTTCCAAGTAGAAAAATTTAGACCACCCTTTGTAATTAAGAAAAAAAAATTGTTCAAAAGAAAAATGCTACATCAATAATATTAGTACACAATGCTTTGAACAAAAACATGTGAAATCAGTGATGTTACTTACAGTGTAGTCAAACTTTCAGGTAAAAGCTCTAAAGGAACAGTTCCGGTCAAGCTATTGTACCCTAGAAACCTGCTCAAAGATAAAATATATAACAAATGTTAGAATTGATGATCATATAGTTTAGGTATGAATGAGAAAGGAAGCATATTTGAAGCATGAAAGAATAATAATTGCAGGATAACAGCTAAATTATCAATTTCTATTCAAAAGGAAAGAAAACAAGTAAGAATTAAACTTTCAACTTTTATTCAAACAAAAAAAAAAAAAAGGAGATAAGCTGCCTTGAAGAGATTATGAGTCAAACGGATAATAAAGTAAATGTTCTTTTGGAATATGAATTATTTACAGAAAAACAATGTGAGAAAACATTATGTATTTAGCCCTTGCAATATTAAATCAACTTTTTAGTAGAGGTCCTCGCTCTTAATAAAGTTTGCTACACCATCAATTAATTTCCAATATTTTCTTTAAACATGAAAAGTCTATAGCAAGGGTGTTCAAGGTTAGGATTTTCAATTCAAGTGAAAAAAAAATGAGAACTAAAATTTAGACCAGATTGATTTAGGTTTACATTTTTTTTTCAAACTTCATAAAATTTTCAATTTTTTTAAGCAACAATTAGTTGGTCAGGTACTTCCATTTTTTTTTTTTTTTTTTTCGTTTTGAAGCTTCAACCAACCTAGCATCAGACTACCTGACTCGATAATCAGAGGTTCAACTAGATCCCAGTTTGGTTAATTTGGCTTGGTCAGGATAAAAATTTCAAGTTATTAACCAGTTTGTTGTCTGGAGGGCAAGCAAAGCAGTCTGCAGACTTGGTATGCTACTATATCTTCCTCAATAGCTACATAAACCTCAACATTGATCTATCAGAGTCCAAAAAATTCATAATTCATAATGTTTTCTTTTAGAAGTAAGGATGTTGTTGAAGAATGAAACGCCCAAGGAAATCTCTTTAGGAGTAGATCAAGAGGAAATAATGGAAAAGGAATCTAGACTACAATTGGTGGTCTTGGATGTGCGGGCAGTAGTGCCAAATAGTGTGAATACTACTTTCAAAAATATTATGAAATTCTAGGTAGGACGCCTAGCAGAGCAAATTTGACTGGACCACAGTAAACTGACTGTTGCCCCTATTTCAAAAAATGCTTGATCTACCAAGATAAGAGATTGTTTTATGTAATTCAATTAATGGACCAACCATACTACCTACTAAAGAGGAAATTGATTGTTTTATGGAAAAGTTCAAAGAGCAGAAAAGGGTATCTGTATCTCACAAAAGCTTATGGCAAACAACTTCATGGTAGCATTGGTCCTTTGTACGTATTTATAGCAGTTTGAAGAAAAGTACAATGCAAAGTATACTAACTAAAGATGAAAACTGAATAATATAAAATAAATAATTTTATGCTACCAAACAGAAAACAAAAACTGAGACTTACAGATACTGTAATGAGGTAAGGTTCTTCAGATATTTTGGTATAGGTCCTTTTAGGTTGTTATGACTCAAGTCCCTGGAATGATTAGTATGCAACTTGAAGACAAATGTAGAGAAGTGAATAAATGCAATTCTTCAAAATTTCAAGGGGAAAAAAATATCTCTATTCCATCAGAGTTGTTTAGCAACTTTAGTGTATTATTAGTTCTAGATGAAACTAATACATTCCAGTTTCAATGTTAGAAACAAGTGAAAAGCATATTGCTGCAGCCTGCAGTTGTACAGTTTGTTTATCAGGGAGAATGAATTGTATTATAAATGATGAATATAGATCATTTCAGTATTTAAAGGAAGCATGTATAGCAGCTATGTTGATTCAGTGTGTCAAGTGTCCACAATTGCATATTTTACCTCAACAGAATATTTATTTACAAGCGTAAATTGAAGTAGGATATGAATATATCTTCTTTTTCCTTGCTCTGGTGGCTTGGATAGACCTGTTGAGTGTTGAGCATGAATTCCAACAAAACATGCTTTTAACTCTATCTTGTGATTCTCACATGTACCATATTTCCACTCTTAACTTGCAATCAAATCAAAAGCCATACTTTGTTTTTTATTGTTAGTAGAGCCATTATTGAAGCTCGCTTCAAACTTACCAGTGGACATCTTTGAGTTTTCAACAACTTTTTAAAGTCCCAACAACTTTTATCATTTAAAAGGTTAGGTTAACTCATGCAAAATTTTCTAATTTTTGTTTCACTAATGTAGATTCTGAAATTCAATTTAGGCAGTTTTCACCATGTTTGGTGGACACAATTGTGTCTTTTTCCAATGATTATTACACATTGCAATATTCTATTGATCATCTTCATTGTATTTTTAACTTAGTTTTCCTATCATTTATTAAACAGTTATGAATGACACAAATACAACAACAATAACCAAGTCTTATTCCACTAGGTGGGGTCGGCTATATAGATTCTTCTATGCCATTGAGCTTTATCCTCTATTAACCAAGAATTTTTTTGGTCTTCCTCTTCCTAGTTTGATCTGTATATTGACACAAATATTGGAAAATAATTAAAATAGTTGTTTTTGACATTTGACCAGAGCCCACTAACACGACTGCTTGGTATCTCGTAGTAACACCAAATACTGCTAGTTATTGATACAAAAGGCGTGCCTTTCCAATGGTCTGCCATCCACCTATATTTTCCATTAGATTGCTATGTACAATCATATACCATGCACTGAATTTGTTACAATCATGGGCGGTGCAAATTCTTCATCCTTTTCACATAAACACCACCAAACTTGATGATATGCTGACACAGTTAAATAGGCTTTCCCTCGCCTGGGAATCTCAAACTCTTTCCAAATAATTAATCTTTGTTGTATACCCATAAAAAGTAATGCCACTACCACAGTTGTGCCAACCATTACACTATTCCCAAATAATTATTAAATTTTATACAGAATAACACTTCAATATCTTTCTCTACATCTTTAATAGAATCATAGAACAAAATGATAGACAGAGGTAAGTTAGACAGTGATGGATGTTTTTATTAATGCCATGCTAAGTTACCACTGGAAATAAGGATATTCTACTAGTTACTTCTTGACAAATCCAAGTGCATCTTTAAATGAGAATTTCAAAACCAGAAAGGGATGATCTGGGGATAAAAACAACCCATACCTTGATTGAAACATTGTAAATTTCATGTGGAAGTACACTTTACGTGTAAGGTTATAATTATTTCCCTGCTCTTAGCAATGAATAAGCAGAGAACAATACAGCTGAGATTGTAATGACACTTGGTATGGGGAGAGAGATATGCTTTCTATCACAAGCAACTTATAAGTTCATTAGATAACAAAATATTTTAAATAATTTCATGAAAATCACTAATATCTTTTTTATGAACACAATATTAAACTTTCATCATAATGTTCGACCTTTTGCAATTAGATTCTTTATTGTGCTTTTGTTTTTTCTTTTAAAAGAAGATGGAGGTCCTTTCAATCTCATTTATACTCATAGAAACACATATAAAATTGCATTCAATCTTGTCGATATAATTAACTTCTTATGCACTAAATCATTGACAAAAGGCGGAAATATGAACATCATTTTAAATGGAAAAAATGTAGAATAACTTACAAGAATGTTAAGCTGGAAAAGTTTTGGAAAAAGTCAAGAATTGAGTCGTCAACTAGGCAATTTCTCAATGATCTGTTAACAATAATCAATATTTAATGATTTTGGAAAACGACATCAGAATATTGTTTTGGTAATGAAGTTGTTGAAAGTAGAACTTACAAAAAGGACAAGTTTGTCATGTTCTCCAAAAAAAACAAGGAGGAACTGTGATCTTTTAGGTCACCCAGTCTCCTGTAGAAAAGGCAAGCAAGGGTTAAAACGCTGACAAAGACAAGAAATGACACTCAACTGAAAATGAATGGATCATTTTTGAAAGAATATGAAATGGACATGGACGAAATTTCCATACAAAATTAAAATAAAACATAAGACTAAATAAACAGTGAACAAAGTGAGATGCTAAAATACAAGAACCTGGCAGTCCTGTTAGTATTGATTTTTATGTAAGGCGGCAGCATTTGAGTCATATGTCAGAATATGACTGAAAATCCACATTTGAGTCATAGGTAATGCCATTATTTACTTTCTTTGCATGATACTGCATGCGTCCATGCACTTCCCTTGAATTCTTTTAACCCCGAGTTATGTTAGCATGGTCAATTCATTTGTCTTTTTTTTCTTTTGGTACAAAAAATTACTATGGCTAATTCATTTGTTTCCTTGATTGGTCAATCTAAGTGAAGCATACACTTTTCTATTATTATCTGCTGCATGTGAATAGTTAAAGGTGAACCGTATTTTTTTTCTTAAGCTTATCTGATGAAAGATGATATCTAGGCATCCACATTAGCCCAAGCGTACTATGAAATTAATTTCAAGCAAATTCATTATAGTTACTAGTTATTACAGTACATCTTTCATGATGAATTTCTTTTCTTTTAGTTACCACATATCCTCATATATAATACCCCTATCTTTTTCATGCATTTCTAATAGTTATGGTTCAAGAGATATAAATGTCTTGCAATATATCAAAGAATATCATTGATAGAAACCCAGTTCCAGATGTGAATCTAGGTTATGGGGGCAACATACTAGATTATCTGGATCATGGGGGAAACAAGCCCAAAACATGGATTGTATATTCTAGGAGAGCTAAAACACAAAAGGGGCAAACCAACATTAATATTTAGTGGCAGTTTATATTCTGTGGCAGTTATGTTTTCATGTTTAGAGTATGTGTGTGGTTATAAGTTGGTGGAAAGTTAGTGGGGAAGGGATTTAAGAATTATTATCAAAAGAGAGTATGGTCTTTGGCAGGTGGAGAGAGTTTCTCTATCAGATTTGAGTGTTCTTGTTGTACTATTTCTGTTAACTCTAATTCAATTCTGTGTGTTCCTATTCTGATTTTTGGAACCCTAACATTGGTCCGACCTGCCGGATGTAAGAGGGGTTGTATGCTTAGAAGGAATGCCAAAGATGTTAAATAGGGTTAATGTTTTGGAAGAGAGGATGGTGACGCAAGAAGGAAGTATGGAAGAAATCAGAGGTATCATGTAATGATTGATGCCTGAAGTACAACAACATGGTTCTCTTTTACAAGAGATCAGCAAGCAATTAGGAACAAGAGTTGAAGCAATACCATTGAAGGGGGCATCCATTTCTACTGATCAATCATCTCAATCTGAGCCTCAAGAATTTCAAAGTGATTGATTGAAGGAGTACAAGATGTTAAGAAAGTAGAATTACCAATGTTTGATGGTTGGGATCCAGTGGCATGGATTACTAGAGCTGATATTTATTACGAATACTTCTAATGAAGTTAAGGTCAAGTTGGCACTTGTAAGTATGGAAGACCTCACCATTCATTGGTTTAATCTTCTTAAAGAGACCGAAGTTAATCTAACTTGGGAAAAACTTAAACGCACTCTCATTGCTCATTATGGAAGGTGTAGACATGAAAATCCTTTTGAAGAATTGGCAACATTAAAACAAATTGGAAATGTGGAAGAATTTATTGAAATCTTCGGGTTGATTTCTTCACAAGTTCCACGTCTATCACTATATTGGTTATTTCATGAGTGGATTACAACCTCATATCCAAAGAAGAGTTCGATCACTAAATACATTGTCTAGAAGGCAACTAATGCGCATGGCAAAGGATGTTGAAGAGGAAGGGGAGATTTCACAAAAAACATAGGGAAGGAGAAGTTATGGAGTAATTTAGGCCAGAACAGTGCCAGTCTGGGTAGTTTTCAACCATATGTCGGGCCTAATTCAATTCAAAATAAATTGGGTTGGTCTTCTTAAATGGGCAAAACCAATACAACAACAGGATGGGGTTCCAACAAGATTCGTGACTCTAAGGAAGCTAGTAACACAGGTTCTGCATCAAATAGAAATCCTTCTTTATCCCTAGCCTCTAGGAGATAAGCGAGGGTTCATGGAAAAATTCAACGGAATTCATACCATTTCTTACCCAGAATTAATGGAATGAAGGGCAAAGGGATTATGCTTCAAATGTGGCAAAAAATTGCACCCACTTCACCAATGTGCAGAGAAACAATTGAAGTTATTAGTGTTAGAAGAAAATGAAAGATTAAATTAAGATGGAGAGATAGTGACTCTTGAGGCAGAAAATTCAAAAGATGAGGAGTTGGAGTGTAAATTTATGGGAAGATGGAGAGACAGTGGGTCTTGAGGCAGAAAATTCAAAAGATGAGGAGTTGGAGTGTAAATTTATGGGATTATTGGGTAATCAACCATGAAGTTAGAAGGCAAATTAATGGGGATTGATATTGTGGTGCTTATAGATAGTGGAGCCAGCCATAATTTTATTTCTCCTCAATTAACTATAGCTCTCGGAACAAGGTGCAAGAGACGAGGAAATTGGGAATTACACTTGGTGATGGGCATAAGTGTTTACTAAAGGGAAGTATCTCAAGTTATACATTCGCTTGGGAACTTTTTAGTTGAAAACAGAGGCATATGTATTCGAATTGGGAGATATAGATGTAGTCTTGGGAGTTTCTTGGTTGAAAACGTTGGGGAATGTTGTAATGGAAGGAGATGACCATGCAGTTCCATCATGAAGATCTTTTAGTCACCCTACAAGGTAAGTTGGAGGCAGCTAAGAAGAGTAAACAAATAGACAAAAGGGGGGCATAATCTTGCTCCCTATATTGCCTTTTGCAAGGGCATTCTCTTACTAATGATGGGTTTTTATGGGCAACAGAGGGAGTTCCTTCTCGAACAATATTACCACTGGAATCAGAATTGTATGCATCACAACAACAGGAATTATCACAGTTATTGCAAAGATTTTCTGCAGTTTTCAAAGAAGGAAGCAGGGTACCACCTAAGCGAAGTCAACAACATGCTATAGTATTGTAGGAAGGGTAGAGCCCTATTAGTGTGTGCCCATATTGTTACCCACGCCATCAAAAAGGAGGAAATCGAAAGACAGGTTCAAGAAATATTGCAATCGAGGGTTATTCGGTCTAGTGTAAGTTCTTTCTCTAATCATGTTTTATTGGTAAAAAAGAAGGATTCATCATGGAGAATGTGTGTTGATTATAGAGCATTAAATAAGATCACAATTCTAGATAAGTACTTTATCCCTGTGGTAGGTGAACTGCTTGATGAGTTATTTGGAGCTATGATTTTATAAAAAATTGACTTGAAATTGGGGATCATCATATTAGAGTAAAGGAGGAAGGCATTCATAAGATTGCATTTCGCACTCACAATGGACATTATGAGTTCTTAGTTATGCCTTTTGGGCTCACTAATGCTCCTGCAACCTTTCAAGTAGAAATGAATGATTTATTTAGACTGTTCCTTCATAAGTTTGTACTGGTTTTCTTTGATGATATTTTAGTGTATAATTCTGATTGGCCTACACATTTCTCATCTTTTTATGGTGTTGGAAGTTCTTAAAAATCAGTTTGTGGCTAACTCCGAGAAGTGTAGTTTTGGCACCACAACAGTGGAATATTTGGGTCATATCATTTCCAGACAAGGTGTTTCAGTTGATCCTTCTAAAATTCAATGTATCTTGGATTGGACGATTTCAAAGAATGCCAAAGGAGTAAGAGGTTTTTTGGGGGTTTGACAGGTTACTACCGGATATTTATAGAAAATTATAGTAAAGTAGCTAAGCCTTTGACATAATTGACTAGGAAGGATAATTTTCATGGGGGATCAACTTCTAAAGAGTCTTTCTTGAAACTCAAATGACTCTTGAACAGTCCCCCAGTTCTTGCACTTCCAGATTTTTCCAAGCCTTTTGAGACACCTCTGGAAAAGGAATTGGCATTGTATTAATGCAAAATAGAAGACCAATAGCTTATTTTAGTAAAGCTTTATCAAAAGGGAATCTGTCAAAATCCGCATATGAAAGAGAATTGATGGCTTTGGTTGTCTGTGCAACATTGATGTCCCTATCTTCTTGGGAGACCTTTTATAGTGTATACTGATCAAAAGTGCTTTAAAGATTTACTACAGCAGTGAATCACAATCATAGATCAACAATGTTGGATGACCAAGTTATTGGGTAACCAATTTGAAGTTATTTACAAATCAAGTCCGGAGAATAAAGCTGCTGATTCATTATCCAGAATATATGAAGAAGGTGAATATCACACTTTAGTGTCTTATCCTACATGGGAGGATTGTGAAAATCTTATTGAAAAAGCAAAACAAGATCATCAATTGCAAAAAGTTATGACTGATTTAACCAACAATCCAGATTCACATCCAGGTTTTGAGATGCAATAAGGAGTTCTATACTACAACAATAGACTTGTTATATCTGCTTCATCTCCTTCGATACAATTACTCCCAAAGGAAGTTCATTCTTCCCCTTTAGGAGGACATTCCGGGTTCATGAAAACTTATAAAAGGTTGGTAAGTGTTGGATAACAAAAAACTCTTCAAACCATTAATTAAAACAGAATCATTACACAACTTATATAGCTTGTAGCCTGCAAAACCCTAATGGCACAAGATAAAAAGAAAAGACCTAATTACCCCTGCAACTCACAACACTCCCTCTCAAGTTGAACATATATATCAAACATGTTTAACTTGCTAAGGGCAGAATTAAACACAGCTTGGGGTATAGCTTTTGTAAACATATCAGCAAGTTGGTCCTCAGATTTGACATAGGGCAAACATAACTCTCCAGAATCAAGTCTCTCCCGAATAAAGTGGCGATCAATCTCGATGTGTTTAGTCCGATCATGTTGAACTGGATTATTTGCAATGTTGATTACAGCTTTGTTGTCGCAGTACAACCTGAGAGGTAATTCAGCCTTTAACCCGATGTCTTCTAATAAAAAACTTAACCATAACATTTCTGCAAGACCATGTGCCATGGCTCGATATTCTGCTTCCGCACTGGACCATGCACAAACACTTTGTTTTTTACTTCTCCAAGTTACTAAGTTTCCTCCTAAAAAGGTGCAATAGCCAGAAGTGGATCTTCTATCATCTCTAGAACTAGCCCAATTAGCATCAGAATAACATTCCACCTTCAGATTACCACCTCCCTTAAACAACAAGCCTTTTCCGGGACATGACTTTAAGTACCTCAAAATCCTGTCAACGGCCTTCATATGGATAGTTTTAGGAGCATGCATGTACTGACTCACTACACTAACAGCGTAGGTAATGTCAGGCCTAGTCATAGACAAATAGAGTAATTTTCCAACCAACCTTTAATACGTTCCCTTTTCCAGATTTGTAAGATCTTCCCCATTAGAACTAGTAAGATCATGACTTACTTCTATAGGAGTCGATGCTGGCCGACAACCCAACTTCCCTGTCTCCTTGAGCAAATCCAACACGTATTTTCTCTGACATATATATATTCCCTCCTGAGATCGAGCAACTTCAATACCAAGGAAGTACTTCAATAGTCCAAGGTCTTTAATTTCAAACTCTGATATTAACTTGGACTTAAGAGCTTGGATTTCAACCTCGTCATCACCTGTGATTATCATATTATCAACGTAAACCAAAAGAATGGTAGTTTTGTCATCTTTCCTCTTCACAAAGAGTGTATGATCAGCATTCCCTTGTCTAAAGACAAACAATGTCATAGCTTTGCAGAACCTATCAAACCATGCTCTGGGTGATTGTTTAAGTCCATACAAAGCTTTTATCAATCTGCAAACCTTCCCTTTTGTTCCAATTCCAGGAGGTGGTAACATGTAGACCTCTTCGTGATGGTTGCCATTCAAAAAAATATTTTTCACATCTAGCTGAAATAGCGGCCAACCATACTGAGAGGCAAGAGAAAGAATCACCCTGATCGATTTGAGTTTTGCAACTGGAGCGAAGGTCTCCAAGTAATCCACCCCATATGTTTGAGTGAATCCCTTGGCCACAAGTCTGGCTTTATATCTGACCACTTCACCCTCTGAGTTATACTTGATAGCATAGATCCATTTAGAACCAATCAAGTTCTTCCCCTTTGGGGGATCTACTAATTCCCAAGTACCATTTTTATTAAGAGCCTCCACTTCTTCATTCATTGCTTCCGGCCACCTTGAGTCCCTTACAGCTTCATGATAAGAAGAAGGTATGGTATGGTTTGATAGCTGTGAAACAAAGACATGATACGAAGAAGACAAACGAGAATAAGAAAAGTGGTTAGAGATAGGATGTTGAGTACATGACCTGACCCCCTTCCTAACAGCAATTGGAAGGTCCAACTCATTCATGTTTAGGGGTGCGATTGGTTCAACCAATGAGGATACAGGATCAGGAGCCAAAGCTTCCAATTCAGCTAGCCGATCAGTAGTAGGTCCTTGCTTATCTTCGTCGCTTGTAAGTAATAATTACTTGTGAAGCCTGCGAGCCCAGTAATGAAGCATCATCTTTTTTATTTTCCATGATATCCAGTGAAATAGGAGAAGGAACCACTTGAGGAACAAGAGAAGAGGTAAGATTCTCCCTCTGAGGATGAGTCTGGGGAGAATAATAGGACTCGGACTCAAAAAGGTAACATCTTTCAAGACATATCTAGTCCTAGTAACAGGATCAAAGCAGTTGTAGCCTTTCTGGCAAGTGGAATACCCTAGAAAAATTCCCCGTATAGAGCGAGGATCAAGCTTAGAGGATTTGGGACCAAGAACATGAATAAAACAGAGAGAGCCAAATACCCGAGGTGTAAGGGAGAACAATGTTATGTCAGGACGAAGAATAGTGAGAGGGGACCGATACCCGAGACCTTTTGATGGTAGACGATTAATGATATAAGCAGCAGCAAGAACAGCATCCGCCCTGAAATATTTGGGTAAATGGCGCTGAAATAATAATGCACGTGCTGTTTTAAGGATATGACGATTTTTCCTCTCAGCCACTCCATTTTGCTGTGGTGTGTAGGGACAAGATGACTCATGAAGAATTCCTAAATCCTCTAGAAAAGTATTTAGGGATTGTGCAAAGTATTCCCGTGCATTATCAGATCTAAGAGTGAAAACCATTTTGCAATAATGTTGAATGAGTCGAGGAACCTCATCTCTGCCTCTCATCAAATAAAGCCATGTACAGTGGGTGTAATCATCAATAAAAGAAATAAAGTATCGATAGTCATCCAAAGAAGGTACGGGAGAGGGACCTTTTATTCATGGACTCAGAAACTGAGTTCTACAATGTTTAGATAACTGACAAACTTCACATTTAAGAGACTCAAGAGAAACAGAAGAAAAAAGATTAGGAAATAGGACCTTTAATGACCGAAAAGATAAATGTCCTAAACGAGAATGTCATAACAAGATTTCTTGATGCTTATTTTCTGAACACTGGGCTGTAGCCTTCAGAGCGTTGTTATTCCACAATGATAGTAATAAAGACCTCCTACCTCACGGTCAGTCCCAATCGTTTGCTTGGTCTCGAGATCCTGAAAGACACAATGATCAAGGAAAAAGGTAACTGAGCAGTGTAGTTGTTTAGTAATACTACTAACAGAAAGTAAATTAAGAGAAATGGAAGGGACATGAAGTGCAAAGGATACGATAAAGTGGTCTGCCAGTTGTATGGAACCTTTTCCAGCCACAGTAGCTTTGGTGCTATCAACGATGGTCACTTTATCCTGCCCAGAAGACAAAGAGTAGGAAATAAAGGAATTAGCAAGATTTGCCATATGATCCGTAGCTCCTGAGTCAATGACCCAGGGGATACAAGATCTTGACGCATCAATACTTAATTCCAGACCACGGATACCTGTGTGCGCTTGAGACGAATTGGCAACGGATGAAGTCTGAAGTCGCGATAAAAGGTGCTGAAGATTGGCAATATCAGTAGATGACAACTCAATATTATAAGGTACCGAAGAATTAGTAGTCTCCCCATCCACTAATTTCTGGGCAGCAAGATTCCCACGACCAGACACCTTCTTGTCACTGTATTTGAATTTTTCAAGTTTTTTTTTTGGATATTTCTCCCAACAAAAATCTGAATCATGATTAGTCCTTTTGTAATGCCGACAAAATTTTCCACCTTTTCCTTTCGTTCCCCCAGATTTGAACTTGTTAGTAGAACCGGCAAAAGCAGATATCTCCTCAATTGGAGTGCTTGCTGTAGAAATATTCTCTTTGTTGGTCATGGTTCTTCTCCTGCCTTCCTCACTCAGAATTTTATAGTAAACTTGTTCTAGAGAGGGAGTGGGAGCAAGACTAAGAATTTGTCCTTTTAAATTTTTAAACTCTGCATGAAGCAAGAAACTTAATGATTCTGTCCTTCTCCAGAAACTTCAGATATCTCTGATGATCATCAGCAGAAATCCAATTGTCCATCCTGTAGTAGTCAAACTCATCCCACAACCCTTTTAGAGCAGCAAAATAATTTGTAACAGACATAGAACCTTGCTCAAGTTTAAAAATTTGACTACTTATCTGATAAGTACGCAACATATCATGCTTGCGCCCATACATCTGCTCCAGTGTCCTCCACATATCAACAGCTGTTTTGTTATGAAGAATGACCTGTTTGATGCTAGAACTTACAGAATTGAGTATCCAAGTCATTACCAGAATATTGTCACGCCTCCAAGTACGAAAACTGGGATCTTTCTCATCTGGTTTCATTTTAGTACCATGAAGAATATCAAGTTTATCATGGCCTTCAACATAAAGCTCAACTGCAATTGCCCACGACGCATAATTTTTCTCGGTCAACTTTTCCGAGGTTATCTGAAGACTAGATCCTCCCGGTCCTGTCATTGTGAAAATTGGGTGTACTTGTTCAGAAGAAGTCAAAGGATCTATCGACAATCCAGAACTTTCTCCAGTGGTGTCTGCCATAACAACCCTAAGAAGAGACAAAGAAGAGCGTCCGGCGCTATAGAGAACAAACGTCAGGTACTAGTGCCGCAATCAAGCAAGCGGCAGGGAGGCTGTGGGTCTTCTGATACTTGCAGCGAGAAGAAATAAAAAACGCAGAAAGGTAGCAGCACAAAACCAACAATGATGATAACGCCGGTGATGATCGAGATGCCAAGCCGACAGAGAAGGCTGTGAAATCAGAGCAACCAGCAGAAGCGAACGAGAATTCTCCAGACGACAGAAAGGCACAACCAAAATAAAACAGAAGTCCACAGAAGAGATATAAGAGAAGCCAAGTTCAGATCTTCTGATGCTTCCAGAAAGGCATCTTCTTCGCGGCAAGCGGAAATCCGGCAACAAGAGAACAACCGGAGGAAGGCACGAGGAAGTCTGGCGACCAAAAAAGGCAGACGCGAGAAGAAATCCACAGAATAGCAGAAGAAATCCAAAAAAAACAGCAGGGTAAACGGCAGAACCTCTCTGCTTCGGCGACAAGAGGAAGTCCGGGGAGTAGGTCGAAGCAGAAGTCCAGCAGCCCTTCCTGTTGCTTCGCGTGCGCTCGAGGAGAGAGTGGCGGCCACGAGGTCGGGTCGAGGAGGCGCGCACGCGAGAAGAGCCCTGCGATGCGAGAAGAAGAAGTCTGCCAAGAAGAGTGACGCCATGCGCGTCGTGAGGGAGGAAGCGATGTAGGGCTCGCGCGTTGTGAGGGAAGACAGGCTCACGCGTCGTGAGGGAAGACGCCACGCCTGGGCTCGCACGTCGCAAGGGGAGAGCCGCGAAGAAGATGCCTTCGCGCGAGGGTGATGCCGCCTGCCAAGCCGCGGAGAAGAAGAGCCGGGGAGAAGAAGAGCCGCGAAGAAGTAGCCTTCGCGAGGGAAGAGCCGCGAAGAAGAAGCCTTCGCGAGAGGGTGATGCCGCCGGCCAAAATCGCGCGGAGGAAGTCGCGAGGAAGGGGGTCACGCGAGGAGGAGGTCTGTGATGGGCGCTGCTCGCGTGGATGAGATGTCGCCGTATGGGATCGCGATCATGGGTTGTGGCGTCGGGAAGGAGATGAAGCAGAGTAGAGATGACGGCGCCGTATAGGAAAGAAAAATTTAAGATTTTGAAGAATTTTGCTCTGATACCATGTTGGATAACAAAAAACTCTTCAAAACATTAATTAAAACAGAACCATTACACAACTTATATAGCTTGTAGCCTGCAAAACCCTAATGGCACAAGATAGAAAGAAAAGACCTAATTACCCCTGCAACTCACAACAGTAAGTAATCTTTATTTGATAGGTATGAAACATTGTGTACAAGAGTTTGTGTAGTCTTGTGATGTGTGCCAAAGACACAAATATGATGCAACTATTCTTGGAGGACTGCTCCAACCTTTGCCGATTCCGAATCTAATATAGGATGTGATCTCTATGGATTTTATCACCGGGCTTCCTCGATCAAGGGGGCATGAAGCTGTTTTTGTTATGGTGGATCGGTTATCTAAATATGCATATTTTATTTTGTTGAACCACCCCTATACAGCCAAGACAGTAGCTGAATTGTTTGCTAGAAAAATTATACAACTCCATGGAGTTCCTAAATCCATTATTAGTGACTGAGATTCATTATTCGTTAGTCACTTTTAGAAATAAATCTTTCGGCTATAGGGCACTGTGCTTAAGATGAGCTCTTCCTACCATCTTGAAATAGATGGGCAAACTGAAGTCTTGAATAGATGTTTGGAGGGATATTTACGTTGTTTTGCTTTTGAATAACCCAGAAATTGGACTTATTGGATACCATGGGAAGAATTCTGGTATAATACTTCTTTTCATATATCTATTGGTAAAACTCCTTTTGAAGTAGTTTATGGTTGAAAGCCTCCTACTTTAACTCATTTCTTAACAAATGAAACTAAAGTTTAAGCAATGGCAAGGGAGTTATTTGACAGGGATGAAGCTCTCCTTCAACTTAAATATAATCTTTCCCGGGCACAAGAATATATGATGAGATATGCTAATAAAAAAAGGAAGCCACTACATTTTGCAGTAGAAGAATGAGTGTTCCTTAAATTAAGACCCCACAGGCAACACACGATTTCTAGGAGGATTAATCAAAAATCGTCAGTAAGATATTATGGACCTTTCTAAGTTATTGCAAGATATGGAGAGGTTGCATACAAGCTCAAACTTCCCCCTCATTCTCGAGTCCATCCCATCTTTCATGTATCAACTTAAGAAAGCTATTAGAGAGTATATTGTACAAGTAGATCTACCTAATGGACTAGAGGTAACACTTGAAGATGATGTGGAACCCGAATATGTGATTGCTAGTAGAGACATTGTTCATAATAGGGAAGTGATTCGTCAATGGCTAGTCAAATGAAAGGACAAAGACTTTATTGACACAACATGGGAGGATGATTTCACTCTTAGAACTCAATTTCCTCATTTTAGCATTGAGGACAAGGCTAGAACTGTAGCCGGTGGTAATGTTAGAAACTTAGTTCCAGATGTGAACCTAGGTTATGGGGGAAACATGCTAGATTATTTGGATCATGGGGGAAACAATCCCAAAACATGGATTGTATTAAAACACAAAAAGGGCAAACTAACATTAATATACAGTAGGCCGTTCATATTGTAGAGTTAGTTATATCTCTGTAGCAGTTATGTTTTCATGTTTTAGAGAATGTGTGTGGCTATAAGTTGGTGGGAAGTTAGTGGGGAAGGGATCAAAGAATTATTATCAAAAGGGAGTATGGTCTTTGGCTGGTGGAGAGAGTTTCTCTACCAGATTTGAGTGTTCTTGTTGTACTATTTCTGTTAACCCTAATACAATTCTATGTGTTTCTTTATTCTGAGTTTTGGAACCCTAACAACCATCAAATCATTAAGCTACTGAAGGTATTACAAAAGTTGAGAAACTTATGGTATTGAACTCAATTAGTCAATGATTTGGAGCAAAAAAAAAAAAGACTAAATTTTCCAACTACATACAAGGTTTCCAGGTTTGTAAGTGCACTGTATTGTTGAGGTATAGGTCCTTCAAACGATGTGCCAAACAACCTTCTGCAAGAAATAATAATAATTTGGAAAACTGAAGATTAAAATATGCAAAAGACACCTGTATAAGAAGATATATAAAAGGGAAATATTTTCATACAGATCCTTGAGACTGGTGAATCTTCCAATGGTTTCTGGCAAAGGTCCAGTGAAGTTATTGTCAAATGCCCATCTGAAGTCATAAAGGAAGTCATGTGTATAGTCATTCCACAAAAATAAACTTAAAAGAAAATAACTGATGTGTGGTCACACGTGTATGGAGCATAGGCATAATGAACAACAACAATACAATTGAATATATTCAGATGTGTCATTACATGTATTACAGCCAATGACTAAGAAACTTGTTTCAGGAGTTACTTACAGGATCTTAAGTCCAGTCGGCATATTCTGTGAAGCTAGATGTGTCCCAAATTGAAATGATCCAGTCAGTTCATTGCTGTCAATATACCTAATTGAATAGAGTTAATTTGTCAGATTAAACATAAAAAAAACAAATGAGGACATATTTAATGTACATACAATTGCTCCAGAGAAATCAGTTCTCCAAATTCAGGTGGAATATCTCCAGACAATCTGTTTGTACTCAAACTTCTGTGGCATATTGATAAGAAGAGTCAATTATGATGAAGAAATATTCCTCTCCTATAGGCAAATACCAAAGGAAGCGACATTAGGGAAGGAAGTTCTCTGCTTACAGATTTCTCAATTTAGCTAGGTTTCCGATATCAGGAGGAATGCTGCCTGTCAAATTGTTTGTGTCCAAGTTCCTAGGCAATAAGTGAAAAAAGAAATTGAAATCCTATCTTTGATATTCATGTAGTTGCCAACTGTCACAAAAGGAGACCAAAGAACAGATAGTTACAAGTTCTGCAATTGTTTGAGTTGGCCAATTTGTGGCGGAATTGAGCCATTCAATATGTTGCGACTTAAATCCCTGCATCCACAAACTTCATAATTTATGGGAATTCATGGTAAAGTTTCCATCATATACTATGACAATTCTTTCATGCTTGTTCAAACCCCAAGCATCACATAATGCCTATAATCATATTGAACAGACAAACAGGAAGCTACCTATTGAGATACACAACAGAGACTGAAAGAAAAAAAAAATTAAAGTATTAAAGAGTCTAATCTCCTAACAGCCTCCAGGAAAGCAACTCGATAACGACTAGATAATCTAAACGGCCAAAGGTGAAGAAGATCCTAATAGTGTATATGTATATATGCATTTCCCCTACATCTCTGTTTTTAGACATCAAGAAAATAACAGAAAGGGCAACTCACAGGGTTGTAAGATTCGTCAAGACAAAGAGTTCCACTGGGATTTCACGGGAGATATTATTTCCTGAAATCTTACTGCAAGACAGGACCATTAATAACAAAGCCCTCCAGTTTAAAAATGAACGAGCGCAGGAAAGGTCGCTCACAGCAGCGTCACGGTGCAGTTTGAAGAGCAGTCGCAGACGACCCTTGGATTAGCATACTCCAGAGTCCACGATGCACCGGGATCGCAAGGATCAACCGCCTTATCCCAGATTTGGATCCCCCACTTATCTTCAATAGCAGCGAGGGCATTTCCTGGAAAAGGGGGAAAAAATTAAGACAAATGCATAACTGAAAACAAAATCAACCCGAAAGGCGAAATTTGTGAGACGGTCAATCGAAAAGGAGATGTAGATGGAATCACTACTATTTGTATCGTCCGTAGTTGGGATCCCCGGCTTATTATCGTTGAATTGGGGAGCGGCGGAGGAGAAAAGGAAGCAGAAGGCAAAGAGGAAGCGGAGAAGTCCTGGTTTCATACTTCGTAACAACCAAGGATTGGAAGAAGGAAGGGGAAGGTGATCGCTGGGATTGAGATTCGATAGAGACAGACTTTGATCTTCTTTGTTCCTCCTGGATTTGACCGTTTAGTTAATGCTTTTAAATACATTGTATATTTTATTCGTCTTTCAATTTTTTCTGAGAATTTTAAAATAGGAGAAGACTTTGACTGGCAACTAAGCAAGCCTAGACGTACCCGTGTGTACAACACCCTCTCATCCACCTCTCGTTTTTGACGGTTTTGCAATTGGGACCAATGAAAACTAAAAATTGCAATCAAGATGTATTTGTCGCAAAAGACGAAATGCTCCTCTGTCCATGATTAACATGGAGAAAGTAAATCACGATGATTAAAAGATAAGAGATTGGGGCGGGGGAGAGAACTTTTTACACAGGATTTATGTTGCACCAACCTCATGATTCAAATTCAAGATTTGTAATGATAACCTATCAATTCTATATCATCTCAGTTATGCCCGGGGAACAATCAAGTTGTATTTGTGGGCAGAGTAATGATTGGGAGAGTGAATGACGTGTAACTAATGTGTACATGTTCGATCACCGATCGGACACCACCGATGACCTCTGATTGCCGTCCCGAATCAAACTATGTCTTGGGGGATGGTGAACCCGGCAGGGTCGCCGGTAATTGAGATCTCGCCGGATTGACGGTGAATGCGACGAGATCATAATTACGGTAATTCCCGATGAGTTCACCGATCTTCTTAGGACATAGTTTGATTCGGGACGGTGATCAGAGGCCGCCGGTGGTGTCCGATCGGCGATCGGACGTGTATACAATAACTGTCACGTCATTCACTCTCCCATTCACTCTCCCAAATTCACTCTCCCTATCATTACTCTTGTGGGCAAACTGATCGTGGAGAGAAGCATTTAACTTTGGCCTGCTCTGTTTTTGTTATAGACTTTAAGTTTTTTATATTTGAGTTGACCTAGTTTGACTAGGCTCAGGTGAGCCTGGTTGGAACTAGGTTAAGTCCTGGTTGAGAACTAGGCAAGGGAAAATCTAAGTCGGCCAAAAGTTTTATTGGACACTTAGTGAGGAAGTCCTAACAGGTCATGGTTGACCGGAGTTAGGCAAGGGAACCCTAGACTTGTGCACACAAGTTATGGTTAGGGTCAATCGATTGATATTGATTTCTCGCAAACAGAAGCACTCTTAATCGATTGAGTGACCAATTAAAGAGGGAATAAATCAATTAGGTAACTGATTGGGAGAGTTGTATTGTGAGAACAGAAGCAGGCTGAATCGATTGACTAATCGAATGGATTCAGCCTCCTCTTAATCGATTAGCCAATCGATTAAGGTGGACAGTAATCGATTATAGCAGCATTGCGCGAAAGCACAGAAAGGTGATGAATCGATTCAGTTGTCTTAATCAATTGGCTAATCGATTAAGCTTCAAAAAAATAGTCGTTGAACGGTTTAGTCTGACGTGGTAATCGATTGGGGAACCCTAGGTCACGAGTATATAGGGTTTTCACGCAGGTTGAAGCGGCATCCCTTTGCGCATCTCTTCAAGCTCTTCGACGATTCTTCTCCTCCTTCTTCGCCAGTTTTTAGCAAGTGTTGGTGCACTTCAAAAGACGTTTTCCAAGCAAGAAGAAGAAGAAAACAAGACAAGCAAAGATCTAAGTGTGGAAATCTTGTAAGATTTATTTTGTATTGCTTGAGTTTTTTGTTGTATCTTCTTGTAAGCTTGTAAAAGGTTTCTCCACCTCAAAAAGGAGATCTTTCATAGTGTATGAGAGAGTGAGGAAGAACGGATCCTTGGATTAGTCACCTTAAAGAGGTGGATACCAAGTAAATCGAGGTGTTAGCATTGCTCAAGTCTTCCGCAGCAATAAACCTTCATCGAACAATGATCCAAGCTAATCACCCCCCCTCTAGCTCGCCTATCGGTCCTAGCAAGTGGTAACATAGCGAGGTCGCTCTTATTTGAACTCATCGCCAAGAGAGCAAAATCTAGAGGAAGAAGAAGGAATTTAAAGAAACCCTAATTTTAAGAAGTCGTCATTAAGAGAGTTCAACTTCAAAAATGGAGTTCGACTACGACATCCGGGCACCTCCAACTTACGACAAAGCCAATTTCGATCTTTAAAAGACAAAGATTGAAAATTTCTTCATAATAGAGATAAAGCAATGGTTTGCTCTAATGAAGGGCTTCGAAGCTCCAACAAGTACCAAAGGAAAGCTCCTCAAGAAAACCAAATAGAATGAGGAGTGATAGGGTGGAATAGTATGTGGCAAACACGAAGGATGAAGAAGCTGTGTGGCACGACATGTCGGGTCTAGGTGACCCTCCTTCCCAGGCCTCAGGACTTCCCTTGGAGACGCACCTGGGAAGGTCAGACGAAAAGACCCCACCCGGGATCACCCTGAGAGGTTGGACCCCGAGAGCCCCTCGGGAGGCATATCGCCCGCGCGCACCCAGGCCAGGGGACCCCGAGATCACCTCGGGAGGCAGAGCCTAGGAATGACCGACTGCCAGTGCTGACCCCCCCCCCCTTCTCTGGTTACAGATAAGCATCCCCGTTGCAAGGATGCATCACGGCCCTTAATTATCGCAACGGGTCCAAGCATAATAGCGGCGCAGACCGTTTCAAAGGTCATCCAGTAATGGGGGGGGGCGACACGGCTCAAGTCGCGGAGACGTGGCATCGATCGAGGGAGCACGTCTAGTCTACCACCATCAGTATAAAAGGTAGTTCAACCCCTCCGGTAAAGAGATTACGCACTATCCTTACTTAGTACATTTTTCCTTTTCTACTACTTTTACTTTCCATCAAGAACCTGACTTGAGCGTCGGAGTAGACTCCGTCGGACAACTTTTGGCGTGTCCCCTAACGCTCGTGTTGATCTCGTAGGGCACGGAGTTCCTCCCCTCCACAGCGACTTCCACGTGAGCAGACCTCCGGTGACTGGCCATCGCCGCCGATTCCTTCCGGAACAAATTTGGCGCGTCTGTGGGAAACTAGCAAAGCACCTAAGGGAGAACCGATGGCAGGGCTGGAGGAACAACCCATTGTCCGTACAGGGGAGGACTTTGATCTTCAAGAGTGTTGGAACTCGGATGGCTAGAGAGGGGGGGGGGTGAATATAGCCAAACACTTGGACTTTAAGCTTTTGAAATTTCTGCGACTCAAATATTAGTAGCACAGCGGAAGCTAAAGAAAACAGAGTGTGCAGAAATAAAACCTAGCTAAGCACAAATACAAAATGCTAACAAGATGATTTACAAGGTTCGGGGATAACTTGCCCCTACTCCTTGGTGTGCCCTTAAGGTGGGCGATCCCTTGATCGTCGGCAGATCAAGCCCCGGTGCACACCGGATAAAATGCAACCTCCTTCTCGGTGGAGTAACCTCTCCACAGCGTTTCAACAAAGATAGAGTTTTAAGCACAATGAAACACAAGAAAGATCTTACTTAGCACTTAGAACAGACAAGAACACAGCAAGCTTCTCCCGAGCTCCACTCAGCGCAGATCTCACGCAAGAACACCCTTCTTTGTGTCTTCTCGCTGATGGACTCAAGCCTCTTGTTCCTTCTTTCAAGTGCCCAAGTAATGGATGGTTGCTTCAAAGATTGCAGCTGCTTGCTCAAGAACGATGGAGCAGAGAACACAAGCACGCAGCGTTACTGATCAGAGTTGTTGCAGTTAGAGTTGTTGTGGAGACTTGTTCGCCCAAGCGCTTAAGTCTCCTCCACTCAGCTCTAGGTCACCATCTCACTGCAGCCTCCAGCTGCTCTCCTGCAACCACCAGCCACTTCTGAGCTCTTCTGGGCTCCCTGAGCCTCCCTCAGACCAGCCCCAGTCAGCAGCTCCAGCCAGCGCCAGCGTCCGTTGCAACCTGAGATGGAAAACGGGCAAACCTGCTCCAAGGAAAGGCCTCCATTGACTCTCCTTGAGTGTTTGAATCCTTCTCTGTCACCTGCAGCTTAATCAGAGCATTAGCACAGCATATCAAGCAGTAAATCAAGTATCAGAGATCAAACGCAGAGAATCAGATACGTTCAGATGCGATCAGAGCGTCTGACAAAGCAATTTGAATTAAAGTGATCGGTCACCGGACCGATCAGGTAGCCTCCTGATCGGTCACCAGACCGATCAGGCTGGGTTCAGACCGATCAGGCTCCATCCTGATCGGTCCCCAACGCTCAATCAGAAATCGCGATTTCTCTGGGACTCTCCTGGACCGATCACCAGACCAATCCCAGGTTGTGGACCGATCACCAGACCGATCCACCCCTTTGCCGGACGATTTCTGAGCTTCGCAGTCCAACCCTCCTGATCGGTCACCGGACCGATCAGGGAGCCTCCTGATTGGTCACCAGACCGATCAGGCTCCGTCCTGATCGGTCATAGTGAGGAACTCGCGACGCTTGATCGTTCTCCAGAATGATCTGCACAGTGATCCAGATTGGTCACCAGACCGATCAGGAGCAGATCAGCAGGGGAACTCAACCTCATTGTGTGCTCCCTGATCGGTCACCAGACCGATCAGGAGCCAAGCAGTGTGTGAAACGCATACTCCCTGATCAGTCACCAGACCAGTCAGTCATCGCTGGATCAGTCACCAGACCGATCCACGAAGGAGCACCGTGCCAACTCCCTGATCGGTCACCAGACCGATCCAGGGGCTCCAATCTAGCCCTCCAAGTTAGGGTTTCATCCAACCTAGCCATCCAAGCTAGGACCTGACCCTCCAAGCCAGGATTTTTCACCTAACCCTCCAGTTGGGACTTTTCACCTAACCCTCCAAGTTAGGACTTTTCACCTAGTCCTCCAAGCTAGGACTTTTCACCCAACCTTCCGAGTTAGGACTTTTCCACACCTAGCCCTTCAAGCTAGGACCTGACCCTCCAAGCCAGGACTTTTTCACCTAACCCTCCAAGTTGGGACTTTTCACCTAACCCTCCAAGTTAGGACTTTTCACCTAGCCCTCCAAGCTAAGACTTTTCACCCAACCCTTCCGAATTAGGACTTTTCAACACCTAGCCCTCCAAGCTAGGATTTTTCACACCTAACCCTCCAGGTTAGGACTTTTCACCACCTAGCCCTCCAAGCTAGGATTTTCCAATCACTCCATGCCTAATCCCCGATTAGGACTTAATCATAATCATAATCATCAACCTAAACTAAAATTGATGTCAACACCAAAACAACAATCAGGGTCGGACTGTATCAACAATCTCCCCTTTTTGTTGTTTGACAATCCGATTTTATGTTTAGGGATTCTCAATCAATTTCTCAACTTTCAGAATCATAGGGGAATCAAGATCCTCCCCCTACAATATTATCATCCCAAACTTAACCAACCACACTCTCCCCCTTTGTCGAACACCGAAAAGGGTCTAGACGGGTTGTTAAGTGCAAACAAACTCCCCCTCAACCCAAGGGATTTCCCAAAACAACAAATGTATGATTTAGTTTTGAAAGACATTTGACATCATGTGAAAAAGATAGATCAAGATATAGCAATCACATGCATCATATGAACATGACATCCTAAGTATCATATCAGAATGGTAGTCATATGAGCAACTATATAAACCAACAATGACCATGGTAAGACACATATGAAAGACATGCAAAATATCGGATGCATCATCAAGCGTAAGTAAGATCTAGTCATAGTCACGTGCATCATACAACAATCCAAACAAATAAAAAGATGCATATCAATGCATCAAAGTCAACATCACGCCATAACAGGAAACAGTCAGGACGGACAGATCTGTCAAATAGTCAGAAATCACCAAATAAGAGCAAAGTGCCATCAATCGTCATCAAGCGTCAGCGGGGGGGCGGGGGTCATCGTCCTGCATGGGGTCATCCATCGTGTCGTCATTAGGAATAACAGACCCCGGTGCAGCACTGGCAGAGGGTGCACCTCCAGGAAATGTGTGGTGACGCCACTCATCGTACCATGTCTGCTACAGCGCACGAACCCCGGAGACATCAGACTCCACTTCTGTCAGTCTGTGGTCGAAAGATCTGAACCCCAAACGGACCTCCTCTCGATGAAGCTCTCGTAGATGAAGATCATACTTGATCGTCTGATCCAGCTCAGAAATTTGCCATCGTAGGTCCGGGTCCGGGTCCGGCTCATAATCGTAGTCAGCGGCAGCAGCAGCAGGAGCCCCCTGATATGCAGCAGCATCGGCTGGTGCCTGAAAATGTGGACCTCCCCCTGGTAGATCACCAAGACCCCGCCCGTCTTTCCAAACCAAAGCCCCATCATGATCCCGTATGATGATGCCGGACTTGGCAAATGCCCGCCGACCAAGCCTGCAATCTTGTTTCATCATGGGCACTTTCCTGCCCTTGGTGACATCAACACCCACTGACATAAGCCAGTCGGTGATGATGTGACCAAAAGGCATATAGACTGTGTGGCGGCTCGGCTCTCTATAAGATAAGATGGACTGAAAAATGTTCTCCATGATATCAAAGTCCATCTGGCGGTGCATGCCATAGAGCATCAAGCAATGATAGGGTCGGATCTCGGCTAAGGGCTTGGAAGTGATCGGTAGGATACAGTTTGTGATGATCTTGAACAGGGCGTAATCAACAGGGGAGAGACGGAGTGTTGCAAAGGTCGGGAAATCAGGACCCAGCTCATCAAGTCCGGCTGGGCGGGGATGTCCAAAGAAATGCTGATAAATGGTGTCGGGGGTAACATCGGCAAAAGGAGCCAGCAAGAGGTCTGGGAGTTCAGGATAAATAGAATACAGGTTAGGCGATCGTCGACCACCTAGATACTCCGCTAGAATCTCATACGAGAAATCGAGATTTCTCTTTGCTACGCGGGTGATGAATTCAAAGCCTCCCTGAGGCCCTTGTTGAAGATTGTTGTAAAACTCTGAGATAAGATCATAGTTTATAGTCCGCTCCAAGGAGAGGAGAAAGCCAAGATTGTAGAAAGTGACTATCTCCATGATGGAGGGGCAATGTTCGGACAGAAAAGGAACATCAATCGATCGACAGGGGAGTAATTTGAAGGTACGGGATTGAAAAGCCTGTTCACAGGCAGCATTTGGAAAGTGAGAGCTTGAGGAAGGCTGAGACCTTCGGGAGGGCGCAGATGAAGAAGGGGCTTTGCCCTTCGAACTGCCCTCTACGGGCTCTTTTCCCTTGGATGATCTTCTAATTGATTTGAAGAGATGATCATGGCAACAAGTTAATCACAGAAAGGGAATCATGACACAAATTGAAAAGATCACAAGATCAATACGAGAATTGGTCATGGTATCAGATTGAATCAAAATAAGTGAACATGATCAAGACACAAGAATGAAATATCACATATGATGGAATTGATCATATGAGCACAAGGTTAATCAAAGACCCAAGAATTGATCATAAGGTATGACATTGAATACATTAGTCATAAACCAGAGGAATTGATCAAGTGAGATGAATTTAATCAATAAAAATAAGTGGTCATGGCAAGGAAGGGTCACAGCAAGGGTAGGGTCGCAACACAAGACGAAAACACCATAAGGAACAACATGGTTAGCGCAAATACATGATTGATAAAAGAAATGATAAACACCAAAGGAAAATCGCACAAGGAGCTTACTTTGGCGCCATCAAGTCGACTGTGAAGAAGATCTTGAAATCTGGAAGAAGAGCTCGCGGAGGAGAAGGTTCTCGGCGCAAGAAATGAGCGCAAAACCTTGAGCGAGAAGGGAACTTGCAGAAGACAAGGAAAAGCTCGCAGGAAATCTTCTCAGGATCGCACGCGCGTGCGCACACAAAAGCTCACTCGCAAGAGGAAGAAGAAGACGCAGGGAAGGCTCTCACACAGGATGAAGGGGCGCAAGTAGTGAGTTTCGGCGCTAGGGCTTGGGAGATGAGGGGTTTTTGCGAAGTTATTAGGTTGGTGGATCGGTCCACCAACCGAAATTTAATGTGATCGAATGGATCACCGTTTGATCTGATAGCTCCCAAACCGATCAGGCTCCGGCCTGATCGAACTGGCCTGATCCTGATCGGTCTGGTGACCGATCAGGCAGGCTCCTGATCGATCAGCTGATCGATCAGGATGCATACAATAGGGTTCGGAGAGTGAGCTGTGAGCCCCCTGATCGGTCTGTGGACCGATCACCACGGGGTGCCAGATCGGTCCGAGGACCGATCCAGGCTAGCACAGAATGTTTAGCCAAAATTTCGTAAAGTCTCTGTGACCCCTCTGATCGGTCTGTGGACCGATCACCACAGGAAGGAGCCAGATCAGCCCGGGGACCGATCAACCCGACGCCTGATCGGTCCAGTGACCGATCAGGGTTCCTGATATTCCCTAATACGATCTGAAACTTTCAGTTTCAGATTTCCACACGATTTCTGAAGGGATTTGATGAAAGATATCGATCTTGGAAGTGATCCCTTGACTAAGATTGATCCCTAAATAAGGATCAAAGGTCCTTATGGTTTGAACAAATCACTTTGCTCCACCCAAGTGGAGCCAAACTCAATCAACAATCATTCAAACAAGTTTGTATCAAAATCAAGTTTCCAATCAAGTTTCCTTGATTGGAATGTCCAAGTATGATCATGGAGCCAAGTACACATGTGTTATGCATTGATTTTCCCCATACTTGGTCACCGAAGTGATTTTTATCTCGTTAACTTAATTTGTCAAGGGATGCATTGACATTTTGAGAAATGTAGTTGATCCTAACATCTCACCCCATTTCTAGCAAACAAAAACGTTTTGGTAAACCTTATAATTTGTGTGAGATGTTCCCAAAGTTACCCAATTGTATCCTAACAATTAGAACTAATCATGAAGGGTTTTGAATGCATTTTGAAACCTATGAAGCGCGACACATTCCCAACTCCCTTCTTAAGAAACTAAACTCATTCTCGGGAAGTGGTTTAGTGAAAATGTCGGCTAGATTTGATTTGGACTCTACATATGAGAGTACAACATCTCCTTTAGCAACATGATCTCTAATGAAGTGGTGACGCACTTCAATATGTTTAGTCCTAGAATGATGGACTGGATTCTTAGTTGGGTTAATTGTGCTCATGTTGTCACACAACACTTGCACACCTCTGTAGCTCAATCCATAGTCCTCTAAATTATGTATCATCCACAACAATTGCGATATACTCTCTCCCATAGCAATATATTCTACCTCGGTCGTGGAGAGAGCAACACAATGTTGCTTCCGACTTGACCAACTAACTAAAGATGATCCTAAGAATTAGCAACCCCCACTAGTGATTTTTCGATCCAACTTACATCCGGTGTAGTCGGAATCGGTATAACTAATTAGGTCAAATGATTCGGTACGGGGGTACCAAAGACCGACACCAATTGTGCCTTTAAGATATCTCAAAATTCTCTTGACAGCAATCAAGTGAGATTCCTTGGCACAAACTTGATATCTAGCGCACATACCCACAGCAAAAAGTATATCAGGTCGACTAGCAGTGAGATATAGCAGACTACCTATCATGCTTCGATATTGAGTCAAATCAACAGGTTTACCACTCTCATCACTGTCTAATCTTGTGGTTGTTGCCATGGGAGTGGTTACCTCTTTTGAATCACTCATATTGAATTTTCGAAGCATCTCTTGAGTATACTTTGATTGGTGCACATGGATCCCATCTCGGGTTTGTTTGATTTCAAGTCCAAGGAAGAAAGTCAACTCTCCCACTAGACTCATTTCAAATTCACTTTCCATGTGTCCAATGAACTCATTTAAATAGTCCTTGTTGTTTGAGCCACAAATTATGTCATCGACATAAACTTGGGCTACAAATATATTGTCACAATCTCTCCGTAGAAATAGTGTAGGGTCTATTTGGCCTCTTACAAAGCCTTTCTCAATTAAAAATGTTGACAACCGCTCGTACCAAGCTCGGGGTGCTTGTTTAAGGCCATAGAGTGCCTTTTTAAGCTTAAATACGTGGTTTGGGAATTCGGTACTCTCAAACCCCGGAGGTTGTTCAACATAGACCTCTTCTCTAATTAAACCATTTAGAAAGGCCGATTTGACATCCATTTGATATAGCCTGAAACCTCGATGTGCTACAAATGCAAGCATCAATCGGATGGACTCTAATCGTGCCACGGGAGCATAGGTCTCATCATAATCAAGGCCTTCAACTTGACTATAACCCTTGGCTACCAAACGTGCCTTGTTTCTAATGATTTCTCCCTTGTGGTTCAATTTATTTTTGAAGACCCATTTGGTTCCAATAATGGTGGTCTTTTTGGGTCTAGGGACTAAGTCCCAAACTTGACTCCTTTCGAATTGACCTAGTTCATCTTGCATTGCGATGATCCAATCGGGATCATTTAATGCTTCATCAATTTTTCTAGGTTCAATTTCGGAAATTAAAGCAACTTTATTAGCCTCATTCTGGAAGAATGATCTAGTCCTAACCCCATGGTGGATGTCTCCAACAATTTGGTCTTGGGGATGACTAGAGGCTAATCTAGTTTGCCTAGGTGTTGGTGGTGCTTCTTGAATGGTTTCACTAGACACAAGCTCAACCTCAGGATCCGGCTGATCTATGGGTTGTCTAGGCTCACCGTCATCAGACTCATCACCATCAACAACATTTGGACTTTCATTCAAACTTAGTCTCCTAAGCTCAAATTGGACTTCATCTTCTGGTTGTCCATTGACTTTTGGAATTTCTTCAAAGACAACATCAGAAGACTCTTCAACCAATCTAGATTTCTTATTGTAGACTCGGTAGGCTTTGCTGACTAGGGAGTACCCGACTAGTATCCCTTCATCAGCCTTTGCCGTGAACTTTCCAAGGTGATCCTTGGTGTTTAGGATAAACACCTTACAACCAAACACCCTAAGGTGTTTAACTGTGGGTGGTTTCCCAAACCAAAGTTCATGGGGAGTCTTTCCTAAGAACCTATGGATGAGGACTCGGTTTTGCACGTAGCAAGCTATGTTTACAGCTTCGGCCCACAAGTAGCTCGGTAGTGAATACTCGTTAAGCATGCTTCGCATAGCCTCTTGTAGAACACGGTTCTTCCTCTCTACAACACCATTTTGTTGTGGTGTTCTAGGAGTAGAGAACTCATGTCTATACCCTCTATCTTGACAAAATTCTAAAAATCGTTGGTTTTAAAATTCACCTCCATGATCACTTCTAATTGTCTTAATAGTTGATGATTTTTCATTTTCAACCCTTCTACAAAAAGAAATGAAAACATCTAAGGTTTGGTCCTTATATTTTAGAAAATATGTCCATGTGTATTTAGTAAAATCATCAATGATAACAAAACAATATCTACTTCCATTCAAAGATATGATAGTGCTACAATTAAATAGATCAATGTGAAGTAAATCTAAAGCAGTAGATGTACTTACAGCGCTTTTACCTTTATGTGCAGATTTGGTTTGCTTACCCATTTGACATGCATCACAAAGTTTGTCTTTTTTATACTTGATGCTTGGTCAGCCACGAACTAATCCCTTGTTGGCCAACTTCTGGATGTTCTTCATGTTAACATGTGCTAGCCTCCGGTGCCAAAGGGTGGACTCCTCTTCTTTTGACATGAGACACTTAGCAAAAACATTAATAGCACTTTTAAAGGAAACTTGGTAAATGTTATCTACTCTAGTTCCTACTAGTACCGTGTCAAGGTTGTCATGTTGTCTAACTAGACATTGACTTGGTTGGAAATCAATTGTGTAACCCGCATCACACAATTGACTGATACTTGGAGATTAAATATCATCCCCTTGACTAGAAGAACATTCTTGATTCTAAGACATTCGGATATTTGAATGTCTCCTATTCCTATGACCTTAAGACTACTATTGTTACCAAATGAAACATTACCTCTACTTTTTCTTTGAAGTGTGGTAAACAATGATCTATCCCCGGTCATGTGTTTGGAGCATCCACTATCAATGAACCAAGTTGATAGATGCTCCTCCTCAATCATAACCTACACAATTCGAAAAATAGAAGTTTTAGGTACCCAAACCTTGGGACCTAAAGCACTTACTAAACAAGACTTAGGCACCCATGCTTTGACAACTTTCTTTTGAATCTTGGGTGTCTTAAGTGGCCTAACACCAGTCCTAGACATTAAGAACACAAATGAAGGTTCTTTGGGTCGGTAACCAATACCGACCCTATTGTAGATTGCCCTTTGGACATTCAAAATCATGTCTAGAGTCTTTAAACTTGTTGAGAACTTCTCAAGAATATTCTTGAGTCTCTCAACTTCGCTCTTTAATGATTTGTTCTCATCCTCTAGCAATTCATCATGTAAATCATCTATATCCTCATCCCTAGATGATTTCAAGTGTTCAACCTCAATTTTTAATGACTTAATCTCATCCTCTAACATTTCAACATGTAAATCATCTATATTCTTATCCCTAGATGATTTCAATTGTTCAACTTCTAATTGCAATGATTTAACCCTATTTTTTGACTTCTTCAACATATTGGTTAAACATGCAATAGCTCTATAACATTTTTCAAGTTCGGGAGAGGTTACCTCTGTTGATGCAGTCTGGCCCTGACTGTTGTTTTGGTGTTGACAAACGATTTTAGTTTAGGTTGATGATTATGATGATTATGATTAAGTCCTGATCGAGGATTAGACATGATATGGAGAATCCTAGCTTGGAGGGCTAGGTGTTGGAGAAATCCTAACCTGGAGGGTTAGGTGTGAAAAATCCTAGCTTGGAGGGCTAGGTGTTAGAAAAGTCCTGATTCGGAAGGGTTGGGTGAAAAGTCCTAGCTTGGAGGGCTAGGTGAAAAGTCCTAACTTAGAGGGTTAGGTGCAAATTCCCATCCTGGAGGATTAGGTGAAAAAGTCCTGGCTTGGAGGGTCAGGTGCCTAGCTTGGAGGGCTAGGTTGGATGAAGTTCTAACTCGGAAGGGTTGGGTGAAAAGTCCTAGCTTGGAGGGCTAGGTGAAAAGTCCTAGCTTGGAGGGCTAGGTGAAAAGTCCTAGCTTGGAGGGCTAGGTGAAAAGTCCTAACTTGGAGGGTTAGGTGCAAATTCCCAACTTGGAGAGTTAGATGGAAAATCCTTAGCTTGGAGGGCTAAGGTGGATGAAAACTTAGCTTGGAGGGCTGAGTTTAAGTCCCTGGATCGGTCTGGTGATCGATCAGGGATTCTGGCACGCTGCTCCTTCGTGGATCGGTCTGGTGACCGATCCAGCGATGACTGATTGGTCTGGTGACCGATCAGGGAGCACACAGTGAGGTTGGGAACCTACTATGCTGCTCCTGATCGATCTGGTGACCGATCAGGGAGTATGCATTTCACCCATTGACTGGCTCCTGATCGGTCTGATGACCGATCAGGGAGCAAGCAGTGAGGTTGAGTTCACTTGCTGAACTGCTCCTCACTAAGATCGATCAGGACGGTTCCTGATCGGTCTGGTGATGACCTGATCGGATTGCTGACCGATCAGGTGACACCCTGATCGGTCAGTTGACCGAGCAGAAGGCTTAGCCTGCGAAACTCAGAAATCGCCCGATATAAGGGTGGATCGGTCAGGTGAACGATCCATAACCTGGGATTGGTCCGGTGATCGATCCAGGAGAAGTCACAAAGAAATCACGATTTCTGATTGAGCGTTGGGGACCGATCAGGACAGAGCCTGATCGGTCTGGACCTAGCCTGATCGGTCTGGTGACCGATCAGGAGTCTCTCTGATCGGTCAGGTGACCGATCACTTTAATTCAAAATGCACTGTCAGACGCTCTGATCGCGTCTGACCATATTCGATTCGCTGTTGTTTATCTCTGATATTTGATTTACTGCGTGATTTGCTGCTCTAACAGTCTGATTAAGTTACAGGTGACAGGGGAGGATTCAAACACTCAAGGAGAAGTCAAAGAGGGCTTTCCTTGAAGCAGGTTTGTCCCTTTCTCAACTCAGGTTGCAACGGCTGGAGCTGCAGGACTGAAGCCGCTGACTGAAGCTTGGCTGAGGGAGCTCAGGAAGTTCAGTAAGGGTTCAGTGTAGCTGACGCGTTGGCAGTGAGGCAGCTGTAGGCTGCTGGAGATGAGGTCACTTGTTGCTTAGTGGAGAAACAAAAGGAACGAGAGAGTTTCGGTGGAGAAAAAGTTCGACAGTTCTTCAGCTTGTGCTCTTGAGTTCCAGTGCTTTGAGTTCTCCACATTAAGCTTGCTGTGTTCTTGAAGTTTCCATAATTCCAAGCAAGCAATTGAGAAGCAATCATCCATTACTTGAGCGCTTGAAGGAGAGAACAAGAAGCTTGGAGTCCGACAGTGGGAAGACACGAAGAAGGGTTCTTGCGTGAGATCGCCACTGGGTGGAGCTCAGGGAAGCTTGCTGTGTTTTTGTCCTTGCTAAGTGTTTGAGTAAGATCCTTCCTGGTGTTTCTTTGTGCTTAATCTATATCCTTGTTTGAAACACACTGTGGAGAGGTTTCTCCACCGAGAAGGAGGTTGCTGAATTATCCGGTGTTAACCGGGGCTTGATCTGCCGACGATCAAGGGATCGCCCACCTTAAGGGCACGCCAAGGAGTAGGGGCAAGTTATCCCCGAACCTTGTAAAATCTCCTTGTTAGCGATCTTGCTAATCTTGCTAGTTAGTTTTCGGTTTTAGTTTCTGCACATCCTGTTTTCCATACTTCCGCTGTGCTACTAACAACCTCAAGTGCAGAAACTTGCTAACTCTCCAAGGAAAAGCGATTGGCTATATTCACCCCCCCTCTCTAGCCATCTCGTCACCAACAAGTGGTATCAGAGCTTGGGGCTCTGTTTACGGCTTAACATCCAAGAGTTATCAACAAGATGACTTTGAGAGAAGGCTTCTCCACCACCCGACCTCCATTCTTTGATGGCGCCGACTTTCAATATTGGAGATCAAAGATGGAATACTACTTGAAGATGGATATCCACACTTGGTTCGCAGTGAAGGAGGGATTCGTTCCTCCTAAGGATGACGAAGGCAAAGAACTCGAGTCTTCACGATGGACTGCGGAACAAACTCGGAAGAGTGAAGCCGACGCGAAGGCGGTTGTCACTCTACAATGTGGAATGAACAAAGACCAACTCATCAAGGTTGGTCCTTTCACAAGTGCGAAGGACTTGTGGAACAAACTCATCGAGCTTCATGAAGGCACCCGGGACTCTAGAATTGCCAAGAGGGACTTGTTCCTCAATCAACTCCAAAATCTCTCCATGAAGGAGAATGAGTCGGTAAGTGAGCTCCATAGCCGGTTCAAGGAAGTTCTCAATGGACTTCATTCAATTGATGAAAAGGTCGAGAACCGCGACCTTGTGAGGTATGTCTTGAAAGCATTTCCAAGGAATGCTTTGTGGTCATCCATGGTGGATGCCTACAAAGTATCCAAGGACCTATCTATTGTTAAGTTAGATGACTTATTTTGTGAGATGGAATTGCATGAAATGGCTAACAAAGGCCCCAAAGAGAAGGAGATTGCCTTAGTTGCAGGGGATCGAACCAACAAGAAGAAGAAGGAGAAGAAGAAGGAGAAGGAGGTCTCATCATCTTCATCTTCTTCCGAATCCGAATCAAATTCCGAGGAAGATGGCATCGGCTCCTCTTCATCCGAAATGACCAACTTTGTGAGGAGGATGATGCGAAGAGACCGACGTTTCAAAAGTAGAGGTAACACTAGTGAATCCAAACTTGATAAGAATAATGCATCTTGCTTTGAGTGTGGTAGGAAAGGGAATTTCAAGAATGAATGTCCAAAGCTTAAGAAGAAGGAGGAGAAATCCAAAAGAAAAGAAGAAAAATCCAAGAAGAAGAAGAAAGCTTTGAAGGCTTCTTGGGATGAGTCATCCTCTAGCTCATCCGATGATGAAAAGGAGGAGAAGAGCACAAGGCAAGTGGCTCTCATGACTCTTGGAGAGGAGAGCAGTGATGAATCTTCAAGCTCCGCAAACACGGCTTCATCATCTTCGGATGATGAAGAGGTAACTTCTCCCAAGCTTGAAAAATGTTATAGAGCAATTGCATGTTTAACTAGTATGCTTAAGAAATCCAAAAATAAAGTTAAAGTATTGCAATTAGAAATTACTCAATTGAAGGCATCTAGAGATGATAACATTGATGATTTGCATGTTGAATTACTAGAAGATGAAATTAAATCGTTGAAACATGAGATTGTAAGCTTGAAATCCTCTAAGGTTGAGGAAATCAGCAATTTGCGTGATAACGTTTTAGTAGAGGAAAACCAATCATTGAAGAGTGAAGTTGAGAAACTCAAGAATATTCTTCGGAAATTCTCAAATAGCTCTAAGACCCTAGATATGATCCTAAATGCCCAAAGGGCAGTCTACAATAGGGCTGGTATTGGTTACCGCCCTAAAGAACCCTCATTTGTGTCTCTCATGTCTAGGACTGACATGAGACAATCTAGGACACCCAAAACTCAAAAGAAAGTTGTCAAGGCATGGGTGCCTAAGTCATGTTTAGTTGATACTTTAGGTCCCAAGGTTTGGGTACCTAAGACTTCTATTTTTCGAATTGTGTAGGTTATGATTGAGGGGAGCACCTATCAACTTGGTTCGTTGATAGTGGATGCTCCAAACACATGACCGGGGATAGATCATTATTTACCACACTTCACAAGAAAAGTAGAGGTAATGTATCATTTGGTAACAATGGTAGTCTTAAGGTCATAGGAATAGGAGACATTCAAATATCCGAATGTCTTAGAATCTCAAATGTCCTTCTAGTCAAGGGGATGAAATTTAATCTCCTAAGTGTCAGTCAATTGTGTGACACGGGTTACACAATTGACTTCCAACCAAGTCAATGTCTAGTTAGACAAACTGACACCTTGTACATGGTACTAGTAGGAGCAAGAGTAGACAATATTTATCAAGTTTCATTTAAAAGTGCTACTAATGCTTTTGCTAAGTGTCTCATGTCAAAAGAAGAAGAGTCCACCCTTTGGCACCAGAGGTTAGCACATGTGAACATGAAGAACATCCGGAAGTTGGCCACCAAGGGACTAGTCCGAGGCTTACCAAGCATCAAGTATGAAAAAGATAAATTATGTGATGCATGTCAAATGGGTAAGCAAACAAAATCTGCACATAAAGGTAAAAGCACTGTAAGTACTTCCAATGCATTAGATTTACTTCACATGGATCTATTTGATTGTAGTACTATCATATCATTGAATGGAAGTAGATATTACTTTGTGATTATTGATGATTTTACTAGATACACATGGACATACTTTTTGAAACATAAGGACCAAACCTTAGATGTGTTCATTTCTTTTTGTAGAAGGGTAGAAAATGAAAAATCATTAACAATTAAGACAATTAGAAGTGATCATGGAGGTGAATTCCAAAATCAAAGGTTTCTAGAATTTTGTCAAGATAAGGGTTATAGACATGAGTTCTCTACTCTTAGAACACCACAACAAAATGGTGTTGTAGAGAGGAAGAACCGTGTACTTCAAGAGGCTGCACGAAGCATGCTCAATGAGTACTCACTCCCGTGTTACTTATGGGCTGAAGCTGTAAATACAGCTTGCTATGTGCAAAATCGAGTTCTCATCCATAGGTTTTTAGGAAAGACTCCCCATGAACTTTGGTTTGGGAAACCACCTACGGTTAAACACCTTAGGGTGTTTGGTTGTAAGGTGTTCATCCTAAACACCAAGGATCACCTTGGAAAGTTCACAGCAAAGGCTGATGAAGGGATACTAGTCGGGTACTCCCTCGTTAGCAAAGCCTACCGAGTCTACAACAAGAAGTCTAGATTAGTTGAAGAGTCTGCTGATGTGGTCTTTGAAGAAGTTCCAAAATCAAGTGACCAATCAGAAAATGTAGGAGGAGTTCAACTCGAACTTAGGAGACTAAGTTTGAATGAAACTCCAAGTGTTGTTGATGGTGATGAGTCTGATGACGGTGAACCTAGACAACCCACTGATCAGCCGGATCCTGAGGCTGAACTTGTGTCTAGTGAACCTGTTCAAGAAGCACCACCAACTCCAAGGCAAACTAGATTAGCCTCTAGTCATCCCAAGACCAAATTGTTGGAGACATCCATCAAGGGGTTAGGACTAGATCATTCTTCCGGAATGAGGCTAATGAAGTTGCTCTAATTTCAAAAATTGAACCTAGAAAAATTGATGAAGCATTAAATGATCCCGATTGGATTATCGCTATGCAAGATGAACTAGGTCAATTCGAGAGGAGTCAAGTTTGGGACTTAGTCCCTAGACCTAAGAGGACCACAATTATTGGAACCAAATGGGTCTTCAAGAACAAATTGAACCACAAAGGAGAAATCATTAGAAACAAGGCACGCTTGGTAGCCAAAGGCTACAGTCAAGTTGAAGGCCTTGATTATGATGAGACTTATGCTCCCGTGGCACGATTAGGGAAGAGATCTATGTCGAACAACCTCCGGGGTTTGAGAGTACCGAATATCCAAACCACGTGTTCAAGCTCAAAAAGACACTTTATGGCCTTAAACAAGCACCCCGAGCTTGGTATGAGCGGTTGTCGACATTTTTAATTGAGAAGGGCTTCGTTAGAGGCCAAATAGACCCTACACTATTTCTACGAAGAGATGGTGGCAATATATTTATAGCCCAAGTATATGTCGATGACATAATTTGTGGCTCAAACAACAAGGGCTATTTAAATGAGTTCATTGGACACATGGAGAGTGAGTTTGAAATGAGTCTAGTGGGAGAATTGACTTTCTTCCTTGGACTTGAAATCAAGCAAACTCGCGATGGTATCCATGTGCACCAATCAAAGTATACACATGAAATGCTTCGAAAATTCAATATGAGTGAGTCGAAAGAGATAACCACTCCCATGGCTACAAACACAAGATTAGACAATGATGAGAGTGGTAAACCCGTTGATCTAACTCAATATCGAAGCATGATAGGTAGTTTGCTATACCTCACAGCCAGCCGACCAGATATACTATTTGCTGTAGGTATGTGCGCTAGGTATCAAGTCTATGCCAAGGAATCTCACCGAATCGCTGTTAAGCGAATTTTGAGATATCTTAAGGGCACAATTGGTGTAGGTCTTTGGTATCCCCGTACCGAATCTTTTGACTTGATGGGCTATACGGATTCCGACTACGCTGGATGTAAGTTGGACCGGAAGAGCACTAGTGGGGGCTGCCAATTCTTAGGGTCGTCCTTAGTAAGTTGGTCGAGTCGGAAGCAACATTGTGTTGCTCTTTCCACTACCGAGGCAGAATATATCGCCATGGGAGAGAGTATATCGCAATTGTTGTGGATGATTCATACCTTCCATTCTAGGACAAAACATATTGAAGTAAGACACCACTTCATTAGGGATCATGTAGCTAGGGGGAACATCATACTCTCTCATGTAGAGTCAAAGTCAAACCTAGCTGACATTTTCACTAAACCACTTCCCGAAAATGAATTTAGTTTCCTAAGACGGGAATTGGGAATGTGTCGCGCTTCATGATTTTCAAATTGCATTCAAAACCCTTCATGATTATTTCGAAATTGTTGGGAACAATTGGGTAACTTTGGGAACATCACACACAAACTATAAGGTTTAACAAAACGTTTTTGTTTGCTAGATATGGGGTGAGATGTTAGGTTTAACTATATTTCTCAAAATGTCATTGCATCACTTGAGAAATTAAGTTGACGAGATAATAATCACGGTGGTGACCAAGTATGGGGAAAACCATTGCATAACATATGTTTATATGGCTCCATGATCATACTTGGACATTCCAATCAAGGCAACTTGATTGGAAACTTGAATTTGGAATCAAAACTTGGTTGAATTTGCTTGATTGATTGTTGAATGAGTTTGACTCCATTTGTATGGGTCAAAGTGATTGTTGAATCTATAAGGACCTTTGATTCTTGTTAAGGGATCAGTTTTAGTCAGGAAATCATGTCCAAGTTCGATAAAGTTCATCAGATCTCGTTGGAAAGTTTCAGAAATTCTGAAACTGAACATTTCAGTTCGTATCAGGGAATACCAGGAACCCTGATCGGTCACCGGACCGATCAGGCATAGGGCTGATCGGTCCCTGGACCAATCTGGCTTCTTCTTGTGGTGTTCGGTCCACAGACCGATCAGGGAGCCCAGCAGTTTTCCTCTAGACCCTACTGTTCGTGTCCTAATCGGTCAACCGACCGATCAGAAGCGCGTCTGATCGGTCATCCGACCGATCAGGATACGCTCAGTCCGATCAGGTTGTAGCCTGATCGGTCTGAGTGCGATCAGATCGAACGGTGATCCGTTCAGATGCATTAAATTCTGGTTGGTGGACCGATCCACCAACCGATTAACTTCGCCAAACACCTTTAGCGCCAAACCCTAGCGCCGAAACTCCTCATCTGCGCGACCTTGCTTGAGCGAGAGCACTCTCCTGCGTCTCTCCCACTTCGTGCGTGCGAATCCTTGCGGAGATCCCTACTGGTGTCTTCCTGTTCCCTGCGCGCTCTCCACTTACTCCAAACTCTCTGCGTCTGATAGTTTTTATTGAGCAGGCCTCTTTCTCTCTCAACCTTGAGGAACTAGTTTCTTCCTCCCTTGCGCAAGCTCACCCATGGCGCCTAAGTAAGCTTTGATTTCAGTTTTTCTACAAATCTCTTCATGGATTATATGGATATGAAGCTAACCATAGTTTTTGTTCTTGTTCTTGGTGGTGTACCGTGGTCATGTTTTGCCTACCGTGACCTTACCTTCTCACCTTATGTCAATGATCGAATCTATCTATCTTTTGATTGGGTATCATCTTACATGATCAATTCTTGTTTTGTATGATCGATCTTATCAAATTATTTGAATCCTGTGTTATGATCAATTCAAAACCCTATAGAAAGTCTTCCAAGGGAAAGGAACCTATGGAGGATAGTTCTAAGGGCAAAGGCCCTTCGTCTTCTACACCTCCTATGAGGCCTCTATCTCCCCCGCATCCTAGATTTCAGAACATTCTCTATGCCCTAGAGTTTCATTGGTACAACTTCAAACTAATGCCATGTCGGTCAGTGGATCAAACTTTTGTTTATGAACACTGTCCTACGGTGAGAGGAATCATTGAGTACTATGAGCTTCAAAACATCCTGTTCTTAGAAAGGCCAATCAATATTGATTTGGTCTCTGAATTCTACAATAGTCTGGCCAATGGGGAAGGCACGGGGTGGAGGACCCGTGTCACCGGTGTCGATCTTGACTTTACCCTATCATCCTTCACTATGTTTCTGGGTTGTCGTCGCTCCGAGAATGATTTTTCGCTCTATCCATATCTTCCTGACCCTCTTCCTGTCCCCTTTACTAGAGTCACTCCTGACTCCATCTATGAGCATTTTCTAGGCCACCCCAGGCCACAGAGTTCTGGTGCGCACACCCGTACATTTCCCACGTTTCCTGCTCTCCATCTATCTCCCATTGTTTACGTTCTGTTTAAGATTATCACAAATTGTCTTCTTCCAACTATGTCAAAGCGTCTTGATGAGATCCATCTATTCCACTGCCTGATGCTTTACGGGATGCATCTGCAGTTAGATTTTGACATAGCACCGTCCATCTATTTCTCCATCATTGTTCATGGTCTGAGGTATGGTCAGACGATCTATATGCCATTTGGTCATATCATCACTGCCTGGCTACAGTCCGCGGGGATCGATATCTCACAAGGTCGTACTGAACCTATCGTGCGACAGGACTGCCGACTTGATCGTCGCAAGCTGGCCCAGTCTGGTATTGTTGTCGGATCACGAGGGTTGCGTTGGAAGAATCAGAGACACATGGGGGAGTTTCCAGGAGCAGCCCATTCCCAGGAGCAGCCCGCTGGTATAGATGATTATGATGAGTGGGCTCCTGACCTTCGATGGCAGATTGCGGAGTTAGAGCGGATGCTGCAGCACGAATTGCATATCTCTGCGCTCTGGCGACAGGAGGTCCGCTCAAAATTTCAGACTTTTGATCACCGTCTCGACGCTTTAGCCTCTAATATCTCTGAGATGCACTCCTTCCAGGACAGATGGTATGAAGAATGGTATCATCATACATTTCCTGATGGTGCATCTCCTAGTGGCCCTTCACCAGGAGATATCATCTACATTGATGATTTAGACGATGATCCAGCTGACGATTGACCGCTCTGTGTTCGTGTTTGATGTTTTTGATGGATGTGTGTACGTCCTGACTTTTGTCTGTTCTATCTTGTTTAGGATGTTACTGTTTGTTGATGCTATGGTGACTACTATTTGAAATTGTGCTATATTGTCATGATTATGTTTTTATCTCATGATAGTATGCCTATTGTTGCATGTTGTTTATATGACTATGATCTGCATCTTTGATCTATTGTCATGTTCATGCTTACAATGTCATGTCTACTGATACTTATGAATATTATGGCATGCTTTGTGAGTTTATACTTCATACTCATATGATGCATGTGGTTGCTATGTCTTGCCAAATCTTTTTCACATGTGTTCGTATGGTTATCCATCAATCTATCACATCTTTGTTGAGTTGGGATACCTCTAGGGTTGAGGGGGAGTTTATTTTAATCTTAACAGTCCCTCTTGCCCCTTTTCGGTGTTCGACAAAGGGGGAGAGTGTGGATTGGTTAAGTTTAGAAATGATCATGATTGTAGGGGGAGGATCTGGATTCCCCTATGATTCTAAATTTGGAAAATTGATTGAGAATCCCTAAACTTAAAATCAGGTTGTCAAACAACAAAAAGGGGGAGATTGTTGATGCAGTCTGGCCCTGACTGTTATTTTGGTGTTGACAAACGATTTTAGTTTAGGTTGATGATTATGATGATTATGATTAAGTCCTGATCGAGGATTAAGCATGATATGGAGAATCCTAGCTTGGAGGGCTAGGTGTTGGAGAAATCCTAACCTGGAGGGTTAGGTGTGAAAAATCCTAGCTTGGAGGGCTAGGTGTTGGAAAAGTCCTGATTCGGAAGGGTTGGGTGAAAAGTCCTAGCTTGGAGGGCTAGGTGAAAAGTCCTAACTTGGAGGGTTAGGTGCAAATTCCCATCCTGGAGGATTAGGTGAAAAAGTCCTGGCTTGGAGGGTCAGGTGCCTAGCTTGGAGGGCTAGGTTGGATAAAGTTCTAACTCGGAAGGGTTGGGTGAAAAGTCCTACCTTGGAGGGCTAGGTGAAAAGTCCTAGCTTGGAGGGCTAGGTGAAAAGTCCTAACTTGGAGGGTTAGGTGCAAATTCCCAACTTGGAGAGTTAGATGGAAAATCCTTAGCTTGGAGGGCTAAGGTGGATGGAAACTTAGCTTGGAGGGCTGAGTTTAAGTCCCTGGATCGGTCTGGTGATCGATCAGGGATTCTGGCACGCTGCTCCTTCGTGGATCGGTCTGGTGACCGATCCAGCGATGACTGATTGGTCTGGTGACCGATCAGGGAGCACACAGTGAGGTTGGGAACCTACTGTGCTGCTCCTGATCGATCTGGTGACCGATCAGGGAGTATGCGTTTCACCCATTGACTGGCTCCTGATCGGTCTGATGACCGATCAGGGAGCAAGCAGTGAGGTTGAGTTAACTTGCTGAACTGCTCCTGATCGGTCTGATGACCGATCAGGATCACTGTGCATATCGTTCTGGTGAACGATCCAGCTTCGCGGGCTCCTCACTAAGATCGATCAGGACGGTTCCTGATCGGTCTGGTGATGACCTGATCGGACTGCTGACCGATCAGGTGACACCCTGATCGGTCAGTTGACCGAGCAGAAGGCTTAGCCTGCGAAACTCAGAAATCGCCCGATATAAGGGTGGATCGGTCAGGTGAACGATCCACAACCTGGGATCGGTCCGGTGATCAATCCAGGAGAAGTCACAAAGAAATCGCGATTTCTGATTGAGCGTTGGGGACCGATCATGACAGAGCCTGATCATTCTGGACCTAGCCTGATCGGTCTGGTGCCCGATCAGGAGTCTCTCTGATCGGTCAGGTGACCGATCACTTTAATTCAAAATGCACTGTTAGACGCTCTGATCGCGTCTGACCATATTCGATTCGCTGCTGTTTATCTCTGATATTTGATTTACTGCGTGATTTGCTGCTCTAACAGTCTGATTAAGTTACAGGTGACAGGGGAGGATTCAAACACTCAAGGAGAAGTCAAAGAGGGCTTTCCTTGAAGCAGGTTTGTCCCTTTCTCAACTCAGGTTGCAACGGCTGGAGCTGCAGGACTGAAGCCGCTGACTGAAGCTTGGCTGAGGGAGCTCAGGAAGTTCAGTAAGGGTTCAGTGTAGCTGGCGCGTTGGCAGTGAGGCAGCTGTAGGCTGCTGGAGATGAGGTCACTTGTTGCTTAGTGGAGAAACAAAAGGAACGAGAGAGTTTCGGTGGAGAAAAAGTTCGACAGTTCTTCAGCTTGTGCTCTTGAGTTCCAGTGCTTTGAGTTCTCCACATTAAGCTTGCTGTGTTCTTGAAGTTTCCATAATTCCAAGCAAGCAATTGAGAAGCAATCATCCATTACTTGAGCGCTTGAAGGAGAGAACAAGAAGCTTGGAGTCCGACAGTGGGAAGACACGAAGAAGAGTTCTTGCGTGAGATCGCCACTGGGTGGAGCTCAGGGAAGCTTGCTGTGTTTTTGTCCTTGCTAAGTGTTTGAGTAACATCCTTCCTGGTGTTTCTTTGTGCTTAATCTATATCCTTGTTTGAAACACACTGTGGAGAGGTTTCTCCACCGAGAAGGAGGTTGCTGAATTATCCGGTGTTAACCGGGGCTTGATCTGCCGACGATCAAGGGATCGCCCACCTTAAGGGCACGCCAAGGAGTAGGGGCAAGTTATCCCCGAACCTTGTAAAATCTCCTTGTTAGCGATCTTGCTAATCTTGCTAGTTAGTTTTCGGTTTTAGTTTCTGCACATCCTGTTTTCCATACTTCCGCTGTGCTACTAACAACCTCAAGTGCAGAAACTTGCTAACTCTCCAAGGAAAAGCGATTGGCTATATTCACGCCCCCTCTCTATCCATCTCGTCACCAACAACCTCTTCATCATCCGAAGATGATGAAGCCGCGTTTGAAGAGTCGGAAGATTCATCATTGCTTTCTTCACCAAGAGCCATGAGTGCCACATGCCTTATGCTTTTCTCCTCCTCTTCATCTGATGAGCTTGAGGAGGACTCATCCCAAGTGGCCTTTAAGGTCTTCTTCTTTTTCTTGGATTTCTCCTCTTTCTTCTTGGATTTCTCCTCCTTCTTCTTTAGCTTTGGGCATTCACTCTTGAAGTGCCCTTTCTTGCCACACTCATAACAAGAGGCATTAGACTTATCAACTTTAGCTTCACTAGGGTTACCTTTACCCTTGAAGCGTCGACCCCTTCTCATCATTCTTCACACAAAATTTGCCATCTCGGAGGAAGAAGACCGGCTGCCATCTTCCTCGGATTCGGACTCGGATTCGGAAGAGGATGAAGATGAAGAGACTTCCTTCTCCTTCTTCTTCTTGTTGGATCGGTCCCCTGCAACTAAGACAATTCTCTTTTCCTTGGAGCCTTTGTTAGCCATTTCATGAAGTTCCATCTCACAAAATAGATCATCTAGTTTAACGATTGATAAATCCTTGGAAACTTTGTAGGCATCCACCATGGATGACCACAAAGCATTCCTTGGAAATGCTTTTAACACATACCTCACAAGGTCGCGGTTCTCGACCTTTTCATCAATTGAGTGGAGACCATTCAATACCTCTTTGAATCTGCTGTGGAGCTCACTTACAGTCTCATTCTCCTTCATGGAGAGGTTTTGAAGTTGATTGAGGAATAAGTCCCTCTTGGCGATTCTTGAGTCTCGGGTTCCCTCGTGGAGTTCGATGAGCTTGTTCCACAAGTCTTTTGCACTTAAAATGGACCAACCTTGATGAGTTGGTCTTTGTTCATGCCACATTGTAGGGTCACCACCGCCTTTGCGTCGGCTTCACTCTTTCGAGTTTGTTCAGCCGACCAACGCCCTGATTCGAGTTCCTTGCCTTCATCATCCTTAGGAGGGGTGAAACCCTCCTTCACAGCGAACCAAGTGTTGATGTCCATCTTTAGGTAGTACTCCATCTTCGATCTCCAATATTGGAAATCTGCTCCATCGAAGAAAGGAGGTCGGGTGGTGGAGAAGCCTTCTCTCAAAGCCATTCTTGATAGCTCTCGGTTGTTAATCAGCTTGTACAGAGCCCCAAGCTCTGATACCACTTGTTGGAACTCGGATGGCTAGAGAGGGGGGAGGGTGAATATAGCCACACACTTGGACTTTAAGCTTTTGAAATTTCTGCGACTCAAATATTAGTAGCACAGCGGAAGCTAAAGAAAACAGAGTGTGCAGAAATAAAACCTAGCTAAGCACAAATACAAAACGCTAACAAGATGATTTACAAGGTTTGAGGATAACTTGCCCCTACTCCTTGGCGTGCCCTTAAGGTGGACGATCCCTTGGTCGTCGGCAGATCAAGCCCCGGTGAACACCGAATAAAATGCAACCTCCTTCTCGGTGGAGTAACCTCTCCACAGCGTTTCAACAAAGATAGAGTTTTAAGCACAATGAAACACAAGAAAGATCTTACTTAGCACTTAGAACAAACAAGAACACAGCAAGCTTCTCCCGAGCTCCACTCAGCGCAGATCTCACGCAAGAACACCCTTCTTCGTGTCTTCTCGCTGATGGACTCAAGCCTCTTGTTCCTTCTTTCAAGTGCCCAAGTAATGGATGGTTGCTTCAAAGATTACAGCTGCTTGCTCAAGAACGATGGAGCAGAGAACACAAGCACGCAGCGTTACTGATCAGAGTTGTTGCAGTTAGAGTTGTTGTGGAGACTTGTTCGCCCAAGCGCTTAAGTCTCCTCCACTCAGCTCTAGGTCACCATCTCACTGCAGCCTCCAGCTGCTCTCCTGCAACCACCAGCCACTTCTGAGCTCTTCTGGGCTCCCTGAGCCTCCCTCAGACCAGCCCCAGTCAGCAGCTCCAGCCAGCGCCAGCGTCCGTTGCAACCTGAGATGGAAAACGGGCAAACCTGCTCCAAGGAAAGGCCTCCATTGACTCTCCTTGAGTGTTTGAATCCTTCCCTGTCACCTGCAGCTTAATCAGAGCATTAGCACAGCACATCAAGCAGTAAATCAAGTATCAGAGATCAAACGCAGAGAATCAGATACGTTCAGATGCGATCAGAGCGTCTGACAAAGCAATTTGAATTAAAGTGATCGGTCACCGGACCGATCAGGCAGCCTCCTGATCGATCACCAGACCGATCAGGCTGGGTTCAGACCGATCAGGCTCCATCCTGATCGGTCCCCAACGCTCAATCAGAAATCGCGATTTCTCTGGGACTCTCCTGGACCGATCACCAGACCAATCCCAGGTTGTGGACCGATCACCAGACCGATCCACCCCTTTGCCGGACGATTTCTGAGCTTCGCAGTCCAACCCTCCTGATCAGTCACCGGACCGATCAGGGAGCCTCCTGATTAGTCACCAGACCGATCAGGTCATGCTCAGACCGATCAGGCTCCGTCCTGATCGGTCATAGTGAGGAACTCGCGACGCTTGATCGTTCTCCAGAACGATCTGCACAGTGATCCAGATCGGTCACCAGACCGATCAGGAGCAGATCAGCAGGGGAACTCAACCTCACTGTGTGCTCCCTGATCGGTCACCAGATCGATCAGGAGCCAAGCAGTGTGTGAAACGCATACTCCCTGATCGGTCACCAGACCAGTCAGTCATCGCTGGATCGGTCACCAGACCGATCCACGAAGGAGCACCGTGTCAACTCCCTGATCGGTCACCAGACCGATCCAGGGGCTCCAACCTAGCCCTCCAAGCTAGGGTTTCATCCAACCTAGCCCTCCAAGCTAGGACCTGACCCTCCAAGCCTGGATTTTTCACCTAACCCTCCAGTTGGGACTTTTCACCTAACCCTCCAAGTTAGGACTTTTCACCTAGCCCTCCAAGCTTGGACTTTTCACTCAACCTTCCGAGTTAGGACTTTTCCACACCTAGCCCTTCAAGCTAGGACCTGACCCTCCAAGCCAGGACTTTTTCACCTAACCCTCCAAGTTGAGACTTTTCACCTAACCCTCTAAGTTAGGACTTTTCACCTAGCCCTCCAAGCTAGGATTATTCACACCTAACCCTCCAGGTTATGACTTTTCACCACCTAGCCCTCCAAGCTAGGATTTTCCAATCACTCCATGCCTAATCCCCGATTAGGACTTAATCATAATCATAATCATCAACCTAAACTAAAATCGATGTCAACACCAAAACAACAATCAGGGTCAGACTGCATCAACAAAGAGGTCTTGCTAGAGGACCTCGCCCATCCGCGAGAAGATGAAGGACCTAATGAGGAACGAAGGGAGGTCGAGAATGAGGAAGTACGAATCCATCCTCAACATGGAGGAGGAAGCACGCGCATCGCCCTCGACCTCGCACCGGAATTAAGAAACCGTCTCATCGAGTGCCTGCGAAATCATAAGGATGTCTCCGCTTGGGCCGCTGAAGAGATTAAAGGAGTTCCATCGACATTGTCCATGCACCACTTGCATGTTACGCCGGGAGCCCATCCCGTGAAGCAAAGGCGGAGGCATTTCGCCCCTGACCAAGATAAGGTCATTCGAGATGAAGTCCAAAAGTTGTTAAAAGACAGACACATTAGAGAAGTCCAATTTCCAGCCTGGCTGGCTAATGTGGTCCTCGTCCCTAAGCCCGGGGGCAAATGGCGAGTCTGCATCGACTTTCGAGACTTAAACAAAGTCTGCTACCCCCTGCCGCGGATAGACCGGATGGTGGACTCTACGGCCGGGTGTGAGTTCATCTCAATATTAGATGCTTGCTAGGGCTACCACCAAGTCCCACTCACTCTCGAGGACCAGGAGAAGGTCAATTTTGTGACGGTCGATGGCACATACTGCTACAAGGTCATGCCCTTCGGCTTACACAATTCGGGCGCCACATAACAGCGAATGATGGACAAAGTCTTCAGGTACCAGATCAGGCGGAACATCGAGATGTACGTAGACGACATCCTAGTAAAGACTGGTAAGGGAGGAGACATGATAGCTGACCTTGAAGAGACGTTCGCCACCCTGAGGACTAACAGGTTGAAACTAAACCTAGCTAAGTGTTTGTTTGGGATAAAAAGTGGCAGGTTCTTGGGGTATATGGTGACGGAGAGGGGGATCGAAGCCAATGCGGAAAAGGTAAAGGCCATTCTGGATATGCCGCCCCCACGGAATTTCAAGGAAGTACAACGGCTGAATGGAAGGATCATGACGCTATCCAGATTCATCTCCAAATCCGCAGACAAGACCCTCCCCTTCTTCAAAATCCTGAGAAAAGCCGCTAAGTTCGAGTGGCATGACCAGTGTGAGAAGGCCTTTGCAGAGTTGAAGACTTACTTTGCAGACCTCCCTACCCTGCACAAACCCGTGGAAGGGAAGACCTTATTTGTCTATTTATCAGCAGCCGAGCAAGCAGTGGGAGTGGCACTTGTCCCAGAACAAGATTGGGTACAATACCCCATCTATTTCTTTGGACACCTTCTAAAGGACGCTGAAACGTGATACACCATGATGAAAAAACTGGCCTATGCCTTGGTCCTGATGGCCCGAAGGTTACGACCGTACTTCTTAGCGCATCCCATCGTGGTCCTCACCAATAGCCCGCTCGCCCGAGTCCTCACAAACCCCGAAGCTTCGGGCAGACTGATAAAATGGACGACGGAATTAAGTGAATACTATTGATGCAGTCTGACCTGATTGTTGTTTTGGTGTTGACACCGATTTAAGTTTGGTTGAGTGAGATCAGATAGTTAAGTATGGATGAAATCCTAGTCGGGGACTGGGCACGAAATCCTAGTGAGTGAAGTTAGGTGAAGTAAATCATGGTGAGTGAAGCCGGGTCCCAGCAAGGGAATCTAGGTGAAGGAAATCCTAGTGAGTGAAGCTAGGTGAAGTAAATCCTGGTGAGTGAAGCCGGGTCCTAGCAAGGGAAGCTAGGTGAAGTAAATCCTAGTGAGTGAAGCTAGGTGAAGGAAATCTTGATGAGTGAAGCCGGGTCCTAGCAAGGGAAGCTAGGTGAAGAAAATCCTAGTGAGTGAAGCTAGGTGAAGGAAATCCTAGTGAGTGAAGCTAGGTGAAGGAAATCCTGGTGAGTGAAGCTGGGTCCTAGTGAGTGAAGCTAGGTTGGACTAAGTCCCGATGAGTGAAGTTGGGCATTAAGTCTTGGTCCGGGGGACTGAGCATAAGTTGGATAGTGGCTGGATCGGTCTGGAGTCTGATCAGGGAGTTGGCACAAACTCTCTCGATTGTAGATCGGTCTGAAGTCTGATCAGGGAGTTGACACAAACTCTCTTGATGACTGATCGGTCGGTTGACCAATCCAGAGAGTTTCTGAAGAATTAGGAGGTTTTCTGAACGGTCAGGTGACTGATCAAAAACATTCTGTAGGATTCACAGAAAATCCTGATCGGTCAGAGCGACCGATCAGGGCCACCCTGGACCGATCAAGATGGCTCCTGATCGGTCAAGAAGTGACATGATCGGTCACTTTAACCGATTAGGCCCTAACCCGATCGATTAAGTGATCGATCAGGAGGTTGTGGTTTGAAGTTTCAGGTGGTTGTGGCTTGAAATCCCAGTAGGCTAAGGGATCGGTCTAGTGACCGATCCTTGGTCTCTGATCGGTCAGTAAGACCGATCAAAACTTCACTAGATCGATCAGATTGGAGTCTGATCAGTCAGGAGGGTGTTTGTTCGGTCAGGGTGACCGATCAGCACCTTAGAACTTTAATTCAATCCTGTGTCAGATCTCTGATTACCTTCTGATTTGCTTCGCTAATAAACCTGTGAGTGTGCAGATGATACAGAGACGATACAGAGCCAAGAAGGAGGGTCAATGGCGACTTTCGCTATGGCTATTTTGCTTGGTATCTGTTTGCAAGTTTCAACGGCTTCTGGCATCTAGCGACTGACCTGAAGCTCCAGCTGAAGAGGTCTTCAGTGAACTGAGAGCTCAGAGGAGGTCAGTGGGTGACGCCTGTATGTGTGCAGAGAGAAGCTTAAGAAGAAGAGGCTGGCGAAGCAGAGAAGTGGGGAAGTGAAACAAACAGAAAACGAAGCAAAGCGTTTTGCTGGGTTGTTGAGCTCTCTGCATATTCTTCTTCTTGCTTGAGTTTTTCTTCTACATCTGTTGTGCTTCCTTCTTGAAGTCTCTGTGCTTACTTTGATATATTTTTGAGATTGTCTGTGAAGAGGTTACACCTCCGAGAAGGATATTTTCTTATCCGGATTCATTCCGGGGCTTGATCTGCCGACGATCAAGGGATCGCCCACCTCATGGGCACGCCAAGGAGTAGGGGCAAATTATCCCCGAACCTTGTAAATCTCTTTGTTAGCGTCTAGTTTGTTTCTGTTTGCATTTTCTTTCTGTTCTATTTTTCCGCTGCTAACCTGAGTGCAGAAAGATCGAAAGCCAGAGTTTTTGGTGGCTGGCTATTCACACCCCCCTCTCTAGCCATCCTAAATCTAACAAATACGACATTGAGTATCGGCCTCGTGTTGAGGATCGGTAGAGCTAGATGGGGGGGGGTGAATAACTCGCTTCAGTTAATTCTTCTTCTTCTAAGCAGAGATCAAAAGTCACACACCACCAAATCCAATGCTAACACTTTGGTTTACTTGGTCTCCACCTCCTTGAGTTGACTAATCCAAGGGTCCACACCAGCGATCACAGATTTCACTATGAAACCTCCTTCTCGGAACAACACCGAGGGTGGAGAAACCCTTTTACAACGCCCTTGAAAGCTTTCACAAAGAACAACACAAGGTAAAAGAAGAGAAAGAAGTATTACACAATAGGCTTGCTTCTCCTTCCTTTGGTTGCTTGAAGAAAGTGTTGGAAACTTAAGCTTGAGCAGAGAACTTGGAGCACCAAAACCCTAGCAGAGATTGCAATGGAACAATAACGTTGTTTGTGCTTCGTCGTCTGCTTATAACGGTCTTCTCTGCGTCATGAATCGATTGGCGAAAAACCCCAATCGATTACCAAGTAGCCGTTGAACAGTACGGATATCGGATGAACGGCTGGGATTACGCCATTTTGAACTTGAATCGATTGGTTGATCGATTGGTATCTTGGATCGATTGAGTGATCGATTATGGAGCGTTCTGTTTGCACACAGAACAGCTCGTAATCGATTCACCAATCGATTACAAGGCTTCTGAATCGATTGTTTGATCGATTACGGAGCATTCTATTTGCGCACAGAATCGCTCGTAATCGATTCACCAATCGATTACAGATCATTCTGTTTGCGCACAGAATCACCCTAAATCGATTCACCAATCGATTAAAGAGCTTCCAATCGATTCACTGATCGATTAGGGAGCATTCTGTTTTCACACAGAATCGCCCTGAATCGATTCAGTAATCGATTGGTCATCTTCCAATCGATTGCCTGATCGATTGATACGCTCAAATATTTACGATTCTCAACCCTAAATATTTTGCGTTGTTCCCAATCGATCCAATTACCTTGTGCCAGCGAAACCTCTCGTTTCCTGGACTTCACGCCTGGAGCCTCCTCAACTCCGGGTCTTCATTCCAAGAGTAGTTCCCCGATCATCCCTTGGACTTCTTTCCTGGACTTCTTTCCAGTCCCCGACCATTTCTTGGACTTCTTGTATTACTACACACTAAACCCCAATGTTAGATCCAATGTATTAGCTTAAACTTAAATAACTGTCAATCATCGAAACTTCTCATTTAGGGCATGATTACATCTACAATCTTCTCCTTTTTGATGTTTGACAATCTATTTAAGTTTAAGCTAACTTTCAACATAATATTACGATATTAATTCAATAAGCATATAATGAAGTCATTTCAAACATAATCTTGAATATACACTTAAATATCTGCAAGTCTCCCCCTTTGCCAAATATCAAAAATGATAAACAAGCATACAAGAGCTCCCCCTCAATGGAAGCAACATACAAGATAGACAATCGCACAAGCAAGTAAATTTGACGCAAAACTTAAGCACACGCAAATAAAGCAGAAGATGTGAACATAGCATATAACCATCAAATGTTTACATTATCCATAGACAAAGTACATGACAGGAAACTACCAACAAAAAAACCCAACTAAGAAAGAAATATATATGTCATGGCTGAAAGAAGAACTCTACGAGGTCAGAACCAGGATCCGCAGTCGGGGTCTCCGCAACATCGGGAAGACCAGAACCCCCCGAAGTGATGCCAACCGCCGAAGGTGGAGCATCAGAAGACTGCGGAGGAGGAGGTTGGTCGCGCATCTAGGAGCAAAGCATATCGCGCATCTCCAGCTGGGTGCGCTCAATGCCTGTAAGGCAGGACTGCACCTCTACGTGACGAATGCCACCCTCCAACCGCATCTCCTCAAGACGGGTGTCCATGTTCTCCTCAAAAGCAAGGACCCAAGCCCGAAGGTCCTCCACCTCGTTATCCTCAGGAGCAGCTGTAGCAGCGGGTCCAGGTCCAGGTCGTGCTCGCGGCCCCTCTCCGACCTGCCGACCGTCAATCCATCTAATGGCGCCAAAATCGCCCGTCATCCCGGACTTGGAAAAGGATCGTGCTGAAATTCGGGAATATTTGACGGTCATGGGCTCCACCTTCCCCCGGGAGACATCAACCCGCATGGAGGCAAGCCACTCTGTGATGATATGGCCAAAGGGTATATGAACGGTACCATGCACAGGCTGAGTGAAATGGACAATGGAATGAAATATGTTCAGAGGGATGTTAACATTAAGACCCTGTTGAAGAGCATAGGTCAGGAAGAACTGAGAGGGTCTGACAGTCGCCAAAGCACGAGAGACAATAGGCAAAAGACAATTTATTACGACCTTATAAAGGGCATAATCAGCAGCGGAGAGCTCTAGAGCAGGAAAGGTGGTAAGATTGGCATAAGGGCCATCTGAACGCAGACGACGAAAGAAATGTTGATACATGGAGTTGATGGAGATATGCTCAAACGGTGGAGGTAAAAGCTCAGGAAATGTAGGAAAGAAGACAAAGCTATCGGTAGAAGGACGACACTGGAGGAACTCCTGAAGAACCGTATAACTAAAATCTAAATTCTGTTTGGCTACCCGAGTTTTATAATTCACACCATCTACGGTGTGTAGGTTGTTGTAGAACTCGGAAACCAAACCTATATTGACCCCGCGTTCACAATAGACAATAGACTCAAGTTTGTAGGTTTCAATAATCCTAAACACCTCGAAACAGTGATCATGAAAGAATTGTCGATCAAGAGACCGAGAGGCTATTAATTTGAACACGTTTCGTCCAAATGCCTGTTGATACGCGACATTCGGAAAACGGGCATCTGTAGGGGGTTGAGGGCGAGAAGACCCGACACCCTTGTCATCTACCCTCGATTTCTTCCTATGATGAACAACCAAATGACACCCAATAGATGAATGCAATGTGTGTACACACAGACAGGCAATTGTGAGTTTAGGATTAGGGTAAGTGTCGTGAGTTTATGGTTAGGGTAAGTGTCGTGAGTTTAGGGTTATGGTAAGTGATGCACAAGATGAAATGATGAATGCATGCAGTTGATGGAAGACAAGGCAACCAAAAGAACACAAGAAACAGAAAAAAACTTGATTAGCCAAGATCAAACAAAACAAATAAGGAAAAGAAGAAGAAGTAAATGTAGGGTTTACTTTGGCGCCATCAGTGAAGAAAAACTTGAACAGAGTGAGAAGGCAACGCACGAACGCTCCCAGCGCTTGTGAGTTGCGAGAAGGAGGAGAGTAGAGCGCCTGTGAGTTGCGGCAGTGCTTCGAGAAAAGAGGAGGCATGCGGTGGAAGGGAAGAAAAGCGGCTAGGGTTTGGAGTTGGAGTGCGCGGGAGAGAGGCCTTTTGGAGGATTTCGGGACGGCAGACGTTTTTAGGGCATGAGGCGAGTGACAGGACAGGTTAGGTGGAGCACTTTAATGCCCGTAATCGATTGAGCAATCGATTACGTCCTGGTTGGATCGATCCATTTGATCGATCACAGGAGCGTGTAATTGATCGGATGATCGATTACGGGAGTGAGTAATCGATTAATCGATCGATTATGACCGGTCTTAATCGATCAAATGATCGATTAAGAAGCATTCTGTGCCCAAGAGAAAATGTTCGAATCAATTAGGAAATCCATTCAGAGAGATTCTGCCGAAAGATGCAAACCCACCAATCGATTGATAACTGTAATCAATCGATTGGAATAACTGATAAATGTCTAGAATTGGATTGAATCATGGCATCCTCTAATTCCTACGATTCCAAAGACTTGGATATTGGTTTCTTTCCTTAAAATATCCAATCATGATCTTCGGACTAAGTACACATTAATGGCGTACTAGTCTTCCCCATGATTGGTCAAGTAAATGATTTATGGTGAATTTTTCATCTTCTTGCTCAAAGTAATACATCATAACAAGCATTATGAATAAGAGGATGAACCCTAACATCTCACTCCCATCTAGAAAGGCACAAGCAAGGGAAGTTCTATGTTCTTGTGAGATGCAAATTAAGGCAAGTGAGTTGAGTATCTTGAAGTGATCATGGAGGATTATTCAATATGACACATTCCTAATTCTCTTTGCAAGTAACTAAATTCAGATTCCGGAAGAGGTTTGGTGAAAAGATTCGCAAGATTTGATTTGGACTCAACATATTTAAGAACAATATCCCCACTAGACACATGATTTCTAATAAAATGATGTTTAATCTCAATATGCTTGGTTCGTGAATGATGAACCGGATTTTTTGTCAAGTTTATGGTACTCACATTGTCACAAAGAACTTACACATTTTTATAGATGAGTTTATAATCTTCCAAGGTATGAGTCATCCATAATAATTGTGACACACATTCATCCATAGCTATATATTCGGCTTCGGTTGTGGAGAGTGCTACACAATGTTGTTTTCTACTTGACCAACTCACCAAGGAAGATCCCAAAAATTGGCATCCACCACTAGTGCTTTTCCGATCCAATTTACACCCGACATAATCCGAATCGGAGTATCCTACAAGATCAAACGTTTTGGTTCTAGGGTACCACAAACCCACCCTTTGAGTCCCTTTAAGATAGCGAAGGATCCGTTTGATTGCACATAGATGTGATTCCTTGGCATAAGCTTGATACCTTGTACACATACCCACGGCAAACAATATGTCGGGTCTACTAGCCATGAGATAGAGGAGACTACTTATGGCACTACGATACATTTTAGAATCAACTTCTTTACCTTCAACATCATTGTCTAACTTAGTGTTAGTTGCCATAGGGGTAGATATTTCTTTGGCACTCTCCATCCCAAATTTCTTAATGATTTCTTTTACATATTTGGATTGATGTATATATATGTCATCTTTTGTTTGTTTAATTTGTAAACCTAAGAAAAATGTCAATTCACCAATTAAACTCATTTCAAATTCACTTTCCATGTGATTTATGAATTCATTTAGATAGTCTTTGTTTGTGGATCCACAAATAATGTCATCTACATAGACCTGAGCCACAAAGATATCTTCCCCATTAGTCTTTAAAAATAGTGTAGGATCAATTTTTCCTCTATGAAAATCTTTTGACACTAAGAATGTAGACAATCATTCATACCAAGCACGAGGTGCTTGTTTTAGTCCATACAATGCCTTCTTAAGCTTGTATACATGGTTTGGAAATTCTAAATCTTCAAATCCCGGAGGTTGCTCAACATATACTTCTTTTTTGATAAAACCATTCAAAAATGCTGATTTTACATCCATTTGATACAACTTAAATCCTTTATGAGCGGCAAATGCCAACATCATTCTAATAGACTCTAACCGAGCTACCGGTGCATAAGTTTCATCATAGTCCAACCCTTCGAATTAAAGCCTCTAGCGACCAATCTAGCTTTATTTCTCACAACCATTCCTTTATCATCAAGTTTGTTCCTAAAAACCCATTTTGTATCAATAATTTATTTTCCTTTGGTTCTAGGAACTAACTCCCAAACTTGACTTCTCTTAAATTGAGATAATTCATCTTACATTGCTAAAATCCAATCGGGATCAAGCAACGCATTACTTACGGCTTTTGGCTCAATTTGTGAAATTAGAGCCACTTGACTCCCTTCATTTCGAAAATAAGATCGAGTTCGTACCCCATGTGTAATGTCACCCACTACTTGCTCCAAGGGATGGTTTGCACTTGTCCTTGTGGGTCTTGGTTCTTGAGTTGTATTGATTACATTCTCAAGTGGTAACTCAACAATACCCTCCGTTTCACTCTCTTCTTTCTCAAGATTATTTTCCTCCTCTAATGTCAATTTCTCCAATTCAAATTGTACTTTCTCCTCTATTGCTTTATTTGAACTTGAGCTTGGATTTTCTTCAAAAACCACATTTAGAGACTCTTCAACTATTTTGGATCTCTTATTGTAAACTCTATAGGCTTTGCTATGAGTGGAATACCCTATAAGAATACCTTCATCCGCCTTGGCGGAAAATTTTCCTAAGTGATCTTTGGTGTTTAAAATATATACTTTACATTCAAACACTCTAAGATGTTTTATTGTAGGAGGTTTACCAAACCACAACTCATGAGGAGTTTTGTTCAAAAACCTATGTATTAAAGTCCTATTTTGCACATAACATGCCGTATTAATTGCTTCGGCCCATAGATAACTATGAAGTGAGTATTCATTTAACATACTCCTAACGACCTCTTGGAACACTCTATTCTTTCTCTCAACCACCCCATTTTGTTGTGGTGTCCTAGGGGTAGAGAATTTATGCTTATATCCATTTTGTGAGCAAAAATTTTCAAATCTTTCATTTTCAAGTTCACCTCCATAATCACTTCTTAATCTATTGATTTTCAAAATTTTCTCATTTTCTACTCTTTTACAAAAAGCAATCAAAGTTTCTAAGGTATGATCCTTATGCTTTAAGAAAAACACCCAAGTGTATCTAGTGAAGTCATCTATTATGGCTAAACAATATCTACTATCGTTCAAGGAAACATGCTTGCTACTATCAAACAAATCCATATGCAATATTCCAATGCTGTAGACGTACTTAAATTTGTTTTACCTTTGTGGGTAGCCTTGGTTTGCTTACCCATTTGACATGCATCACATAGTTTTGTTGGTGCAGGAAGCACCATATCGAGCCTTGTTTTGATATTGACAAAGGATTCAAAGTTAAGTATTATTTGTGATCTAATGTGTATACTGAGTGTGCAGAAAGAAGTCCTGGCGAATGGCTGCTGGGCACCTAGCGAAGGGCTGCTAGGTATCGAAACCCTAAGACCTGGCGAAGGACTGCTAGGCATCGAAACCCTAAGACCTGGCGAAGGACTGCTAGGCACCTGGCGAAGGACTGCTAGGCATCTAAGACCTGGCGAAGGACTGCTAGGCACTTAGCGAAGGGTTGCTAGGCATCGAAGACCTAGCGAAGGGCTGCTAGGCACCTAGCGAAGGGCTGCTAGGCATTGAAGACCTGGCGAAGGGCTGCTAGGCACCTGGTGAAGGGCTGCTGGGCAAAAGTCCAACCGGAGGAGCCGGTCGGCATAAGGTAAACTCTCCTGAGAGGAGTAGGTGATGACGCGTTCCCCGTCGAGGGAACAGTAGGCGTCGGTTCGACCTAGGGTTCTATTTGGGAGACCCGAAGTCAGAACCAAGATAGCTACGGCTGTAAAAAATGATCTAATATTCTTGCCTTGTTTGTTGTGGAACTAACCTTGGATGCAGGAACCAAAGGAATGTGTCTCTGCAGCTCAGAACACCCCAAAGGAGAGGGGCAAGCACCTGGGCTAGGCGCCCGGGAGGTCCCGGGCGCCCAAGGTCAAAGCCAAATAGCAGTAAAGCAAGAAGCGCTTCGAATCAACACTGGGCTAGGCGCCCGGGAGGTCCCAGGCGCCCAAGGTCAAGGCCAAAGATGAGTCGAAGCAAAATCAGCCACGAAGCCAGCGGACCCAGTCAAGCTGGGCGCTCGAGAGGTCCCGGGCGCCCCAGTCAGCTCCAAAGCCGAATCGAAGGGGATAAGCGCTGACCAAGCTTCGAATAGAGGTTCTCGGATCCGAAGGCACGTGTCAGGCGCCCCCAGGAGCACTATAAAGGCGCTCGACCCCTAAGGCTTCAATAACACCTTTTCCAACGCCTCCAAGCTTTTCGTTCACGCGCTCTGCTCCGGCAAACTCCGTTCTCGACATTCCAGCGCCGACGACGACCCTCTGCTCTGAAGTACGATCCACATCAGGGCGTCGGTAACGAAAAGTGTAATTCATTTACTTACTGCACTATTCTTGTATTAAATCTGTAAACCTTTACGCGAATATAGAATTGCCCGCAGTAAACGGTCAAGGACCATGGGCCTTGGAGTAGGAGCCGACCGCGACTCCGAACCAAGTAAAAAACTTGTGTTCTTTGTGTGTTTTAATTCCGCTGTGTTTTCTCTTTCTTATCCGATAAAGTTTGCACGATATTCACCCCCCTCTATCGTGTTTCTCGATCCAACAAGTGGTATCAGAGCGGGGTAGCTCAAATTTGGTGCAACCACCAATTTGAGAGTTTTTTTCGGATTTACTAAATTTTTAATTTTATTTCTTTTCTTTCTTGTTAATCGAGGTTGGTGCAACACCACTCTTTCTTGTTACGCCTTTTTCAATTTTAAATTCTTATTTTTTCACCATAAGTCAGAATTGATAAAATGATCAATTTTTGCAAATTTGTCATAAACTTTTTTCTATTATTTTAATATTTTTTTCTCGAAATTCGTGCTACCTTAATTCGAGCAAATTTTCTCCCAATCATTGAAGTCGTACTTTTTCATCATTTTTTAGAATTGACAAAAGTAACATTTTCAAAAAATTTGTCATAAATTTTTTTATTATTATTTTACCTCGAAATTCGTGCAACACTTTTTGAGCTAGTCTCTTTCTCTCTCCCGCACTACTAATCCAAGATCAAGTCTTGGTATATTTTTGGTGTTTCTTTTGTGTACGAGGTTAAACTAAATGGCCAACCAAGAGTGGAATAGTACCCGTCCACCGCTATTCTCCGGTGAGAACTTCAATTTTTGGAGAAGTCAAATGTAGTCCCTTCTGAAGGCCCACATGGACTTATGGCGGATCATCCAAACGGGATTCTCTTTTCCCATAGAAGATGAGTTATCAATCGAGTGGGATAAACTGGATGAACAAACCCTCAACCAAATCGAGACCGATGCAAGGGCAACTGCAATCCTACAATGTGGCCTAACCAAGGAGCAACTCGAACTAGTAGGTCCATTCAGACGTGCCAGAGAAATTTGGGAAAAGTTAATCAATTTACACGAAGAGAGCTCCGGTATTGAGTCTTAGAAGAGTTAGCACCCGACTTCAAAATTGACTCCGGATCAGAAGATGAGAAAGAATCCATACCTGACTGTGAATTCGAGCCAGAGTTAGAAGACGAATTGATTGAGACAAAAATGGTAACCAATTTCAAATCTTTTTTTGAATTACAATTAAATAATCAAACAGATACTGTAATGGTCGAGGAAGGTGTAATTTCTAGTGCAGGGAAATCTCCAAGAGCACCACCAAAGAAGAAGCTTCAACCTGTACCCGAGTCCGACTCAGACTCGGAATCAGAAGACAATGAAGGAGATCGACCCAAACTAGTCCGATTAGCTCGTGATCTTTACAAGAGTACTGGACAAACGATCGGCAAAGGTAAGTTTTCAATATTTGAAAGTCCAATATTTATCTCAAATAACGTGATTATTTCATATAAATTAGTTAAGATTAATACGTTAGAAAACTTAATTCACAACCTTGCTGATTTTAAAAAACCAGAGTTTTATTTCAATTATGATATAACTTAGATCATTTTTGTCATGTTTGCTTGTTTTTTTTGCTTAGAATTAGGATTGACTAGTTTAAGGACTAAAGAGTTACTTAAAACTTGAAAACCTAGTATTGAGAGGAGGTGAGATGATAGTACATTAGGGAAACCCTTCTAATAAGGTCAAGTATGTCCTACTTGGTCTATTTAGTTTGGTGGAACTAGCCAAAGCTACCGATCCAAGACCCAAGCTAGTTAGACCAAAATCTTTCAAGAAGTAACTTGAAGATGAATTTCTATAAAAGGCTTTGTCAAGGAAAGGGTTGATGATCCAATAAGGCTACGACCAAAGAAGGCCTAGTGCCTCACCAAGACCTGGAAGTCAATTATAGAAAACCAAATTCACTTTACTATTGTCAGATTTGAATCTAACACAAATTTTAAGTAAATCTTAGATTTAACACTAATTCAAAGATAAAATTAATACATCTCACAAAACAATTAAGGATATCCTGTTTTGTCACTCAGAAATGGGTGAGATGCTTAGGACCTAAAAGTTTAGTCCAACCCAACCAACCTTACAAACTGAATTGATTTCAACTTTTAAAATTCAAATTTAATTCAACTAAATAACTTTTAAAATTCAAATTTAATTCAACTAAACAACTTTTAAAATTCAAATTTAATTCAACTAAACAACTTTTAAAATTCAAATTTAACTCAACTGAACAACTTCAAAATTCAAATTTAACCCTCTAAATTAATTTTAAATCCTCAAAAAACAAATTTATCTGTTAAACTAAGAGTTAATGTTTCAAGTCATTATACTTAAAATTAGGTCTCTTTTTCACTTACCTGAAATTTATTTCTTAACATTTACTTCTTTCCTTTGCCATTATACAAATTCTAGAAAAATAAGCATGGCAAAGAGTCACCTTGGGGATTACTTAGGATATTTTTAAGAAAAATGTCTGCAGTCCGGGCTCTGATATGTATAGTGTTTCGAACTTAAGTTTTTTTTTTAAAAAAACCTTCTATTATTTTAAATATAGAATTTCACCTTTTCAGTTCTCTATATTAACTTTTTCAAAAAGGAAAAAGAAATTATGTTTCAAATCATTAAAACAAAATATTTTTTTTTTTTCTTCTCTTTTTGTTTGAATCAAACCCCAAGACTCAGAGGAGGATTAACTTGTGGTCAACAAGCCTCCTAGGACTGTGTCAGGTTTAGGGGGAGTTCAAATTAAAAGAAGAAGTTTAAAAATACTATGTTTTCAAATAATCACTCATGTTTTTCGAAAGCTATGCTATCATTTCAAAATATGTCTTTCAAATACTCAGTTTTTCAAAATGTTAATACTTCAAAATTCAGTTTAAGAATTGTGCTTGATTCCCTTTTGATTTTGACAAACCCTAAAGACACAAAGGAAGTCTACTTCATGATCTACAAAGGACTCTTAGGAAGTGTCAAATTTAGGGGGAGTCTAAATCGAAAGAAATTATTTCTGATAATTATTTTTGAAAATTATCAAATAATTCTTATAATTTGAATCAAACCTTAAAACCTAGAGGAAGATTGCTTGTAGTCAACAAGCTTCCTAAGACTGGGTCAAGCTTAGGGGGAGATTAAATTAAAAGAATTATTGAGCATTTTTAAAATTATATGTTTTCATGCACTGCACGTTTAAAATCTTGTTGAAAACATAAATAATTTTTCTTTCAAAATACTTTTCTTTTAAATCATTTTGATTTTATATACCATCACTTTCAAAAATTTTCTTGACTTTGGAATACTTTTAAAATCATTTTAGAATACTTTGGAAAATAATACTTACTTGACTTTGAAAATTTTCAAGGACACTTAGGGAAATGTTCTTGTAGTTAACAAGGTTTCCTATGATTGTGTCAGACTAGAAAAGAAACCAAGTCATGTAAAGTATTATGCTCTCAAAATAACATTAAAATTTTTCTTAAAAGTACTTATATTTTTCAAAAATGCATAATCTTCAAAAGTACTTATATTTTTCAAAAATGCATAATCTTCAATAAGTACTTATATTTTTCAAAATATGCATAATATCTTTCAAAAGTACTACTATTTTTCAAAATATAATATTTTCAAAAGTACTAATACTTTTCAAGGCACTAATGTTTACAAAGTACGAATATTTTTTTTGTTTCAAAAGTGCAATACTAACGTGTTTCAAAGAACAATCTTTTCAATCTTGTTTAAAGTGAAAATGTGTTTCAAATTTTCTTTTGCAAAACATTTGTTTAAAGTATTCATCTAAATGTACTATTTGTTAAATGAAAATCTTTTTATGAGTGCAATATTTTGAAAAATCTTTTCTAAATATAAGTTTTTCTAAGGCAATAGTGTTCTAAGTGCGTGAATTTTCTAAAGACTTGCCTACAAAAACAAAATATTTTTTCAAATTATACAATACGTTTTAAAGTGGAGTTTTGTTAGTGCAATTTAATCTTTTTGCTATGCTTTCAAGAATTATACTAAGTATTTTTATGTTTTCAAAACTCATAGGCTCTGATACACAAACTTTTTCCTTAAAACTTCTTTCAAAATATGATTTTCAAAAGTTCTTTATTGATATATGACCAAGGGGGGAGCTTTATGCAATGTTTCAATTTTGCAAGGTTTTGAAATATTCTAAAATTAAGGGGGAGTTTCATGAAAATCTCTTTACTTAAATTTTCATACTTCTTATTTTTCAAAACATAATTTTCAAAACTTCCAATCAAAAGTATTTTTTTTCAAAAAGTTTTGTAACATGTTTTGTTTGAAAATTATTTTTGAAAAAGTTGTGAACTCCTTTACTTAAATTTATTTTGGTAAAACTTAAAACTCTCTATTAGAAACCTTGTTCACCCATGTATGTTTTTGATATATGTCAAAGGGGGAGGAAAGGTCAAAGTTAAGTACTTTATAACACACGTATTCAGGGTTGTAGGGGGAGTATGAGAAATAACGGATTTTTTTCAAATCTACATTTATTTAAATCTACATTTATTCGGTTCATTACTGCTATACTTCATTGATTTTTTCCTTCATTTGTTAACTGTTATAAGTTTTTACTTAACTTTGAATTGTGTTGCCATAAATCAATAAGGGGGAGATTGTTGGTGCAGGAAGCACCATATCGAACCTTGTTTTGATATTAGCAAAGGATTCAAAATTAAGTATTATTTGTGATCTAATGTGTATACTGAGTGTGCAGAAAGAAGTCCTGGCGAATGGCTGCTGGGCACCTAGCGAAGGGCTGCTAGGCATCGAAACCCTAAGACCTGGCGAAGGACTGCTAGGCACCTGGCGAAGGACTGCTAGGCACCTGGCGAAGGACTGCTAGGCATCTAAGACCTGGCGAAGGACTGCTAGGCACCTAGTGAAGGGCTGCTAGGCATCGAAGACCTGGTGAAGGGCTGCTAGGCACCTAGCGAAGGGCTGCTAGGCATTGAAGACCTGGCGAAGGGCTGCTAGGCACCTGACGAAGGGCTGCTAGGCAAAAGTCCAACCGGAGGAGCCGGTCGGCAAAAGGTAAACTCTCCTGAGAGGAGTAGATGAGGACGTGTTCCCCGTCGAGGGAACAGTAGGCGTCGGTTCGACCTAGGGTTCCATTTGGGAGACCCGAAGTCAGAACCAAGACAAATACGACTGTAAAAAATGATCTAATATTCTTGCCCTGTTTGTTGTGGAACTAACCTTGGATGCAGGAACCAAAGGAATGTGTCTCTGCAGCTCAGAACGCCCCAAAGGAGAGGGGCAGGCACCTGGGCTAGGCGCCCGGGAGGTCCCGGGCGCCCAAGGTCAAGGCCAAAGATGAGTCGAAGCAAAATCAGCCACGAAGCCAGCGGACCCAGTCAAGCTGGGCGCCCGAGAGGTCCCGGGCGCCCCAGTCAGCTCCAGAGCCGATTCGAAGGGGATAAGCGCTGCCCAAGCTTCGGATAGAGGTTCTCGGATCCGAAGGCACGTGTCAGACACCCCCGACGTCCCAGGCGCCCCTAGGAGCACTATAAAAGGGGCTCGACCCCTAAGGCTTCAACAACACCTTTTCCAACGCCTCCAAGCTTTTCATTCACGCGCTCTGCTCCGGCAAACTCCGTTCTCGACATTCCAGCGCTGACGATGAATCTCTGCTCCAAAGTACGATACGCATCAGGGCGTTGGTAACGAAAAGTGTAATTCATTTACTTACTGCACTATTCTTGTATTAAATCTGTAAACCTTTGCGCAAATATAGAATTGCCCGCAGTAAACGGTCAAGGACCGTGGGCCTTGGAGTAGGAGCCGACCGCGACTCCGAACCAAGTAAAAAACTTGTGTTCTTTGTGTGTTTTAATTCCGCTGCGTTTTCTCTTTCTTATCCGATAAAGTTTTCACTATATTCACCCCCCCTCTATCGTGTTTCTCGATCCAACAAGTTTGTCCTTTTGAAACTTCAATTTTGGCAATCCTTGCACCAACTCATTCTTTGATAATCTCTTGATGTGTCTCATGTTGGTGTGAGCAAGTCTCTGATGCCAAAGCCAAGTCTCTTCCTCTTTAGACATGAAACACTTAGCAAACACATTAGTAGCACCAAATAGTTCAACTTGATAAATGTTTTCCTTTCTTTGGCCAATAAGCATGATAGTGTTTAGTTCACTATGCTTAATTAGACATTGAGATGAGTCAAACTCAACTCTATATCCCGAGTCACATAGTTGACTAACACTTAGTAGATTGAAAACCATACCTTTCACTAATAGGACATTCCTAATTATAAATTGTTCAGAAATTTTAATATCACCTATTCCAATAACTTTCAATTCACCACTATTACCAAAAGAAACGATACCTTTATTTTTGTTTTTGAGTGATGAAAATTTTGATGAGTCCCCCGTCATGTGCCTAGAGCATCCACTATCAATAAACTATGTTGTTGGATGCTCCCCCTCGACGCATACCTGTTCAAATGTGATGAACTAAATGTTTTGGTACCCAAATGTTGGGTCCAATAGCATCTATAACAAATTGCTTGGGTACCCAAGCTTGAGCAGTTTTCACTTTTGAAATATGATTTCTACTAACAAGAGACATGAAGTTAACTTCCTTATTCTTTGGTTTATATCCTAATCCTGCCTTGTTATAAACTGCCCGTTGACTTCCTAATATCATGTCCAAATATTTAGAGCTTAAGGTAAATTTTTCCAAAGCACTTCTAAGCCCCTCTACTTGCAATTTCAATGATGCATTCTCCTTTTTAAGATTATCACCTCTAGAATTTTTAAGATTATCACCTCTACTTCACATGACATAGTATCATTTTCAAGTAATTTCATCTTAGTTTGTAGTTCTTTGACTTTAACTTTTGATCTAGATAAAGCATTTGTCAAGCATGCAATAGTAGAATAGAGTTTATGTAATTTAGGAGAAATTACCTCATCCTCACTAGATGATGACTCGCTTGAAGACTCAACTTCATCTTCATGATTTTCCTCATCTTCACTACTTTCAACATCATTCAAGGCCATGAGAGCCACATGTCTTGAAGTCTTTCTCCCAATTTCTTCATCTGATGAACTAGATGAACTATCATCCCATGTAGCTTTCAAAGACTTCTTCTTCTTTGTCTTATCATCCTTTCTTTTTAGCTCAGGACAATCGGCTTTGATATGACCCTTTTTACTGCACTCAAAATAAATTGCATCAGTCTTTGCTTTTGATTTAGCTTGAGACTTACCCTTTTTCTTGTCATCAAGGAACATCTTCTTGACATCCTTCTTATTGAACTTTCTAGATCGTCTCATCATCTTCCGGACAAAGTTTGCCATTTCACTTGATGATAGCTCCTCATCGCTATCACTATCACTATCTTGCTCAGACTCGGATGAGGAGGATTCTTCCTTCTTCTCCTTCTTCTTCTCTTTATTTTTCTTCTTGCTTCTTTCACCTACAACCAAAGCTATACCTTTTCCCTTATGACTTATATTAGCTTGTACATGCAATTCTAGTTCACAAAATAGTTCATCTAACTTAACAATTGATAAATCCCTTGAAACCTTAAAAGCATCAACCATTGATGACCATAAGGAGTTTCTTGGGAAGGATTTTAGTGCATACCTGATGAGGTCCCAGTTTTCCACACTTTCTCCAACCGAATGAAGACCATTTAAAAGCTCCTTGAATCTTCCATGTAACTGACTTACAGTTTCTCCTTCCTTCATTACAAAATTTTGCAGTTGATTTATAAGAAGATCCCTTTTGGCAATTCTAGAATCTTTTGTGCCTTCATTTAGCTCAATTAGCTTATCCCACAATTCTTTAGCACTCTTGAATGGACCGACCTTGTTTAGTTGTTCCGAGATCAATCCACATTGAAGAGTTACCATAGCTTTAGCATTTGCTTGCGCCTTCATCTTTTGCTCAGCCGTCCATTTGGATGATTCCAGAATTTTTCCATCTTGTGTTGGCGCAACAAAACCCTCCGTAACAGAAAACCAGTTGTCAATTTCAGTCATGAGATAATTTTCCATGCGACTCTTCAAATATGTGAAGTTGTTCCCTTCATAGTAAGGTGGTCGTGTAGTGCTGTGGCCCTCTTTCAAAGACATCCTCGCAACTCAACCGCTTGCTTCTTTGGGTGTGAGTCCTCCGAAGCAACCTCACTCTGATACCACTTGTTGAGGATCGGTAGAGCTAGAGGGGGGGGGGGGTGAATAGCTCGCTTCAGTTAATTCTTCTTCTTCCAAGCAGAGATTAAAAGCCACACACCACCAAATCCAATGCTAACACTTTGGTTTACTTGGTCTCCACCTCCTTGAGGTGACTAATCCAAGGGTCCATACCAGCGATCACAGATTTCACTATGAAACCTCCTTCTCGGAACAACACCGAGGGTGGAGAAACCCTTTTGCAACACCCTTGAAAGCTTTCACAAAGAACAACACAAGGAAGAAGAAGAGAAAGAAGTATTACACAATAGGCTTGCTTCTCCTTCCTTTGATTGCTTGAAGAAAGTGTTGGAAACTTGAGCTTGAGCAGAGAACTTGGAGCACCAAAACCCTAGCAGAGATTGCAATGGAATAGTAACATTGTTTGTGCTTCGTCGTCCGCTTATAACGGTCTTCTCTGCGTCATGAATCGATTGGCGAAAAACCCCAATCGATTACCAAGTAGCCGTTGAACAGTACGGATGTCGGATGAACGGCTGGGATTACGCCATTTTGAACTTGAATCGATTGGCTGATCGATTACGGAGCGTTCTGTTTGCACACAGAACAGCTCGTAATCGATTCACCAATCGATTATAGGGCTTCTGAATCGATTGTTTGATCGATTACGGAGCATTCTGTTTGTGCACAGAATCGCTCGTAATCGATTCACCAATCGATTACAAATCATTCTGTTTGCGCACAGAATCACCCTGAATCGATTCACCAATCTATTAAAGAGCTTCCAATCTATTCACTGATCGATTAGAGAGCATTCTATTTTCACACAGAATCGCCCTAAATTGATTCAGTAATCGATTGGTCATCTTCCAATCGATTGCCTGATCGATTGATACGCTCAAATATTTAGGATTCTCAACCCTAAATGTTTTGCGTTGTTCCCAATCGATCCAATTACCTTGTGCCAGCGAAACCTCTCGTTTCCTGGACTTCACGCCTGGAGCCTCCTCAACTCCGGGGCTTCATTCCAAGAGTGGTTCCCCGACCATCCCTTGGACTTCTTGCCTGGAGCTTCCTCAACTCCGGGTCTTCATGCCAAGAATTCGGTCCCCGACCATTTCTTGGACTTCTTGCATTACTACACACTAAACCCCAATGTTAGATCCAATGTATTAGCTTAAACTTAAATAACTGTCAATCATCGAAACTTCTCATTTAAGGCATGATTGCATCTACACCTCGAGCCGCTATCAAAGCTCAAACCCTCTCCGACTCCATGCTAGAGACCGTCCCGGAGGCGGACGCCGATGGTATGTGGAAGGACTATGTAGATGGATCCTCCAACAGCCAGCATAGCGGGGTTGGATTGCTAATGATTTCCCCTAGGGGAGACACATTGCATCTGTCTATCCGACTTCACTTCAAAGCAGCCAACAACGAAGCTGAATACGAGGCGATCCTAGCGGGCCTGCAAGCGGCCAGGCACATGGGAGCTTGTCGGGTCACGGTATATTCAGACTCCCAATTGGTGGCTCAGCAAATAGCGGGTAGTTTCGAAGTCAGGTGCGGGCGGCCATAGAAGTATGTAGCCCTCTATGAACAACTGAAGGCCACCTTCTCGGAGGTCACCCTACAAAAGATCTCCCGGTCGGACAATGTGCGGGCCGACGAGCTAGCCAAGCTGGCCAGTTCCATATCCACCTGGCAATTGAACGACCCTAGTGCAGTAGAAGCGACGGTAGCCCAAATTGGAGAGGAGGCCGGAACCGACAGACAAATAGACTGGAGGGATCCCTACATAGCATTCCTCCGGGATGGATGATAAGCACCATTTTATCGATTATTTTAATTGCTTAAATCCATGTTTGACCCATGTTTTTATTGCTTAATTATAATTTTACCCTAGGTTTTGGAACTTTATCTTATTTTGGACTTAATTGCAAAATTACATAATTTTTGGATTATTTGGCCACTAATTTTCTGATATATTTTTGTAGGCATCAAAGGTTCAAGGACCTAGGGCATACTGGGTCAAACTTGAGTCGGATGTGAGCCGGATCGAATTATCAAGCCTACGATTAATCCGGGCCGTCCGATTCAAGAGCGGCTAGATCTGAGCCATCCGGGACGATCTGAAGTAATCCGAGCTAGGGTTAGGGTTGATCAAGCTCTATGATCAAGATCTGAAGGTTTCATCCCAATCAGAGCTAAATCAACCGTTGGATCAAGCAAGGAGGGTTCTAGAGCGTCCATTCATAGATAGAGTTGATCTGGACCATCCGTTGCACATCTGGAGGATCCGAGCTACCACAAGGCAGATCCTGACCCCAGATCATCATCATAAAAGTTTGGCTCAAATCAGACCAAGATCTACCGTTGGATCTCCTCCGATCAATCTGAGCCGTCCATTTATTCCTATTTAATCAAAAACGCAGCTGCCTTTCTCCTCGTCGCGTCTTCGCCGCACAGTGCTTCTTCTTCGAGTTTTCAGCTAGTTCTTCAATTTTTCTTCAATCCGAGGCGCGGCCACCACAATTTCTTCACTAGCTTGTGTTCTAGGTCATTAGGAAGACTCATCTGTGAAGTTTCCAGCCTCAAATTGTCCAAGAAACAGGGGCTGTTGAGAGGTTTCCGCAGTTCTACCGTTTGATGACTTGGGATCGGCTGTGCTCCACTTCCATCCACCTGAGCTATCCAGAGGGGTTCCCTGAGTAGCTTTGATCATCATCCACTCACCAATTCACGCGGACGCAGTTAAATCCAAGAAATCGAATGGAAGTTTCAGATTTGAGCAAGTTGAGCTGAATTCAAGCGCCGACTGAGTTTTCTCATTGATTTGTTGAGCTTGCGGGTTCGAGGCTCACACTTGCGTGACGAACGAGGAGAATTCGAGCTAGGGAAGGATTGGGGTTTAGTTTAATTAGTAAATTTTCGTTTGTAGCTGTAAATTTCGTTTCTGCTGTAGTTTAGTTCCTGTTTCTGAAATTTCAGATTGGTTAATTTCGTTTCTTTGTTGTTTTGTTTAAGTTAGGTTTATTTTCTGCAAGTCGAGTAGTTTAGGAATCTGTCTAGTGGATAATTGTTGTTCATTTCAGTGAATTTCTTGTTTCATTTCTTGCGTGCCATTCAAATGTTGTGTATCAGCCCCCTATAGTTGCGTGCCATCTTTAAGTGTAATGTTTCTGCATTTTATATTAATTAGCTTGGGCTTTCTGCAATCTTATTTGAATATTAGTTTGGAGTATTCGATTCCAATTTGCTTTGTTGTTTTGTGTTTAGTGGCTGATTGTATTCTTGAATTCTGTTTTCCATTTATCTGAACTCCTGCATTCAGTTTCTGAAATCTGCATTTATCCCTGTTTCAGTTTGTTTTTGAGTTAATATTAGTTGCTTACAACAGCTTGATTCAATTGCAATAAGTCTTCTGTGAATTAGTCTTTATCTGCTTATAGAATGATGGCAGTTTTTCTTGCGTACCAATTTACCATTCCTGCACGTTAGCAGTTTGGTTTCTGCAATTCGGATTTGTTTGGTTTCTGCAACTTCTCGTTTAGCACATCTGAAGTTTGTGCCAAGTGCGCAGCAGTCTCTAGATCTTACCTGAACATTAGATTGGTATGTTTGACCTCAGTTGGTGTGCTCGATTCTTCATCTAAATTGTTACTGCAATTCTGCTGCCATGTCCAGTTTTGTTTGTGCCAAGTTTCCGCAACATTCCTGAACTGACCCATATGATTTCCGAGCATTAGTTCTTGTGTAGCAATGAGTTGTTTCTGAATTCATATCTCTGCATCCAGAATTCCTGCATTTGACAATGAATTTCGGCATTTCTTAGCTTACCAAATCTGCTAGTTAACTTCAATTCTGCAGTTCACAGTTCATTGCAACCGAAATCAGTTGTTTTGTTAGAGTTGGTATCAAATTCAAGCTGCAATTAATTTCTGCAATCAGTGTTTGAAATAGCTGTAACCAAATACTGAATTTCTGCAACAAAACTGTAGTTTACTGCATTTTCTGCAGTTGTAGTTCCAAGCATTGGCTTAGGCACGTGAGAATCAATTCCTTGTCTCAATGAAGTATTAAGGGATTTGTGTTGCTGCATTGAGAATTTCTGTATCCGAAATTTGTTTATCCAATTATGCAACTTAGCTGAGCCAATCCTGCTGAAACATTCCATTTCTGCATATCATCAGATTTTCCTTCTAAGTTGTATCAGGTAGATGCATTCGAATTTGATAGCATTGGATTCAGTTGCTTTGTTTTCAGTTTTTGTATTTCGGCAGTGGTGACTTGCATTGATTTAGCATTCAGTTCTCACTCTTCTTCATGCACTCATGCAACACATTTCACTAATATTTTGCCCACACAATCTGAATTGATTAGCAAAACTGAATTACCAGTCAGTTTTCTGAATCTTTGTATCAATTTCGGCACCATGTATCAAGGGGAGCTTGTGCACTGATTGGTATCAAGTTAGAGGGAATTTTTAGTGTGCCATGGTGGTTGAAATCAACTAGTATTGCATTTAGCCTTTCCTGAATTCTCTATGCATTGGTTGGTTTCCGCATGTGCAATTAGCTTGTGCTAAATTGTTTGAAGGTTGATTGCTTAACTTTGGTGGCTAGCTTTAGTTGAAGCTACTTGTTTGCGAAAGTTTCCATGCACTGTTTTACTCCTTTGATTGGCATTTATTTTGCATTTGCACGAGTTTAGTTTCCTCATTTTAACTGCTATTTCATTTCCAAGTGCAATCCAAACCCAGATTCACATTCGAAACCCGAAAATTCACAAACGACACCTAAATACAAGCGCGAATCAAACAACGTCAACTAGTCCCCGAGAAAAATACGACCTGTGGCCCCTATATTACATTTTCATATTTTGATTGTAAAAGGGTTTCCAGCATTTCATTCATTTCATTCATATTTAAATCTGACGAGCCCACACTTTCGTGACAAATTTAACTAGCTAATTTGGGCCCGTCAAATTTTTGGCGCCGTTGCCGGGGAAGCAACTAGTTGATTTGTTTGATTTTTGTTTGTATGCTTTTAGACATATCATTGGGTTCCATTTTATTGTGCTTATTCTTTCATATACGGTTGCTGCCATTTTCTTGTTTGATTTGTGACAGGGCTGCAAATTCAAAATGGGGTCAAAAGAGATAGAAAAGACATTGGAGGAGATAAGAAATGTGTTAAAGGAGTGGGACTACCAACTAGAACATAAAGCTCAGTCATCTGCTTACCAGAAGCTACCTCAGCCACAATTTCAGCCTCTCCAGCAATTTCAGCAGCTAAGTCAAGAATTCCAACAACCCTATTGGAATTTCAGCAACCAAATCAGTTTTTTCAGCCACAAGATCAACCATCATTTCAAAATTTTCAACCAAATCAGTATTGTCAGAACGGGCAGCCACCATTTCAGAGCTATCAGCCCCAATTTGAGCAACCATATCAGTTTTGTCAACCTCAAATTCAGCCACCACAACAATTCCAACAATTTCAGCAAGAATTTCAGCATTTTAACCAAAATTTCCAGCAGCCTTTTGAGAATTTTCAGCATGGAAATAATCAATTTCAACCTCAATTCCAGCCATATCAACAGGGGCAGCAAGTGTGTCAACCATTTCAGCAAGATCCGCCTCAAAACCAGCCATTTTATCAGCCCACACAGCCCTTGAATCAAAATTTTCAGCCTTACAACCAAGGGTTTCAAGGGCAGAATTTTCAGCCTTCGGCACCTAATTTTCCAGCTCAAAATCAAAACTTTCAGGGCTACATTTCCCAGCAAAATTTTCCAGCATATCAGCCCTCTAATCAGCCCTTTAATCAGCCTCCACAGCCATGTTTTCAACCAAATCAGCAAGCTCAAAATTTTCAGCCTACTTCATCCTTTCAAAATAAGTCAAAGAGCTATGCTAACCAAGGAGGCTTTGAGAATATTAATGAGAATGAGGCTCAACTACAAAGAATGGAGGAGATTTATCAACAAGTTGTACAATATCATCAAAGGCAGCAAAGGCTTCAAGACATCGAAAAAGGCGTTGGACAAATTTCTAGTCAAATGAATCAGATACAAGTTCAAGGTGACCCTAGTGCAAGGCCAAATCTTTCTTTAATGGATCTTGCAATTTTAGAAGAAGAAGAAGAAGAATACATTAAAGTCTGGGCACCTAGAGCATGCATTCCTCCGGAGACTCCTACTCAAAATCCAATTCCCAATTTTTCAGCTCCAGAAGAAGAAGTTGAAGCTCCACAGGACCATTCTAGACTTTTATTTTCTGATGATAGCATTATTGATGGTCCTAATTTTTCTGACACTGTTGTTGCAGATATTACAGGAGAAGCATGCAGAGGAGATGATTCCATAGGTGTAGGGGACTGCACTAAGCCCCAGGGACCACCACAAGATTTAGAGAATGAACCAGAAAGTGTAGGGACTTGCATGGTGGAAGCAAGCACCCAAGGATCACCAGTTGATTGTCCACCAGAGCCTGAGGCTGAAGAGGAGCTTGAACATGACCAGGAGGAGACCACAGATACATCTACTATTATAGAGCCTCCAGGTATTATCCAGCACGCTCAGGTAAGTATTTCTCCTCCTTCTTCAGAAAAAGTCAGTGAGGTACCTAGGGATGATTCTATTGACTCTGATGAATTTATTGATATACCATGTGTAGAGATTGTTTGTGAAAATCCAATAGAGGTACCAAATATTGATTTCCTTGATCATCATGCATTACTTGACACATCCATTGTAAATATGAATAGTGAAATAATTTTAGAGGCACCCATAATTGATGTAGTTTGTTATGATGAATCTTTAGATACATCTTTTGTGGATATGACTAGTGAAAATTTCTTAGAAGTGCCTGAAATGGATGTTATTTATTTTGATGAATCTCTTGTTATGTCTTATGCTGAAAATGAATGTGAAAAACTTTTGGAAATACCTGATATTGATTTGATTGGCTGTGACACATTGCATGATACACCCTTGATAGGAAATAATTGTGAAATTTCTATTGATGAGCCAGAAATTGATTTCTTTATTTGTGATGAGCTCTTGGATGCAAATTTTGTAGAAAATGATTTTGAAAATTTTATTGAGGCACCACAAATTGATTTAATTGGACATGATGCAGATTTGGATTTATTTCATGCAGAAACTGAACTTATATCATTTCTTTCTGACCCTGAACGCTTGAGAGAGGTATTACATGTTTTTGCAGGGTCCAGAAGACTTCAGGAGTGGGTGCTCCAACTGAACAGACTCCAGCCTCCTGGAAAGACTTCTGAAGGGCATCAAGCAGGAGGAGATGATCTGACTTTAATTAAAAGCACTCCATCCCTTGAATGGCTCTTGAACCTGAATCGCCTTAGGCCACCTGAACAAAATTTTGTAAAGTTCAAGTGTGGGGGAGTTCCAAATCTCCCAGCCACCCATGTTCCTCCACTACCACGGTGGAGGCTACTTTTGGATCGACTCCGTCCACCAGAAATAAAGGGGAGATTTTTCTTTCTTGTATTTTCTTTTATCGCATTTTTCACTTTTATGTTTTCTAGAGTAAATTGAATAAATAGATATTGTAAATACCATGTCTTTTCTTTTAGCACTTTTTCTTGCATGAGTGGAAATAAATGTATCCCTCTAGGTTATCTCCATAGCATTTTAGAGTCTTTTGAAAATAAATTAAATTTGGTTGTTAAAACTTAGGATTTGAGTTCATGGATGAAATCTTGGATGCTTGAGTACTACTTTGCTTTAGATGCTTGATTGATGACTTGAGATGAATTATTTTTGCCTAGTGAGAATTAGCCTTATATTTGTGATACACATATGTTATTGAACTCTAGAACTTGCTTAGGTTCTTTCAAAACCATATTTCAATGATTGGATCACATCTACAGAGGCTAATCCATTTGTTTTCCTTTCCACCTCAATTTTTAGCAATAATCATGTTTATCTTATTTGTCCTTACTTATTTCCTTCTCTTACCTTCACTTTTCTTTGGACTTGTGTTTGATATGTTTCTAATGCTATTTTGCCCGAGACGGACAAAGATTCAAGTGTGGGGGAGTGACTAAAGTTTTGGGATGCATTTCAACTCGAAAAAAAAAAAAAAAAATTCATGTGCCAAGTGAGTGATGTTTGGTGCCAAGAATGAGCAAGAAGGATGGAAGCCATTGGAGACTTAGATTCTTTACTACATTTTGAAGATCAAAGTGGCAAACAAAGAAAAAAAAAATCTGCACCATAAAAAAATCAGTGCCAAGGTGAAAAAAAAAATTCTGCTAGCTTGGATCGAGATTTGGTTGGATCAAAAACTTCAAAGTTGGAATTTTGGGAAGCCAAGATCAGTAACATTTCGTAGAGACTAAACTGAGCTGGAATTATTTGAATCAATGCAGAGTTCGGTGCCAAAAGGAGGAAAGAAATCATGTAAGAGATGATTGTTAAACCAAAATGGAATGGTAAAAGTTGTGACAAGAGATTGATTCATCCATGAGCCAAGTTTCGGATAAGATTATTTGTCTGCAGTGGTTTCAAAAGCAGCAGCTTAATGGTCTGATTCTCAGATTAAAACAGAAAAAAATTGCAGCTGGGAAAGAAAAAAAAATCAGTGTTAGCAGTTTTTGTGAAGTTTGTATCAAGATGAGCTGAAATGTGGGTTTCAAGGGCTGTGAATCAAGGAACTTAGTATATAAGTGCATCAAATTTGTATCAAGGTAATCCACTGCTGATCAGAACAAAAGAATGTGGCTGATGGGATGTTTCAAATCAGAACAGAAAAAAAAAAGTTGTAGTGCCAAATTCAAAGTGAAGCATTTAGGTTTTCCACTACCATTTGCTCAACTACTCCTATATGCTAACTGATGTGAAGAAATCAGAGATTAGAAATTGATTCAGTGGAGCTGAATTTGGATGCTGAACGTGAGACAAAAACAAAAAGAAAGAAAAAAAAAAGCAGTTTGAAAAAAAAATGAAAAGAAACCAAGTGGACACAATTGAGTTGGCATTGAAAATCATTGAAGTTCTCTGATCCGAATTAAAAGCTTTGCTCCACTACAAATCTGACCTTGCTAGAGGATAAAAGAAGAAGAGAAAAATCAGAAAAGAGAAGAAAGAAACAAAAATGGCACACAAAAGGAAGAGTTGGCACATTGAAACCAAGGAAGGGATTTTCATCCAAATCAAAGGAATTTATTCAAGTTTCACTCCACCATACTTTTGATATCATTAGAGGACTGTCAAGAGGGGCAAAGCACATTGGAAACATTTTTGAGCAACTAAGTCTCCCACTCCATCAAAATTTTCTATTTTCTTGACTTTTATTCCATTTATTACCATTTTCCATGTTTCATTTGTTTTTATAGTTGTTGATCCTATTCATGATTAATGGTGGAGATTAGATAATAAGCAAGCTTATGGTAGTGCAAGAATCATATGTGTAAGAGTGAGCTCCACTTCCATCACCAAATTAGAACTTAAGAGAGAGCCACCAAAACTTCCCTTGAAAGGCTAGTGATTAAAATTCATCTCAATGACTCATGATTGATGAAAAGGCTAAGTTGTTGATTTAAGGACAAGATACTAATCCATAAAGCTTAGATTTATGAGAATTGACAACCCTAGGTAATTTCTTTTCATTTGCTTCTAATTATGCTTAAGAAAGCCTAAGGGATACATATTTAGTAGTTTCGCGAGACGCTCAAGCTTAAGTGTGGGGGAGTTGATAAGCACCATTTTATCGATTATTTTAATTGCTTAAATTCATGTTTGACCCATGTTTTTATTGCTTAATTATGATTTTACCCTAGGTTTTGGAACTTTATCTTATTTTGGACTTAATTGCAAAATTACATAATTTTTGGATTATTTGGCCACTAATTTTCTGATATATTTTTGTAGGCATCAAAGGTTCAAGGACCTAGGGCATACTGGGTCAAACTTGAGTCGGATGTGAGCCGGATCGAATTATTAAGCCTACGATTAATCCGGGCCGTCCGATTCAAGAGCGGCTAGATCTGAGCCATCCGGGACGATCTGAAGCAATCCGAGCTAGGGTTAGGGTTGATCAAGCTCTATGATCAAGATCTGAAGGTTTCATCCCAATCAGAGCTAAATCAACCGTTGGATCAAGCAAGGAGGGTTCTAGAGCGTCCATTCACAGATAGAGTTGATCTGGACCATCCGTTACACATCTGGAGGATCCGAGCTACCACAAGGCAGATCCTGACCCCAGATCATCATCATAAAAGTTTGGCTCAAACCAGACCAAGATCTACCGTTGGATCTCCTCCGATCAATCTGAGCCGTCCATTTATTCCTATTTAATCAAAAATGCAGCTGCCTTTCTCCTCGTCACGTCTTCGCCGCACAGTGCTTCTTCTTCGAGTTTTCAGCTAGTTCTTCAATTTTTCTTCAATCCGAGGCGCGGCCACCACAATTTCTTCACTAGCTTGTGTTCTAGGTCATTAGGAAGACTCATCTGTGAAGTTTCCAGCCTCAAATTGTCCAAGAAACAGGGGCTGTTGAGAGGTTTCCGCAGTTCTACCGTTTGATGACTTGGGATCGGCTGTGCTCCACTTCCATCCACCTGAGCTATCCAGAGGGGTTCCCTGAGTAGCTTTGATCATCATCCACTCACCAATTCACGCGGACACAGTTAAATCCAAGAAATCGAATGGAAGTTTCAGATTTGAGCAAGTTGAGCTGAATTCAAGCGCCGACTGAGTTTTCTCATTGATTTGTTGAGCTTGCGGGTTCGAGGCTCACACTTGCGTGACGAACGAGGAGAATTCGAGCTAGGGAAGGATTGGGGTTTAGTTTAATTAGTAAATTTTCGTTTGTAGCTGTAAATTTCGTTTCTGCTGTAGTTTAGTTCCTGTTTCTGAAATTTCAGATTGGTTAATTTCGTTTCTTTGTTGTTTTGTTTAAGTTAGGTTTATTTTCTGCAAGTCGAGTAGTTTAGGAATCTGTCTAGTGGATAATTGTTGTTCATTTCAGTGAATTTCTTGTTTCATTTCTTGCGTGCCATTCAAATGTTGTGTATCAGCCCCCTATAGTTGCGTGCCATCTTTAAGTGTAATGTTTCTGCATTTTATATTAATTAGCTTGGGCTTTCTGCAATCTTATTTGAATATTAGTTTGGAGTATTCGATTCCAATTTGCTTTGTTGTTTTGTGTTTAGTGGCTGATTGTATTCTTGAATTCTGTTTTCCATTTATCTGAACTCCTGCATTTAGTTTCTGAAATCTGCATTTATCCCTGTTTCAGTTTGTTTTTGAGTTAATATTAGTTGCTTACAACAGCTTGATTCAATTGCAATAAGTCTTCTGTGAATTAGTCTTTATCTGCTTATAGAATGATGGCAGTTTTTCTTGCGTACCAATTTACCATTCCTGCACGTTAGCAGTTTGGTTTCTGCAATTCGGATTTGTTTGGTTTCTGCAACTTCTCGTTTAGCACATCTGAAGTTTGTGCCAAGTGCGCAGCAGTCTCTAGATCTTACCTGAACATTAGATTGGTATGTTTGACCTCAGTTGGTGTGCTCGATTCTTCATCTAAATTGTTACTGCAATTCTGCTGCCATGTCCAGTTTTGTTTGTGCCAAGTTTCCGCAACATTCCTGAACTGACCCATATGATTTCCGAGCATTAGTTCTTGTGTAGCAATGAGTTGTTTCTGAATTCATATCTCTGCATCCAGAATTTCTGCATTTGACAATGAATTTCGGCATTTCTTAGCTTACCAAATCTGCTAGTTAACTTCAATTCTGCAGTTCACAGTTCATTGCAATCGAAATCAGTTGTTTTGTTAGAGTTGGTATCAAATTCAAGCTGCAATTAATTTCTGCAATCAGTGTTTGAAATAGCTGTAACCAAATACTGAATTTCTGCAACAAAACTGTAGTTTACTGCATTTTCTGCAGTTGTAGTTCCAAGCATTGGCTTAGGCACGTGAGAATCAATTCCTTGTCTCAATGAAGTATTAAGGGATTTGTGTTGCTGCATTGAGAATTTCTGTATCCGAAATTTGTTTATCCAATTCTGCAACTTAGCTGAGCCAATCCTGCTGAAACATTCCATTTCTGCATATCATCAGATTTTCCTTCTAAGTTGTATCAGGAAGATGCATTCGAATTTGATAGCATTGGATTCAGTTGCTTTGTTTTCAGTTTTTGTATTTCGGCAGTAGTGACTTGCATTGATTTAGCATTCAGTTCTCACTCTTCTTCATGCACTCATGCAACACATTTCACTAATATTTTGCCCACACAATCTGAATTGATTAGCAAAACTGAATTACCAGTCAGTTTTCTGAATCTTTGTATCAATTTCGGCACCATGTATCAAGGGGAGCTTGTGCACTGATTGGTATCAAGTTAGAGGGAATTTTTAGTGTGCCATGGTGGTTGAAATCAACTAGTATTGCATTTAGCCTTTCCTGAATTCTCTATGCATTGGTTGGTTTCCGCATGTGCAATTAGCTTGTGCTAAATTGTTTGAAGGTTGATTGCTTAACTTTGGTGGCTAGCTTTAGTTGAAGCTACTTGTTTGCGAAAGTTTCCATGCACTGTTTTACTCCTTTGATTGGCATTTATTTTGCATTTGCACGAGTTTAGTTTCCTCATTTTAACTGCTATTTCATTTCCAAGTGCAATCCAAACCCAGATTCACATTCGAAACCCGAAAATTCACAAACGACACCTAAATACAAGCGCGAATCAAACAACGTCAACTAGTCCCCGAGAAAAATACGACCTGTGGCCCCTATATTACATTTTCATATTTTGATTGTAAAAGGGTTTCCAGCATTTCATTCATTTCATTCATATTTAAATCTGACGAGCCCACACTTTCGTGACAAATTTAACTAGCTAATTTGGGCCCGTCAAATTTTTGGCGCCGTTGCCGGGGAAGCAACTAGTTGATTTGTTTGATTTTTGTTTGTATGCTTTTAGACATATCATTGGGTTCCATTTTATTGTGCTTATTCTTTCATATACGGTTGCTGCCATTTTTCTTGTTTGATTTGTGACAGGGCTGCAAATTCAAAATGGGGTCAAAAGAGATAGAAAAGACATTGGAGGAGATAAGAAATGTGTTAAAGGAGTGGGACTACCAACTAGAACATAAAGCTCAGTCATCTGCTTACCAGAAGCTACCTCAGCCACAATTTCAGCCTCTCCAGCAATTTCAGCAGCTAAGTCAAGAATTCCAACAGCCCTATTGGAATTTTCAGCAACCAAATCAGTTTTTTCAGCCACAAGATCAACCATCATTTCAAAATTTTCAACCAAATCAGTATTGTCAGAACGGGCAGCCACCATTTCAGAGCTATCAGCCCCAATTTGAGCAACCATATCAGTTTTGTCAACCTCAAATTCAGCCACCACAACAATTCCAACAATTTCAGCAAGAATTTCAGCATTTTAACCAAAATTTCCAGCAGCCTTTTGAGAATTTTCAGCATGGAAATAATCAATTTCAACCTCAATTCCAGCCATATCAACAGGGGCAGCAAGTGTGTCAACCATTTCAGCAAGATCCGCCTCAAAACCAGCCATTTTATCAGCCCACACAGCCCTTGAATCAAAATTTTCAGCCTTACAACCAAGGGTTTCAAGGCAGAATTTTCAGCCTTCGGCACCTAATTTTCCAGCTCAAAATCAAACTTTCAGGGCTACATTTCCCAGCAAAATTTTCCAGCATATCAGCCCTCTAATCAGCCCTTTAATCAGCCTCCACAGCCATGTTTTCAACCAAATCAGCAAGCTCAAAATTTTCAGCCTACTTCATCCTTTCAAAATAAGTCAAAGAGCTATGCTAACCAAGGAGGCTTTGAGAATATTAATGAGAATGAGGCTCAACTACAAAGAATGGAGGAGATTTATCAACAAGTTGTACAATATCATCAAAGGCAGCAAAGGCTTCAAGACATCGAAAAAGGCGTTGGACAAATTTCTAGTCAAATGAATCAGATACAAGTTCAAGGTGACCCTAGTGCAAGGCCAAATCTTTCTTTAATGGATCTTGCAATTTTAGAAGAAGAAGAAGAAGAATACATTAAAGTCTGGGCACCTAGAGCATGCATTCCTCCGGAGACTCCTACTCAAAATCCAATTCCCAATTTTTCAGCTCCAGAAGAAGAAGTTGAAGCTCCACAGGACCATTCTAGACTTTTATTTTCTGATGATAGCATTATTGATGGTCCTAATTTTTCTGACACTGTTGTTGCAGATATTACAGGAGAAGCATGCAGAGGAGATGATTCCATAGGTGTAGGGGACTGCACTAAGCCCCAGGGACCACCACAAGATTTAGAGAATGAACCAGAAAGTGTAGGGACTTGCATGGTGGAAGCAAGCACCCAAGGATCACCAGTTGATTGTCCACCAGAGCCTGAGGCTGAAGAGGAGCTTGAACATGACCAGGAGGAGACCACAGATACATCTACTATTATAGAGCCTCCAGGTATTATCCAGCACGCTCAGGTAAGTATTTCTCCTCCTTCTTCAGAAAAAGTCAGTGAGGTACCTAGGGATGATTCTATTGACTCTGATGAATTTATTGATATACCATGTGTAGAGATTGTTTGTGAAAATCCAATAGAGGTACCAAATATTGATTTCCTTGATCATCATGCATTACTTGACACATCCATTGTAAATATGAATAGTGAAATAATTTTAGAGGCACCCATAATTGATGTAGTTTGTTATGATGAATCTTTAGATACATCTTTTGTGGATATGACTAGTGAAAATTTCTTAGAAGTGCCTGAAATGGATGTTATTTATTTTGATGAATCTCTTGTTATGTCTTATGCTGAAAATGAATGTGAAAAACTTTTGGAAATACCTGATATTGATTTGATTGGCTGTGACACATTGCATGATACACCCTTGATAGGAAATAATTGTGAAATTTCTATTGATGAGCCAGAAATTGATTTCTTTATTTGTGATGAGCTCTTGGATGCAAATTTTGTAGAAAATGATTTTGAAAATTTTATTGAGGCACCACAAATTGATTTAATTGGACATGATGCAGATTTGGATTTATTTCATGCAGAAACTGAACTTATATCATTTCTTTCTGACCCTGAACGCTTGAGAGAGGTATTACATGTTTTTGCAGGGTCCAGAAGACTTCAGGAGTGGGTGCTCCAACTGAACAGACTCCAGCCTCCTGGAAGGACTTCTGAAGGGCATCAAGCAGGAGGAGATGATCTGACTTTAATTAAAAGCACTCCATCCCTTGAATGGCTCTTGAACCTGAATCGCCTTAGGCCACCTGAACAAAATTTTGTAAAGTTCAAGTGTGGGGGAGTTCCAAATCTCCCAGCCACCCATGTTCCTCCACTACCACGGTGGAGGCTACTTTTGGATCGACTCCGTCCACCAGAATAAAGGGGAGATTTTTTTTCTTGTATTTTCTTTTATCGCATTTTTCACTTTTATGTTTTCTAGAGTAAATTGAATAAATAGATATTGTAAATACCATGTCTTTTCTTTTAGCACTTTTTCTTGCATGAGTGGAAATAAATGTATCCCTCTAGGTTATCTCCATAGCATTTTAGAGTCTTTTGAAAATAAATTAAATTTGGTTGTTAAAACTTAGGATTTGAGTTCATGGATGAAATCTTGGATGCTTGAGTACTACTTTGCTTTAGATGCTTGATTGATGACTTGAGATGAATTATTTTGCCTAGTGAGAATTAGCCTTATATTTGTGATACACATATGTTATTGAACTCTAGAACTTGCTTAGGTTCTTTCAAAACCATATTTCAATGATTGGATCACATCTACAGAGGCTAATCCATTTGTTTTCCTTTCCACCTCAATTTTTAGCAATAATCATGTTTATCTTATTTGTCCTTACTTATTTCCTTCTCTTACCTTCACTTTTCTTTGGACTTGTGTTTGATATGTTTCTAATGCTATTTTGCCCGAGACGGACAAAGATTCAAGTGTGGGGGAGTGACTAAAGTTTTGGGATGCATTTCAACTCGAAAAAAAAAAAAAAATTCATGTGCCAAGTGAGTGATGTTTGGTGCCAAGAATGAGCAAGAAGGATGGAAGCCATTGGAGACTTAGATTCTTTACTACATTTTGAAGATCAAAGTGGCAAACAAAGAAAAAAAAAATCTGCACCATAAAAAAATCAGTGCCAAGGTGAAAAAAAAAATTCTGCTAGCTTGGATCGAGATTTGGTTGGATCAAAAACTTCAAAGTTGGAATTTTGGGAAGCCAAGATCAGTAACATTTCGTAGAGACTAAACTGAGCTGGAATTATTTGAATCAATGCAGAGTTCGGTGCCAAAAGGAGGAAAGAAATCATGTAAGAGATGATTGTTAAACCAAAATGGAATGGTAAAAGTTGTGACAAGAGATTGATTCATCCATGAGCCAAGTTTCGGATAAGATTATTTGTCTGCAGTGGTTTCAAAAGCAGCAGCTTAATGGTCTGATTCTCAGATTAAAACAGAAAAAAATTGCAGCTGGGAAAGAAAAAAAAAATCAGTGTTAGCAGTTTTTGTGAAGTTTGTATCAAGATGAGCTGAAATGTGGGTTTCAAGGGCTGTGAATCAAGGAACTTAGTATATAAGTGCATCAAATTTGTATCAAGGTAATCCACTGCTGATCAGAACAAAAGAATGTGGCTGATGGGATGTTTCAAATCAGAACAGAAAAAAAAAAGTTGTAGTGCCAAATTCAAAGTGAAGCATTTAGGTTTTCCACTACCATTTGCTCAACTACTCCTATATGCTAACTGATGTGAAGAAATCAGAGATTAGAAATTGATTCAGTGGAGCTGAATTTGGATGCTGAACGTGAGACAAAAACAAAAAGAAAGAAAAAAAAGCAGTTTGAAAAAAAAAATGAAAAGAAACCAAGTGGACACAATTGAGTTGGCATTGAAAATCATTGAAGTTCTCTGATCCGAATTAAAAGCTTTGCTCCACTACAAATCTGACCTTGCTAGAGGATAAAAGAAGAAGAGAAAAATCAGAAAAGAGAAGAAAGAAACAAAAATGGCACACAAAAGGAAGAGTTGGCACATTGAAACCAAGGAAGGGATTTTCATCCAAATCAAAGGAATTTATTCAAGTTTCACTCCACCATACTTTTGATATCATTAGAGGACTGTCAAGAGGGGCAAAGCACATTGGAAACATTTTTGAGCAACTAAGTCTCCCACTCCATCAAATTTTTCCATTTTCTTGACTTTTATTCCATTTATTGCCATTTTCCATGTTTCATTTGTTTTTATAGTTGTTGATCCTATTCATGATTAATGGTGGAGATTAGATAATAAGCAAGCTTATGGTAGTGCAAGAATCATATGTGTAAGAGTGAGCTCCACTTCCATCACCAATTAGAACTTAAGAGAGAGCCACCAAAACTTCCCTTGAAAGGCTAGTGATTAAATTCATCTCAATGACTCATGATGATGAAAAGGCTAAGTTGTTGATTTAAGGACAAGATACTAATCCATAGAGCTTAGATTTATGAGAATTGACAACCCTAGGTAATTTCTTTTCATTTGCTTCTAATTATGCTTAAGAAAGCCTAAGGGATACATATTTAGTAGTTTCGCGAGACGCTCAAGCTTAAGTGTGGGGGAGTTGATAAGCACCATTTTATCGATTATTTTAATTGCTTAAATCCATGTTTGACCCATGTTTTTATTGCTTAATTATGATTTTACCCTAGGTTTTGGAACTTTATCTTATTTTGGACTTAATTGCAAAATTACATAATTTTTGGATTATTGGCCACTAATTTTCTGATATATTTTTGTAGGCATCAAAGGTTCAAGGACCTAGGGCATACTGGGTCAAACTTGAGTCGGATGTGAGCCGGATCGAATTATCAAGCCTACGATTAATCCGGGCCGTCCGATTCAAGAGCGGCTAGATCTGAGCCATCCGGGACGATCTGAAGCAATCCGAGCTAGGGTTAGGGTTGATCAAGCTCTATGATCAAGATCTGAAGGTTTCATCCCAATCAGAGCTAAATCAACCGTTGGATCAAGCAAGGAGGGTTCTAGAGCGTCCATTCACAGATAGAGTTGATCTGGACCATCCGTTGCACATCTGGAGGATCCGAGCTACCACAAGGAAGATCCTGACCCCAGATCATCATCATAAAAGTTTGGCTCAAATCAGACCAAGATCTACCGTTGGATCTCCTCCGATCAATCTGAGCCGTCCATTTATTCCTATTTAATCAAAAATGCAGCTGCCTTTCTCCTCGTCGCGTCTTCGCCGCACAGTGCTTCTTCTTCGAGTTTTCAGCTAGTTCTTCAATTTTTCTTCAATCCGAGGCGCGGCCACCACAATTTCTTCACTAGCTTGTGTTCTAGGTCATTAGGAAGACTCATCTGTGAAGTTTCCAGCCTCAAATTGTCCAAGAAACAGGGGCTGTTGAGAGGTTTCCGCAGTTCTACCGTTTGATGACTTGGGATCGGCTGTGCTCCACTTCCATCCACCTGAGCTATCCAGAGGGGTTCCCTGAGTAGCTTTGATCATCATCCACTCACCAATTCACGCGGACGCAGTTAAATCCAAGAAATCGAATGGAAGTTTCAGATTTGAGCAAGTTGAGCTGAATTCAAGCGCCGACTGAGTTTTCTCATTGATTTGTTGAGCTTGCGGGTTCGAGGCTCACACTTGCGTGACGAACGAGGAGAATTCGAGCTAGGGAAGGATTGGGGTTTAGTTTAATTAGTAAATTTTCGTTTGTAGCTGTAAATTTCGTTTCTGCTGTAGTTTAGTTCCTGTTTCTGAAATTTCAGATTGGTTAATTTCGTTTCTTTGTTGTTTTGTTTAAGTTAGGTTTATTTTCTGCAAGTCGAGTAGTTTAGGAATCTGTCTAGTGGATAATTGTTGTTCATTTCAGTGAATTTCTTGTTTCATTTCTTGCGTGCCATTCAAATGTTGTGTATCAGCCCCCTATAGTTGCGTGCCATCTTTAAGTGTAATGTTTCTGCATTTTATATTAATTAGCTTGGGCTTTCTGCAATCTTATTTGAATATTAGTTTGGAGTATTCGATTCCAATTTGCTTTGTTGTTTTGTGTTTAGTGGCTGATTGTATTCTTGAATTCTGTTTTCCATTTATCTGAACTCCTGCATTCAGTTTCTGAAATCTGCATTTATCCCTGTTTCAGTTTGTTTTTGAGTTAATATTAGTTGCTTACAACAGCTTGATTCAATTGCAATAAGTCTTCTGTGAATTAGTCTTTATCTGCTTATAGAATGATGGCAGTTTTTCTTGCGTACCAATTTACCATTCCTGCACGTTAGCAGTTTGGTTTCTGCAATTCGGATTTGTTTGGTTTCTGCAACTTCTCGTTTAGCACATCTGAAGTTTGTGCCAAGTGCGCAGCAGTCTCTAGATCTTACCTGAACATTAGATTGGTATGTTTGACCTCAGTTGGTGTGCTCGATTCTTCATCTAAATTGTTACTGCAATTCTGCTGCCATGTCCAGTTTTGTTTGTGCCAAGTTTCCGCAACATTCCTGAACTGACCCATATGATTTCCGAGCATTAGTTCTTGTGTAGCAATGAGTTGTTTCTGAATTCATATCTCTGCATCCAGAATTCCTGCATTTGACAATGAATTTCGGCATTTCTTAGCTTACCAAATCTGCTAGTTAACTTCAATTCTGCAGTTCACAGTTCATTGCAACCGAAATCAGTTGTTTTGTTAGAGTTGGTATCAAATTCAAGCTGCAATTAATTTCTGCAATCAGTGTTTGAAATAGCTGTAACCAAATACTGAATTTCTGCAACAAAACTGCAGTTTACTGCATTTTCTGCAGTTGTAGTTCCAAGCATTGGCTTAGGCACGTGAGAATCAATTCCTTGTCTCAATGAAGTATTAAGGGATTTGTGTTGCTGCATTGAGAATTTCTGTATCCGAAATTTGTTTATCCAATTCTGCAACTTAGCTGAGCCAATCCTGCTGAAACATTCCATTTCTGCATATCATCAGATTTTCCTTCTAAGTTGTATCAGGAAGATGCATTCGAATTTGATAGCATTGGATTCAGTTGCTTTGTTTTCAGTTTTTGTATTTCGGCAGTAGTGACTTGCATTGATTTAGCATTCAGTTCTCACTCTTCTTCATGCACTCATGCAACACATTTCACTAATATTTTGCCCACACAATCTGAATTGATTAGCAAAACTGAATTACCAGTCAGTTTTCTGAATCTTTGTATCAATTTCGGCACCATGTATCAAGGGGAGCTTGTGCACTGATTGGTATCAAGTTAGAGGGAATTTTTAGTGTGCCATGGTGGTTGAAATCAACTAGTATTGCATTTAGCCTTTCCTGAATTCTCTATGCATTGGTTGGTTTCCGCATGTGCAATTAGCTTGTGCTAAATTGTTTGAAGGTTGATTGCTTAACTTTGGTGGCTAGCTTTAGTTGAAGCTACTTGTTTGCGAAAGTTTCCATGCACTGTTTTACTCCTTTGATTGGCATTTATTTTGCATTTGCACGAGTTTAGTTTCCTCATTTTAACTGCTATTTCATTTCCAAGTGCAATCCAAACCCAGATTCACATTCGAAACCCGAAAATTCACAAACGACACCTAAATACAAGCGCGAATCAAACAACGTCAACTAGTCCCCGAGAAAAATACGACCTGTGGCCCCTATATTACATTTTCATATTTTGATTGTAAAAGGGTTTCCAGCATCTCATTCATTTCATTCATATTTAAATCTGACGAGCCCACACTTTCGTGACAAATTTAACTAGCTAATTTGGGCCCGTTAATGGATCCCTTCCTGGTGGGCGCCAAGAGAGCCGGCTGTTTCGCCGGCGGGCGATCAGGTTCACACTAGTCGGGGATCAGCTATATAGGAGAGCCTTCACCCGACCCCTCCTAAAATGCATCGGGCCGGAGGAGACTGACTACGTGATGAGGGAGGTACACGAGGGCATCTGTGACAGTCACATCGGAGGAAAATCCCTGTCTCGGAAGATCCTTTTGGCGGGATACTTTTGGCCTACCTTGCAGACCGATGCGCTTAATTTTGTGGCCCGGTGCGAAGCCTGTCAGAGACATCAACATGTGACTCATCGTCCAACGGAGCCCTTGTGAGTCTCTACTGTATCCTGCCCTTTTGACCAATGGGGAATGGACATTGTGGGTCCCTTTCCTGTTGGGCCCCAGCAAAAGAAATTTCTGTTGGTCCTCGTTGATTACTTCTCCAAGTGGGTAGAAGCCGAACCTCTGGCGACCATCACAGAAGGGGCTATGATGAGAGTCCTATGGAGAGACATTGTCTGCTGATATGACATCCCTCATAAGCTAGTCTCCAATAATGGGTGACAATTCTCCGACCGCAAGCTGAAGGAATGGTGCGAAGGATTAGGCATTCAACAGGCCTTCACCTCAGTTGCATATTCGTAGAGTAATGGGCAAGACGAAGTCATCAATCGGGAAATCCTGCGGGGGCTCAAGATAAAATTGGAACACGTCGGGGGCAGCTGGGTCGAAGAACTCCCCAGCATCTTGTGGTCCTACCGGACTACCCCGAAAGAAGGGATGGGCGAGAGCCCTTTCCAGCTGGTTTATGGCGCAGAAGTCATCATCCCGGTGGAGGTAAGGGAAGAGCCCACATGACGGCAGTATTATCGCAAGGAAGACAACGATCGGGAGCGACTAATTAATCTAGACCTCATCTCGGAGGTACGAGATAAAGCCGCAACAAGGTTGGAGGCATATCGGAGAAGGATGCAGCAAGCCTACAATCGACGAGTGATCGCCCGCAACTTCGAGGTAGGTGATCGAGTCTGGAAGAGAATAAAACCGGTAGGGGACCCCAGGAAGTTGGAACCGCAGTGGGACGGCCCCTATGTCGTCATTAAAAAACTCACAGGATGTAGCTATTATCTGGAAGACAATAAAGGCAAAAGATTGAAAAGGCCCTGGCATGTCAACCATCTCCGCCCCTACTGTACTCAGTGAGGTACCGTGCGGTGTATTTGCTTAATGTATTTTTTACTTCTTCACTGCCTTGCAGTATAATCAATAAAAAGTGTAGTGAAGTGTCATTCAGAAAAAACACTGAGTCCCCATCTGCGATTAAACCCTACAGCCTCTCGGTGTGTAGGCTTGGCCTCGGAGCTGTACACGCCCGGCCAAGAGCTGATTAAACCCTACAACCTCTTGGCTTTCCTCAGAGCCGATATTCTAAAGGGAACAAGAAATCACTCCGAAAATAAGTTCAGTGATGTTGACATTCAATGATAAAGCAATCACACACTTGTCCTACAAAAGAGAAGCTTAAAAAAGAAGAAGATATAGTGGATGAGAGACGGTCGGGGAGTCTATGCCTATGTTGGGAAGTATCCTACAAATCAACTCTTCAGGGGGCAGATCATCCCAGACACGCTGGACAGTTATCGTGTGCAAGTCCGAACCGGGTTTCAACATCTAGTCCTTCTCCAACTGGCGGATAGCGCCGTAGAAGCCCTGTTTTAGGCGCTTCAATGCTTGCCCGGCCACCACCTCGGCATACTTCTCTGACTCCAAGAATTTAGCCTTGGACTCTGCCGCGACCCGGGATAGTTGAATTGCGTGATCACCCTGCTGTTGCTGTATCTTGGCCTCGACCTCCTCCTTGGCAGTTTTTAGTGTCGCCACCTCTCGGAAGAGGTCAGCCTGAGCCTCTTGCACCTCCTGGAGTTTCTGGGTAGCAGCAGCAGCTTATGCTTTGGCCTGGGTCACTTGATCCTGAAGATCGGTTGCATAAGAGTTTGACAGCTCCAGGTCGTGTTCTCGCAAAGCCATCAGGCGCTCTCGTTCCGCATCCCGGTCCTCCAAGGCTTTCTTCGTGGATCCCAGGAGGTTAACTTGACCAGTCAATTCTCCCATTCGGGCCTGGAGTTGATCCCGCTCCTGCGATAGCTTCTACAGCTCCCCTTCAAGCGCCTGGTTCTTCTCGGATCCAAGGCGTTCCCGGAGTCTATACCCGTGCAGGGTATCCTCGACCGTTATTAAGGCGGCAAGATAATGTTCAATTTTCTCGCGAAGAGCCCGGTTGACCTCCAATTTCATGAGCCCAGCCTCACGAGCCCGGTCGGTTTCGGCCTCGGCATTTGCCACCTTCCTAAGGAGGTCTTCTGTAACCCCTTTGGAGCACAGCAAGCGGCTGGTGGCTGTGCAATTAGAGGCAACCTACAGGGCAGATACAGACAGTTAGTAAAAGGACTTTTGAAGTAAAATGAAAAGCGGGCCACAAATGTTTACTGTTAGTAGGGATTGATGCAGCATGCCCAGGTAGCGGGTTGACCCAACTACCCGCCAAGGTAGGATAGGAGAAGGAAGAGTTCCCTCGGTAGGGCGCCCTAACTAACTAGGAATGTCTCGGGGGTCAGGGACATCTTCTTCTAAACTTGAAGCGCCCGGCAATGCCTCAGAAGCAACCCCCTTTATTTGGATAAACTGAGAACTGCCGGCCGCCTTCTTCTTCGCCTTGGGAGCCTTCCGGTGAAAGCTGTGTAAATGCATGGACATCTCTTTGCCTCGAGGAACAGCTGGAGGGTCGATTGGGAGAGCTGGGGCATCGGCGACAGAAAGGGGTGTCTCAACGAAAGGAGAAGAAGACCCCTCCCGAAAGCTAGGGGATTGTGAAGTCGCATCCTCGGTGATAACCGGCACAAAATCGCTGGAGATAAGCCTTTCTTCAACCGCTTCAAGGGGCGATCCCTTTGGGATCGACACTCCCGACGTTTCTTTTCAAGCGTGTGGATCTCTGAAGGTACGACTAACGGAGGAGGCGCCGCTCTTCCCTTTGGGGCCTCGGTACTAGGAGCAGTTGACCCCCTTTTCAGGACTGGGGGCAACTCCGAGGCTCCGATGTCCGGGGAGGCCCTGGCACTGCTAGACCTGCAGACGACTCCCCCACCATCTCGTCACCCTCGGTGGGGATTCCTGCGGGGGTCGAAGATACTAAGCCTGGGACCAACGCCTGTCGGTAGCCTGATCTCACTTCAGGAGCTTATTCATCACGAGGGAAAACATAATGTTACCTGTAAGGTATAAAACAAGAGGGCATCAGTCAGCATTAACCAAGAACTGTACCAGGTACGAAATAACTTACTAAGGCTGGAGCTGAGGGGTGTAATTTTCGGACTAATCTCAACCCGATAAAGGAGCTTCTCGCACTGTACCAACTGATGTCCATGGAATTCCATCCCAGCCAGGATACCCTTGGCTCTCTGATATCCCGCATCCTGTTGGAAGTCGCCAAGGTCCGGGATAGGAGGCAGGTTCTCCGTCCAGTGAATGTGGCTGAAGGGTCGCTTAGGAAGACGGATATAAAAAATCTCTCCTTCCATCCCTTGTGAGAGGAAGGGAGGCCCCCCAGAAATGTGTGGCCAGGACGGGCGGTAAAGCTAAATGCCCCTCTCGACCCAAATTGGATGAAAAAGAAATGGAAGAATTGAGGGGTCAGAGGAATGCCAAAAAGCTTGAAGAGGATGAGGGCCCCGCCCATTTGGGCGAAGGCATTCGGAGCCAGTTGTTGTAGCGAGATACAGAAGTACTAGGCAACATTCATGAAATAAGGAGGAATAGGGAAGTGAAACCCTAGTTCTAGTTGTCCCAAAATGAAAGTGTAAAAATCCTCACAGGTGGTTACTGGTGATTGACCTGAGGTAGGGACCCTTACCTCCCAATGTACCGGGAACCCGTATTTCTGGCAGGCAGCTTGGAGGGATTTCGACCTAACTTTGGAAAAGATGGTCTCATACCACTCGGAACGAACTCCTAATTCTTTCAAGGAGCACTCGTCATCGCCTGAGGACTTCTTCTTCTTCCCCATCGGACCCATGGAAATGGAATAAGGGAAAAACAGGATGAAGGGAGACTTACTCTCGTCAAAAGGATGCGGCGGTGAGACGGATAGTTAAGCAAGGAGAACTCTTGACGGCAGATAGGGTGAGGAGGCCGCAAAGGGTCGTTGCACCCACTTTTATAGGGTTGTAACACATCCCTCTGAGCAATAGGAGAACTGAACGTCGATGGCATTAATGGGCTGTCTCGGGAACAGATAGCTCTTATTGTTGTCGCTTCGTGTAGCCCATATTACGTATCAAGAAGATATCGCAGCAAAACCAGGGAAGAGACATGTGGCCTTGTTACATACGCTGAGCAACTGCGCTACCTTCGCTGACCCAGAGTTCGGAAAGATACGAGACATGTTCAAAAGATCAGCCAAAGTCCCGAAGACTCACTAGATATATATTAAGGCCCCACGGGCCGCCAGCGAAGCAGTAAAGGACGAAGAGAAAAACAAAAACTGACAAGGCCCGGCTTCTTCATCACCACGGTAGTCCGATCAGTCAGCTACACTTCCTTCGATCAGACTTGAAGGGAGGGACTTGTGATAGGGTTGAATAGTACGTGGCAGACATGAGGGATGAAGAAGTTGCATGGCACGACACGTCGGGTCGAGGCGACCCTCCTTCCCGGGCCTCGGGACATCCCTCGGAGACGTACCTGGGAAGGTCAGACGAAAAGACCCCACCCGGGATCACCCTGAGAGGTTGGACCCCGAGATCCCCTCGGGAGGCATATCGCCCGCGCGCACCCAGGCCAGGGAACCCCGAGATCACCTCGGGAGGCAGAGCCCAGGAATGACCGACTGCCAGTGCTGACCCCCCCTTCTCTGGTTACAAATAAGCATCCACGTTGCAAGGAGTCATCACGGCCCTTAATTATCGCAACGGGTCCAAGCATAATAGCGGCGCAGACCATTTCAAAGGTCATCCAGTAACCGCCGAAAAGGGGGGGGGGCGACGTGGCTCAAGTCGTGGAGACGTGGTACCGATCGAGGGAACACGTCTAGTCTGCCACCATCAGTATAGAAGGTAGTTCAACCCCTTCGGTAAAGAGGTTACGCACTATCCTTACTTAGTACATTTTTCCTTTTCTACTACTTTTACTCTCCATCAAGAACCTGACTTGAGCGTTGGAGTGGACTCCGCTGGATAACTTTTGGCGTGTCCCCTAACGCTCGTGTTGATCTCGTAGGGTGCGGAGTTCCTCCCCTCCACAGCGACTTCCACGTGGGCAGACCTCCGGTGACTGGCCATCGCCGCCAATTCCTTCCGGAACATGGAGCAAATCAAGAGATGCGAGGCAAATGACATGGTGACCAAATTGTTGGCCAATCTATTGCCAAGCACCATCTTGGACAAAATTGGAGAATTTCAAGATGCCAAAGAGCTTTGGAGCAAAATTGGCAAAACTTCATGAAAATCCCTCCACTTTGCCAAATCAAGACAAATCCGAAGAGGGAGATTCATCGGAGGAAGAAGATTCAAAAGTTAAGAGATGTTCAACATCCAAAGATGAAGCTCAAGAAGCCTCCACTTCAAAGATTGAGAGGGAGCAAAATTTACCATTGACATCGGAACATGGAAAAGCTTCATCATCATCATTCAAGGTCAATGAAGAGGAAAAAAGTGTCACCCCTATAAGGAAAGGTATAGAAATTTCAATTTGTAAAAAATTATATCATTTACTTTGAGTGTAGGGAAAGAGGACACTACAAGAGTAAGTGTCCCAAATTGGTCAAAAAGAAGGTGCAAGTGACACCCAAGACTAAGGAGAAGCCAAAGGAGGATGGCCCCTAGTACGGAAGGATAAGAAGCACATTGTGTGCTTCTCATGCAAACAAAAGTGACATTATCGGAATCAATGTCCAAAGCGGAAGGATCCTACCAAGATAAAAAGAAGGAGCTTAAATCAAAGGGCAGCCTCCAAGAACATGACTAATGTACCATTAAGTAATAGTACTTATTTAAATCATGATAATATGCATGCTAGAAATAATTATTATCATTTCAATGTTATTTATCATGAAAATAGGATGTATGAAAAACCTAAGGAAAAATATAGAGTCTTCCATGCTAGGACTATCACACCTAAGGATAGGAAAAATTTTAGATCATTTAATGGTAGACCTACCCAAAATAAGGCCAAAAAGAAAAATCACCAAGGCAATATTAGAAAACCAAGCCTTGAGGAAGTGATGATCGAAAATCAAGTTTTGAGGTCAAAACTTGATAAATTAGAAAAATCCCTTAAGAAAATAGAAAATTTATTTAAGGGATCAAAATTTTGAAACCTAGGTTTAGGCAATCAAGGACCCTCTAAGGGCAAGAAAGGTTTGGGGTACAAACCTAAAGCCAAGGATAATAGGTCATCATATCATAGAGTTCCATATAGGTATGGAACTAAATCTAGGTCTAGGAGTCAAACGAAGGTCATAAGAGAAGTCATCCCTTAAGTTAACCAAAACAAGACCAACATGACTAAGGCTTCGGAGAAACCTAGAAAAGTCATTAGGAAGGTATCAAGGGAAGTTATCCCTAATGAATACCTAGAACACCCAAGGAGCACCAATAAATTTTGGGTTCCTAAGAGTGTGTTCATCACACCCTAGATAGGTTTAGGGAGTGTCAACTCAAATTGGAAGGGTAGTTAACTCAACCTTGATGAAGTTGACAATTTGGGCATTTTCAAGGAACTATTACCCTTGAAAATGAAGAAGTTAATTGTTTACTTTTGAGGAGTAAAATTATGCTAAACTATGATTTTGAAGATTAGACTTGATAAAGTTGGCACAACTAGGTCAGAATCCAAGGATATGCCAAGTTGGGAAGTTTTGGCATTATCTTGGAAAATTATGGGCAAAATTAGGATTATCAATGGCTTAGCGATGAGTTATTGATACTTAGATAGAAAATTTAGGTATTTTTTTTTATGCTAATATGCCATAATTTGTGTGTTCTATCATATGTCATGTTATCATAATTAATCATTCATATTTTATTATAAAAATATCACATATCATGTCATACATGCATCATCTAGCTATAATAAGTTTTTTTTGAAAATCTTTATGTCATGCATGTCATAGTTATTATCATGCATTGTTAAATTTATATTGAAATTAAGAACATTGGCATTAATTGACATTCTAGGTGAATGATCAAAGTTTATAATGCCTAGGTAGAAATGCATGAAGCCTTAGTTTAGGGAGAACTTGACTTTCACATCTCACAAGACCATAAGTTGACTTGAATTTGTTTTGAGACACATTAGAAACAAGTGAGATGTTAAGTTGACGAATAAAAAGTCAAGGTGTTGATAAAGTGCATCCATTTGAGTTTTTAAAATTCATTCAAAATAAGAACTTAAGTGAACTCCAATCATTGGAAAAGCTAATATATAAGTCATGTGCATTTAACCAAAGAACATGGTTGGAAATCATTTTTGAAAATTATTTTAAAATTATTTTGAAAAAACCTTGGTGAAGACTATCTTTTGATAGCACTCATCATTGATGAATAGGATACAAAATAGAGGAAAACATTGAGGTATTTCAATGGTTTCCAATTTTATGTCAATCGTTGAGAATGGGTTGTATTTTCATAGAAAAGTATTTTTTTCATGATAGTATATGTCTAAATAATGTCTATATAAAATTTCATGAATTTTAGAATTATTTAGGAGTTTTTGAATTTCGGTCTAAAATTATTTTTGGAAATTAGAAACTCTCAATTGATCAGGTGATCAATTAAAGACATACACCAATCGATTAGTCAATCGATTGGTGAACCTTTTCCACGAACACAAAAGCTAACAAAATCGATTTGTTGATCGATTAAGGATATCCGTAATCAATCAGGTGATCGATTAAGTCACAGTTTAATCGATTAGGACCCAACACCAATCGATTGGTACAACTGAAACTGTCTGATTTCAGTCCTTTAATCAAATTTGAGTAACCTAACAATCTCTAACCCTTTGGAATACTTTTATAAGTATATTTGGATGAATTTCATGATGAAATCAAAATGGGAGATAGTTTTGGTGAAAAATATAGGGTTAAGTAGAGGTTTTGGTTTAAATTTTGAATTTCAAAACCTTATAACCTCAAGTTGAGATTTCCTAAAGTTTTAGGAACTCAAAAATCATTGTTGGTGCAATGATAGAGTTTAGAGCATGTTTTGAGGAGGAGGTCTTCCTTAAAAGCATGTGTTTTAATTTTTCTTTAGGTAAGTGAGAAGATAAAGATTGAGAATCTTCATCGCGATGAATGTTCAAGGTTGAACATGTGTACCAATGAAAGGTATGGGACTTTCATTGGATGTCTTTGACCATATTGATTCTTAGGGAGAGAGTTTTTAATGTGTATCAAAGGAGGAGAAATCGTAAGGCTAATATGGATTAGTCTTGCTCAAACATATTATCAAACATCAAAAAAGGGGAGATTGATGGTGCAATCTTCGTTAGGTCAGGGTTGATATAGTTTGACTAGGCTCAGGTGAGCTTGGGTTTCGATGTCTGATAATGATGTTTGAACATTGTGTTAGTCAAATGGGTCAAGGTTGACTGAAGACTTGATTAGGAAAAGTCCTAGTGGGACTAGGCATACCTAGTGGGACTAGGTAAAATCCATGTGGATCGGGGAGATCACACGCTGACATAGAAAAAAATCCTAGTGGGACTAAGCACACCTAGTGGGATTAGGTGAAGTCCAGGTGGATCGGGGAGATCGCACGCTAGCACAAGAAATGTTCTAGTGGGACTAGGCACACCTAGTGGGACTAGGTAAAGTCCATGTGGATCAGGGAGATCGTACGTTGGCAAGGTGGAAGTTTACGGAGAGACTAGACCTAACTCGAGGGTTAGACAAACCTAGTTTGGAACTAGGTTAAGTCCTGGTTGGAACTAGGCAAGGGAAAATCCAAGTCGGTCAAAGGATTGATCGAGCACTTGGTAAGGAAGTCCTAATAGGTCACGGTTGACCGAAGTTAGACAAGGGAACCCTAGACTTGTGCACACAAGTTAGGGTTAGGGTCAATTGATTAAGTAATCGATTGATGTTGATTTCTCGCAAACAGAAACAATCTTAATCAATTGGGTGATTGATTAAAGAGGGAATGAATCGATTGGGAGAGATGTGTTGTGAGAACAGAAGCTGGTTGAATCATTTGGCTAATCCATTCAACTTCTTCTTAATCGATTAGTCAATCGATTAAGGTGGAAAATAATCAATTAAGCAATCGATTACAGCAGTATTACGCGAGAGCACAGAAAGGTGCTGAATAGATTCAGCAATTGATTAAGATCGATTGGCTAATCGATTAAACTTCATAAAAATAGTCGTTGAACGGCTAAGTCTGATGTGGTAATCGATTGGGTAATCGATTAGGGAACCCTAGGTCACGAGTATATAGGGTTTTCATGCAGGTTGAAGCGGCATCCCATAGCACATCTCTTTGAGCTCTTCGACGATTCTTCTCCTCCTTCTTCGCCAGTTTTTAGCAAGTGTTGGTACACTTCAAGAGGCATTTTCTAAGCAAGAAGAAGAAGAAAACAAGACAAGCAAGGATCTAAGTGTGCAAATCTTGTATGATTTATTTTATATTTGCTTGAGTTTCTTGTTGTATCTTCTTGTAAGCTTGTAAGAGGTTTCTCCACCTCAAGAAGGAGTTCTTTCATAGTGTATGAGAGAGTGAGGAAGAGTGCATCCTTAGATTAGTCACCTTAAGGAGGTGGATACCAAGTAAATTGAGGTGTTAGCATTGGTCAAGTCTTCCATAGCGACAAATCTTTATCGAGCAAACAGCCGAGCTAATCACCCCCCCCTCTAGCTCGCCTACCAATTCTAACAAGAGATGGGTCGAGGATTGGGCACGAAGACCTGGTCGAGGATCGGACACCGAAGACCTGATTTGGAAGATCGGGAAGAAGTCTTAGCCGAGCGAGGACAACGGACAGAAGTAGAGATGGGTCGAGGTACGAACGCCTCAAGATTCGAAAGCTTCGGAGGTCGAGCAAAAGTCCAACTGGAGGTGCTGGTTGGCAAAAGGTAACTTCTCTAGAGTGAAGTAGGTGAGGACGCGTTTCCCGGAAGAGGGAACAGTTAGCATCGGTCCGACCTAGGATTTCATTTAAAATCCAAAGTCAGGATCGGATAGCTCCGGCTATCAAACATGTATTTTATTTTATATACTTTACATGTTATTTGAATTTCAGACTATCCCTATGATGCAGCTGAGGTTTTAGAGGTCAGCAGCCTCTGGGGTGCCCGAGAGGTCTCGGGCGCCCAATAGGTTAGGCGCTCGAGAGGACTCGGGCACCCGTGTATACAGGGCAAGGCTGACCTCCAATGCGATTTTCTCAACCTGGGCAAGGCTGAGTTGGCGGTTGCTGAATGAACTCGCCACATCAATAGTCAGGTGCCCCAAAGCACTCAAGCGCCCAAGAGAGGATAAAATTTGGCCAAGTCAGCAGATCACGATGCGGCAGAAGCGCTAACGTGGAGACGCCCCTATGCGCACTTGGGTGCCCGAGTACTAGTATATAAGGGGTTTCGCCTACTCAGTCTTGGACATCACTTTTCAAGAAATTACAATCAAGTTTCTATGCTCTCTGTGCTCAAGTTCGTTGCGTCGAAATAGTCCGAGATCGACGACACGCTGCTCCGACGATGAAACACCCTCTTTCTTCTTTAAGCAAGTGTTGTCGGTATAATTAGCATTTTTATTCTGTACATAAACTTACATATTTTATAACATATTTTATGACTTATAGAATTGTCCAACAAAAATGATCAAGGACCATGGAACTTAGAGTAGGAGCCGTCATAAACTCCGAACCAAGTAAAAACAAAGTTGTTAACGTTGTTTTGACTTGACTCTTTTTATTTCCACTGCGTTTACTCAAGTTTTTAATCAAAAAACATCAAATCAATATTCACCCCACCTCCTCTATCTATCTCATCGGTCCCACTGAATTGAATTAGAACTTCCCTTCCGAAGCGGAATGCATTACTATATTATATAAAGTAAAGGAACTCGGCTGCGAGTTCCATCCATTCACAAGGTGCGAACTATGTGACGCGGCTAAAGTTTCGGAATGAATCGGCATTCGCTAATCCCACCCACGGTAAAGAGATTCAGGAGTGGAAGCCTTTCACGGGAAAGCAGGGGGAAGCCAGCAAGGAAGCCCACCACGGCAGTTCAGTTCTGCGTTCTTTTCTTGGAGCGAACTATCATGACTCTTCCTTTCTTCATAGACGAATAGGCAACTATCATATAAGCACTTGGGAATGGTACAAGCACTGAACTTGGGTACAAAAGCTCCTGGGAATATCAAAATTCGAACCTACGATTGAGATCAAAGACTTCCATTCAGGTCGAGCTACGAAGACTGACTCCTGGCACCCTATCCCCTATCAGAGGAACCTTTCTTTCTATTATAATAAGAATGGAGAACTCATCTCTCGAGCCAGACTTTCACTCTGCTTGCTGCTCCTATCCTTGCTTTAGTGCTTTCCTTTTCTTCTGAAGATCGGCTACGCAACTTGTGATTGCTTCGATCGTTTGCCCTTAGCCTGAATTCCACGTATGGGTCTAGCTACTCTACTATTTGCTAACCTTCATTCAGAAGAAAAAGTATTACTTGAATAGTCATATCGGATAACATTTCTTGCCAAATTGGCCAACTTCCAGAGCATCACTACTTGAACAGCTATATGAGATTGAATTCTTTGCCCGAGCTAGACTAGCCTACGAAGAGAACTTGAGCAACACTGGATATCCAGCTATAATATAAGAGATCGCTTTCATGTTCCTTAGCCCCCAAGAATGAGGGTAGGGTTCCTTGCATCTAATAATACACAAATATTTTCTCACATAAAATCACCCCCAGAGAATTACAGTATTACGTGAATGACAATTCAAAAAACACACTACGAAAGATCTAATCCCTATCCCTACACCCTTATGGTTGAGCATATTGGGGATACCCTAACAATACAAAACTATAAATACAATACAAATACAAAGATACAAATACAAGAAACATACTCTCTCTCCCTCTCGCATGCGCTTGAGTCCATCCTTATGTTTGTAATCTCCCAGCATAGTTGATCCCTCGTATATTATTGCATTTGGCCCTCTCACATACGCTCGATCTCTATCTGACGATACCCTTGGATTAATCAGTCGAGCCCATCCTTACGTCTGCAATCTCCAAGCATGGTCGATCCCTCGAATATTATTGCATTCGACCCTCTCCTTAGCAGTCGAGCCTATCGATTTTATAATCTCTCTTTAGGTTGATCCCCCAACTATTATACTTTGTCAGCCCTCACTTTATTAAAGTGAGCTATCTAACGATACAATCTCCCTGCCATACTAACTTAAAGTGATCCCGTCGTTGTTGGGATCGAATGGACCAGTTAGAGGGGGTGAATAGTTTTTCGCCCCAATTTGTCGGTTCTTCCTACACGGTTAAGCGCAAGCGGAAATGCAAACTAAACAATTAGAACCAATGCTAACACTTAACCTCTTACGTGGTTCGGAGATTGCTTGCTCCTACTCCATGGCATGTCTTTGAGGTGGATGATCCCTTAATCCTTCGTTGGATTAGTCCCCGGCAATCTCCGACTTGATCTTTCTCCTTCTCGGTGGAGAACAACCTATCGCAAATCCCTCTTCCTCTTTACAAGATGAGAATTAGGATTAGGAGGAAGAGAATGAACTTGGAAGCCTTGAGCACTTGATCAAGAAGGTTTCTCACTAAAGAGCTAACCTTTCTCAAGTCTCAAGCTTCTCTTTAAATAGAGGAGAGAGTTGTTAATAAAATAGCTCAGCCCCAACACCAATTGTCTTCTACCAAGCCTAGTCAATCAGTGCTCAGCTAATGACTAGTTTTCGAATAGACCAGTCGACTGTCATCCAGACCAGTTGATTGATTCCGCTATTCGAAACTTACAGAAAGTGTTGGTGCAAGTTGCATCAGTGATGTCCTCCTCTAAGTGTTTTAATGTTTGACAATATACTTAAGTCAGTGATACATTAAACAAGAGAAGAGGAGTTAAGAGAGGAGTAACAAAATGGACCAAAGTCCTAGTAAATCTAGGCAATAAGTCCAGGTTCGAAGAATTAGGCACTAAGTCCTGATCATGGATTGGGCACTAAGCCCTGGCAAAGGGCTGGGCACCGAAGACTTGCTCGGAAGGTGGGCAGGAAGTCCTGGTCAAGAACTGGGCAAGAAGTCCTGGCTGAGGGTTGGGCACCGAAGACCTGGTTCGAGGAATTGGGCACGAAGACCTGGCCGAGGGTTGGGCACCGAAGTCCTGGACCTAGGGTTTGGGCACGAAGTCTTGGTCCAAGGGATTGAGCAACTTAGCTGAGCGATGACTAAGGACAGAAGTAGAGACGGGTCGGGGTTCGGACGTCTCGAGATCCGGGAGTATCGGAGGCTAAGCAAAAGTCCACCCGAAGGACTGGGGTGGCAACTGTCTCCTGAATGGAGTAGGTGAAAGGCGCGTTCTCGGGGGTGGGAACTTGCGTCGGTTCGACCTAGGGTTTTGTGGAAGTCCGAAGTCAGAACCAAGTCCTTAAGGCTAATATTGTGTGTATATTTTGCTTTGTATTTGTGTATCTTGCAGGTACCAAGAACCGGAGACAAAGCAAGCAAAGGGCTGGAAACCAGCCAAGCCAGGGGCCCCCATTGATGGGGGCGCCTAGATCAAAGAACAAAAAACCTGTTGGACTGGAAACCTTGAAGCCAGGCGGCCAACAGGATCCAGGCGCCCAGGTCAAAGAAGGAAAAACCAGTTTTGTGAAGGAACGCAGAACAGGCTTCCATTCAGGCGTCCGGGATGATACAGGTGCCCAAGTTGAAAGCTGTAGTTGCTGTTTCGAGTTTGAAACAGAGATAAGCTTTCAGTCAGGCACCTGGGAGGTCCGGGGTGCCCTGGTCAGAGATTTTATCAGCCGCGACAAGTTTGGCGGGGGGATAAAGTTTGACCAAGTCTATAGGGGCGCCCCCATCGTCACAGGCGCCCGAATGAAGCCTATATAAGGGGGCTTCAACCCCTCAGCTACAAACACAACTTCTGAGATCCATTCTGAACGTTCTGACTAACGACAAAGCGCTAAAGATGAGGTTCTGCAACCGGGAGGCTCCAGGAGGAAGTGCGCGGCACTTCGGAGGTCCATATCGGCCGAGGCTTCGACCTTAATTGTTTTGTTTGCTTTTTATTATTCTGCACTTAATTTCATATCTTTTTCATTGTAACTTCTGCACTGTAAGACGGGTTTTCTCTGCCTCTAGAAATTTCGGAAAGAAGACCAATAGTGGACTCACGCCGAGTACATAGGCCTTGGACGCACTGACCCAGGGGGGTTGGGAACCATGTAAATAAATCCCGCGTGTCTGCTGTGTTGTGTTTTCTTCGTTCTGTTTATTTTCCGCTACACTAACGCTCTGAGTCTAGAGCAAAGATTTGAAAAGTTTACGATTTCCACGAGAAAGATTTACGGTCGATATTCACCTCCCCCTCTATCGACGGCACCGGTCCTACAAGTGGTATCAGAGCTAGACCGCTCTTCACCGGACTAACCGCCGACGGAGCAACGACTCCAGGAGTTGAGAGGGAGCCCTACTCATATGTCAAATTTTAAATGTCAAATTTTAAATTTTATATAATATGTTTCAAGTGCAGGGAGAGAGAGCACTATAAAAATCAGTGCCCTACTCATATGACTCGTTCTTCACCGGTGGCAAAGGAGGCACCAGCGCTAGGAGTCCGGAGGAACAAGGACCACATCAGATGCTTCAAATGTGAGAAATACGGACACTACAAAAATAAGTGTCCGGCAAAGGTACGTAAATTTTATGTTCCGAAAATTTTTAAATCTCCTGCAATTTCTTATGTAAATTATTTAGATAATTTTACTGAAAAATTAAATTGTGTAAATAGGCAAATTAATGTCTTGCGTGATCAACTAGATAATGTAGATAGTCGTAAACTATCAAAAATTAATTCTTTAATCCGTATTATCAATTCAAAAATTACTGAGCTTAATTTTGAAATTAGATCTGATAAAATTACTGAAATTAATTATGTAATTAATCTTAATGTTAATTCAGAAATTAAATCTGTTATTCCTAAATTCAAATTTGAAAATCTTAAGGATAAATATAAATTCAAATTTGAAAATCCTTTGGATAAATCTGAATTCAAATTTAAAAAACCTTTAGATAATTATGAATTCAAATTTGAAAATCCTTTGTATAAATCCGAACTCAAATTTGAAAATCCTTTAGATAATTATGAATTCAAATTTGAAAATCTTAAGGATAATTCTAAAGATAACTCTGAAATTATTGAAATTATTTCTAAGGATAAAAATGATTTTGCTGAAAATATTCTTGAGGATACTGAAGATAAACCCTCTTTAGATAACAATTTAATTATTCCCCTGGATAATCCTGAAATATTAACTAGTGACCCAAATTACTCCACCTATGTTGAGGATATTGAAAGATGTAATTTTGAGGATGAGGAGATAGAATTTTCTGAGATAAAGTCCATAGTAAATAAAAATTACAAAGATTCAAATAAACCAGAATTATTAGAAAAACTTGAAAAGATAAATAAAGAAGAAATAGTAAGGGAATCAGATATTTTCGAAATAATGAAGATGATGAAATTAAACCCACAACTTTTGACCAACCCAAAAATCTTGGAAATTAAATCAAGATAAACCTTAAAAACTTTGATTAAATTTTAATTAATTTTTAAGCCTTAACATAATCCTTTAGTTTTAATATCAATTAATTCTGAACTTTAATTAATCCTCAATTAAATTTAATCAACTTAAATTAATCATTTAAATTTATCCTTAATTTATTAATTCGAAATTAATCCTCAATTAAATTTACTTAACTTAAATTAATCATTTAAATTAATCCTTAATTTATTAATTCGAAATTAATCCTCAATTTAATTTAATCAACTTAAATTAATCATTTAAATTAATTCTTAATTTATTAATTCGAAATTAATCCTAAATTTAATTTAATCAACTTAACTTAATCATTTAAATTAATCCTTAATTTATTAATTCGAAATTAATCCTCATTTTAATTTAATCAACTTAAATTAATCATTTAAATTAATCCTTAATTAATCAAATTCAAATTAATTCAATTAAATCTTAATTAATCAAATTCAAATTAATTCAATTAAATCTTAATTAAATCAAATTCAAATTAAGTCAAATTAATTCAATTAAATCTTAATTAATTCAAATTCAAATTAATTCAATTAAATCTTAGTTAATTCAAATTCAAATTAATTAAATTGATTCAAATTAATTCAATCCTTAATCAATTTAAATTAATAATTAACATAATTAATACTTAAACTTGAACTAAATAAAATTTTACCCAAACTGTAACAATTAATTTAATAAAATTAAAGTCAAAGTAGGTTGACATATTCGCGGGTTCACATGACATGTATCAAATCGGGAATTTGATACATCTTTAGAAACTTAATTAAATATTTTGACTTGTTTGACTCATGCATAACTGTCATGCCATGCATTTGCTATTCCTTTAAATATATGACATGTCATTCATATTTAAATTTTATGCATGATTTAGAACGGTTATAGGAAAAAGAATAGTTGAAACTTGAACAACTTAGTATTAGGTGGAGGTGAGATGATAGAACGTTAGGAAGTCTTTTTGGTGGAACTAGCCGAAGCTACCGATCCAAAACCTAAACTAGTTAGACTAAAATCTTTCAAGAAGTAACTTGAAGATGAATTTTCTATAAAAGGCTTTGTCAGGAAAGGGTTGATGATCCAATAAGGCTACGGCCAAAGAAGGCCTAGTGCCTCGCCAAGACCTGGAAGCCAATTACTGAAAATCAAATTCACTTTACTATTGTCAGATTTGAATCTAACACAAGTTTCAATTAAATCTTAGATTTAATAATAAATTAAAGAAAATAATTCAAGCATCTCACAATAAACCCATAAGACAACTATGCTTGCTGTATTGAGACATCTAAAATGGGTGAGATGTTAAGGACTAATAAATTGAAAACTGTTTTCAAAATTGTTAGAATATTTTTCTAAAAATATACTTTCAAAATAGTGCTTTAACATAATAATGTTTTTATGGAATTCATGCTTGTCTGATTGATTATATATTATATGTTTTCAAAAATTATATCCTTTTAAAAAATTGTTTGACTCACACAATTAGACACAAGCCTTCTAGGGCAACACTAAAGTTCCTTAAGGCACTTAGATAGAGTCAAATGGTGTTGGGTACAAGGGGAGTGGTATATTCTTTTAATTTTTTTTCAAAAATATCTTTTGAAAAATCACTGTCTTTTAAAATGGTTTTCGAAAACTGTGCTTTAAATACTATGTCTTATGTAAACTATATCTAACAAAATTACCTTTATTTCAAAATATGTTTCAAAATTTCAAAATACATTCTAAAATTGTGCTGAGGTCTCATTTGATTTTGATAAACCCTAAAGACACAGAAGAAGGTCCACTTCATGATCTACAAGGACTCCTAGGATGTGTCAGATTGAGGGGGAGTCTAAGTCAAAAGAAAATTCTCTGACAAGTTTTTTTTTAATTTTTTTTTGTTGGCAATCATTTTTGAAATTGTTAAATAATTCTTTTTGATCTGAACCAAATCCTAAAGACTCAGAGGAAGAGTACTTATGGTCAACAAGCTTCCCAGGACTGGGTCAAGTTTAGGGGGAGGGCAAATTAAAAGAATTATTGAATGTTTCAAATGTTTTCATGCACGATATTTTCAAATCCATTTGAAAACATAAGTATCCTTTCAAATACTATCATTTTAATAATTTTTCTTTAAAAACATTATTATTTTCAAAAATCTATCTGGTTTTAATCAATTTGAAATAATGTTTTTCTTGAGTTTGGAAAATTTTCTAGGACACTTAGGAAAATGTCCTTGTAGTTAACAAAGTTTCCTAGGATTGTGTCAGACTGGAAAAGAAAACCAAGTCAAATAAAATATTATGCTTTAAAAATTCATAATAATTTCAAAGTACCCATACTTCTCAAAATTCATAATAATTTCAAGGTACTTAATTTTTCAAAATTCATATTTTTCAAAGTACTTATATTTTCCAAAAATTGCATAACATTTCTCAAAAGTACTTGCATATTTCAAAAATTCAATATATCTTTCAAAAGTACAGATATTTTTCAAATACTAAGTATTTTCACAAAGAACCAAATATTTCTATTGTTGGTGCAAGTATTCTTGCTTTTTTTTATGTATGACAAAGGGGGAGAGGTGTGCTTAAGTTAGAAAATTTTTGGGTGTCTTCTAGAAGGATCAATGAAAATCAAAATATTTTTTTTCAAAAAGGGGAGAGTGAGCTTATGTTAGAAAATAAAATTCCCCCAAAGATCAAAATGTAGTTTCAAAACTTATATCATGTTTTATTTTTTTTATCCCAAGGATAGTAAGTTAGCCCTTTCAACCAATCTAACTTAAGATATTGTCAAACATCAAAAAGGGGGAGATTGTTGGTGCAAGTTGCATCAGTGATGTCCTCCTCTAAGTGTTTTAATGTTTGACAATATACTTAAGTCGGTGATACATTAAACAAGAGAAGGGGAGTTAAGAGAGGAGTAACAAAATGGACCAAAGTCCTAGTAAATCTAGGCAATAAGTCCAGGTTCGAAGAATTAGGCACTAAGTCCTGATCATGGATTGGGCACTGAGCCCTGGCAAAGGGCTGGGCACCGAAGACCTGCTCGGAAGGTGGGTAGGAAGTCCTGGTCAAGAACTGGGCAAGAAGTCCTGGCTGAGGGTTGGGCACCGAAGACCTGGTTCGAGGAATTGGGCACGAAGACCTGGCCGAGGGTTGGGCACCGAAGTCCTGGACCTAGGGTTTGGGCAGGAAGTCTTGGTCCGAGGGATTGTGCAACTTAGCTGAGCAATGACTAAGGTCAGAAGTAGAGACAGGTCGGGGTTCGAACGTCTCGAGATCCGGGAGTATCGGAGGCTAAGCAAAAGTCCACCCGAAGGACTGGGGTGGCAACCGTCTCCTGAATGGAGTAGGTGAAAGACACGTTCTCGGGGGTGGAAACTTGCATAGGTTCGACCTAGGGTTTCATGGAAATCCAAAGTCAGATCCAAATCCTTAAGGCTAATATTGTGTGTATATTTTGCTTTGTATTTGTGTATCTTGCAGGTACCAAGAATCGGAGACAAAGCAAGCAAAGGGCTGGAAACCAGCCAAGCCAGGCACCCCCATCAATGGGGGCGCCCAGATCAAAGAATAAAAAACCTGTTGGACTGGAAACCTTGAAGCCAGGCGCCCAGGTCAAAGAAGGAAAAAACCAGTTTTGTGAAGGAACGCAGAACAGACTTCCATTCAGGCGCCCGAGATGATACAGGCGCCCAAGTTGAAAGTTATAGTTGCTGTTTCGAGTTCGAAACAGAGATAAGCTTTCAGTCAGGTGCCTGGGAGGTCCGGGGTGCCCTGGTCAGAGATTTTATCAGCCACGACGAGTTCGACGCCGGGATAAAGTTTAACCAAGTCTATAGGGGCGCCCCTATCGTCACAGGCGCTCGAATGAAGCCTATATAAGGGGCTTCGACCCCTCAGCTACAAACACAACTTCTGAGATCCATTCTGAATGTTCTAACCGATGATAAAGTGCTAAAGACAAGGTTCTGTGACCGGGAGGCTTCAGGAGGAAGTGCGCGGCACTTCGGAGGTCCAGATCGGCCGAGGCTTCGACCTTAATTGTTTGATTTGCTTTTTATTATTCTGCACTTAATTTCATATCTTTTTCATTGTAACTTCTGCACTGTAAGACGGGTTTTCTTCGCCTCCAGAAATTCCGGAAAGGAGACCAATAGTGGACTCACGCCGAGTACATAGGCCTTAGACGTACTGACCCAGGGGGGTCGGGAACCAAGTAAATAAATCCCGCGTATTTGCTGTGTTGTGTTTTCTTCGTTCTGTTTATTTTCCGCTGCACTAACGCTCTGAGTCTAGAACGAAGATTTGAAAAGTTTACGATTTCCACGAGAAAGATTTACAGTCGATATTCACCCCCCCTCTATCGACGGCACCGGTCCTACAGAAAATTCAGTCGACTGATATCCCTACCAGTCGACTGAACCTTTTACACACTCACACTCATCCACTCTGGAATCGTCCTTTGAAACTCTCTTCCTTTGGCTCTCGTCCCTCGGATGCATCCAAGCTCTTGGCTCATCCCTATGCTATCCTCCATGTATACCTTGAAGTTTGCTTCCCTCGGCTCCACTCCGTTGCTCCTCGTCCGGCGGTGCCTCGGATGCGCCATCCTTCACTGACTTCAAGGACCTGAGCACCAAGATGTGATTTCTCAATTGTGTGTTCCACCAAGTCTTGCATGACTCAAACACATATCAAACCAATATAAAAGCCTAACTTAATCATATTGACACACACATCAAAACCCATGGTCGTACTGATCAAACTTGGGTCGATTATACCAATAATCTCTTCCTTTTTGATGTGTGACAATATGTTTAAGTTCGGCATAAAACAATTTTGAAAATATGAAGCATTAAAATTATCCAAGCTCCCCCTCAACCTATACTTTATCACATGATTTTCAAATTTAGCACAAAACACATGAAAAAATAAGTTTCTAACTTAAACTCTTCTATTCTCCCCCTTTGACGCCTTCAAAAAGATTGTACCAAACAATTCAAACCAAAGGCATCAAAGTAAAACAAAGTAAGTAGTATTTTTGAAAAATTTAGCCGAACTCATAAAATCAGAGTACTAATCGACTGAGACAGTTATCAGTCTACTGACCTTAGTGAAATTACCCTTTATACCAAGAACTGGTAAGATCGGTCGACTAGTGTTCCCCAGTCGACTGGCACATTTCTTATCTGAATTTCAATATTTTGAGCTGAATTTCAGAAACGCATAAAAAATTCCAAAAAAAAAATCAAAAAATTACGAAATTTTACAAACATATTTCTTGAACTATTCTTTAATAAGAAAAATAAGTTTGCATGAAAAGTCAAAGTATTTTTGAATTCTTTATCAAAACTCAAAAACTTGAAAAACATTTAACTTTGTATCAAACTTAAGCCCTAGTTTTAAATCATATATTTTTTAAATATATACCATAGTAAGTAAAACATAAAATTATTTTCAAAATATTTGAAATATCCAACTATGATATATGGGCAAGATGCCCATTAATTAAATATTTGCTTTCCCCATAGTTGACCTATTATTGCTAAAATGATATGTTTCATAACCATCAGAATGTCATAAACACATGTGAATTATGAGTATCATCCTAACATCTCATATGCATAAGTAAAATCATAAGTCAAGTCATTATGAGATGTACTAAAGGTAATCTCTAGCCTATTTTATCATGAATGTATTTAGACTAAGTGCTCTCCCTTAAGGTCTCAAGTTAATTATTTTTCAAAAATTAAAATTTTAACAAACATGATTAACTTATCCCTAAATCCTCTAACCCTTGAGGATTGACTTTGATACCCAATAGAAATGCTCTCTAATTGGGTTGACCAAGTACTCCTTAGGGATTCATTTCCTATCTATGGTCTTTGTTTTTGATTGACCTCTAACAAGTAAACCATGATATGTCTTTTCATTGCTAGAATCCTTGAATCCTAAACCCGTTTTCTTAAAACTTCCCCTTTGGCTCCAAATAATCATGTCTAGGGTTTTTGAGCCAATTTCAAATTTTGTAAGGGCTCTTATAAGGTTATCTACCTTTTCCGTTAATTCCCTATTTTCCTCGTCTAAGTATGAATCACTTGAACTTGAGGAAACATGGTTATCATCCTTAAGTGTCATGGATTCTAATTTTACTCTAAGAATGCAAATATAATTTTTAAACATTTAATTTTCTTTCTAGCCTTAAATAAATCATCATTTGTGCTAGAAATGATTTTAACTAAAGTAGTAGTGGGTAGATTGTATATCTCACTTACCAAGATGTCTAAATCCGAAGATTGACCTCCCCCTTCACTTGAGCTCCCTTCTTCATCATCACTTGAGCTCTTTTCACTTGCAGATCATGTGGAGGCTATGCCTTCAATTTCTATTAGGGCAAAATGGGATACATGGTGTTCCTCCTCTTCCAATAATGAGGGAGCATCCCATGTTGCCTTTAAATTTTAAACCTTCTTGCCCTTTTCTTTTGTTTTCTTCTTTTCTTCTTTCTTTTTCTCTTCCTTCTTCTTCAAAAGGGGACAATCATCCCTTATGTGTCCTTCATCTTGGTAATTATAGTACATTATTTTTCTCCTCCTACATGAGCTCCTTGAGCTTTTCCTAGCATGAGATTTATTAGTTGAAAAATATTTAAAGTTTTTCTTATTTTTCTTACCATGTATGCCTCTTCATCACTATCCATGGATCGGCTTGATCCTTCCGAATCGGATGATGAGACCTTTTTCTTCTTACCCTTTTCCCTGTTTGTAGACTTCTACATCCAATCCTCCAATCCGGGTTTTATGGAGTTCCATGGTTGAGAAGAATTCATCTAGAGAATTTTTCTCTAGATCCTTGGATATGTGTATAAGTCCACCATTGAGTTCCAATTTGTGATTCTTGGGAAGACATTGATGGCTTTCATCAAAATATCTTGGTTGAAGAGTTGCTCACATATATTTGTTAGTCCATTTAAAATTTCCTTAATTCTAGAATACAAGCTAGATACTTTTTCTCCTTTGTCAAGCTTGATGTTGTTGAGTTGAGATCGGAGACGGTCTCTTTTTGCCAATTTTGACTCCGATGTGCCTTCCTGAAGCTCTACTAGCTTATCACACAAATCCTTGGCACTTGTGTAGCTTCCAATCCTTGTGATCTCTTGTAAATCTTATTAATTAAGATTTAATAATTAAGATTTTAAGTGGTTAAGTATTAATTAAGGATTAATTTAAGTTTAAGTTGTCAAGAATTAATTTAAGTTTAAGTTGTTGAGAATTAATTTAAGTTTAAGTTGTTAAGAATTAATTTAAGTTTAAATTATTAAGAATTAATTAAAATTTTTGAAAATTAATTAAAATTATTAAGAAGTTGTTAAGAATTAATTAAAGTTGTTAAGGATCAATTTAAGTTTTTATTGGGAATTAATTAAGGATTAATTTGTTAAGTATTAATTAAGGATTAATTAGTTAAGAATTAATTTGTTAAGTATTAATTAAGGATTCATTTGTTATGTATTAACCAAGGATTAATTAGTTAAGTATTAATTAAGGATTAATTTGTTAAGTATTAATTAAGGATTAATTTGTTAAGAATTAATTTGTTAAGTATTAATTCAGGATTAATTTGTTATGTATTAATTAAGGATTAATTAGTTAAGTATTAATTGAGATTTAGATTATTAAGAATAATTAAGGTTTAAATTATTAAGATTTAAGTTATTAAAGTTGTTAAGAATTTTGTGTCTGATTGCATCATTTTCATTAATTCAATAATTTCTGATTCATCTAGTATTTCTTTTGAATTTAAGTTTTCAATTTTGTTTAATACTTTTGTTTTATTTGATTTCTTATAAGCTTTATTAAATATAGTTTTAATTGTAATGAATCTCTCTTCATTTTAATAAAATTTTAATGACACTATTAATAAAATTTATCATTAAAATTCATTAAAAATTTTAATGAATCTCTCTACGTTTTAATAAATATAGCCTTTATTTGAATCTCTCTACATAGTAAGGGTGAATGAAGATCTGGCCAATTCGGAAGTCTGAAGTGCACCGCACTTCCTCCTGGAGCCTCCTTGGTCATAGAGCTGCGATTTTAGCGCTTGTGCTTCACACAGATTGCTTTAGTGGATGGAAAAGTTGATTGCTTGAAGTAAGGTGTCGAACCCGTTTATATACTGCATTCTCAGGTGCCTCAGGGCTCTTGGGCGCCTACCACGTGTGGTCAAAACTTGATCTGTAGCAGCTAATCTCGCGCAGGGATAAAACTGCCTTCCCAGGCGCCTGGCACCATCCCAGGCACTTGGGAAGCCTCAGGCGCCTGGTTTACTAGGCACCTGGGAAGGCCTGGCCTCGACCAGGGCGCCCAACTTACTGGGCGCCTGATTCATTCAGGCGCCCAGGAAGCCTTCTTTCCAGGTCCAGTTTTCCCTGCGTTTGTTCTCCTATCTTGCCTCCAACTCCAGGTACCTGCAAGACAACAAACACAGGACAAACATACAAATAATCTTAGTTCATTGGTTCTGACTTTGGATTTCACCCGAAACCCTAGGTCGAACCAACGCCTAATGTTCTCTTTCCCAGGGAACACACCCTCACCTACTCCACACTGGAGAAGTTATCTTTTGCCAACCGGGAACTCCGGTTGGACTTTCGCTCAGCCTCCGAGAACCCAAATCTCGAGACGTCCGACCTCGACCCGTCTCTACTTCTGTCTGCAATCCTCGCTCAGCTAAGTCTTTTGTCCGATCCTCGACCAGGTCTTCGTCCTCGGCCTCCGAGACTCCCAGATTTCGAGATGTCCGACCTCGACCCGCCTCTACTTCTGTCCATAGTCCTCGCTCGGCTAAGATTCCGTTGCCCGATCCCCAACCAGGACTTCATGCTCAGTACCCCAAACCAAGACTTCGTGCCCAGCTTCACTCACCAGGATTTCTTCCACCCAGCTTCACTCACTAGGATTTCTTCCACCATAATCACTTCTTTGTTAATCATCTTAAACCTTACTATACTTCTTCCTTCCACCTTTCAAGTAAGTATCATCCCAAACCTCAAGTTTGGTTTGGTTTAATCCCTTGGTCAAACTGACCAACCCTGGGTTCTATTCACTCTACCCAACATCAGATCTTGTTTGGCTATCCCTTTGTCAACCTGATCAAACCTGGGTTTACCCTACCAAACATCAAGTTCTGTTTAGCTTAACCCTTAATCACTTTGACTAAACCTAAGTATATTGTGACTTATAGTTCTGCCAAACATCAAGTCTTGTTTAGCTAACCCTTTGTCAAACTTGATCAAACCTGAGTTTATCCTATCAAACATCAGGTCCTGTTTGGCTTAACCCATGATCACTTTGACTAACCTTAGTATATTGTCAAACATCGAAACCCTAGAGGATGACTGTTCATCACTGATGCTCTTTGCACCAACACTAAGCCCAGTCGACTAGTGCTCAGGTAAACTGCCATCTAGACCAATTGATTGATCCCGCTGTTCGAAACTTACAAAAAGTTCAGTTGACTGATCCTTTTACACACTCACACTCATTCTCTCCGGAGTCGCCCTTTGAAGCTCTCTTCCTTTGGCTCTCGTCTCCCAGATGCATCCAAGCCTCGACTCGTCTCAATGTCATCCTTCACGTATGCCTTGAAGTCTGCTTCCCTCGACTCCACTCCATTGCTCCTCATCCGGCGCCATCCTTCACCGACTTCAACGAGTCGAGCACCAAGATAAGATTTTCTAATTGTGTGTTCCACCAAGTCCTGCATGACTCAAACACACATCAAACCAATATGAAAATCTAACTTAATCATATTAACACACACATCAAAACTCATGATCATACCGATCAAACTTGGGTCGATTGCACCAATAGTCGTTACACTTTGCCCTAACCATAAAACAAGCCCTCCGACCCTCTTCTTTTCTGGACTCAAATCTTGGGCTAGCTACTAGCTCAACTTCAAGGATAAGATTCAGCTCCTTGGTTTAATCTATTCCTATTGCTGCTAGCTCCGCTACTTTCATTCCAGTAACTAGATGAGTTAAATCGATTCTGTTGCAGCTTGCGTCTCATAAGCTTAGTAGGTGAAAGATGTACTCATCTCTCCCCATTGCTCGAGCCCTCTTAATCATTTGAGTTATTGTCCTCGTCTCGACGAACTATAGGTGCTACGCCTGATCACTAAACTCGAATTGGAACCGAACTCGTAAGGATTCCCGGGTACAAACTTTATAATGAATCTTGTGCACCCCTCAAAGTTGAGCTACCTAGAGTAAAAGGATGTTCGTTCCTCTCTTCTCTCGCATATCCGATAAGTCGAGTGTATTTCCCTCGTCGTTCTCACTCGACCCTTTACCTTTGAGCCTCAAACCCAAATTAAGCTACCCCTATCCTGCAACTCAATATAAAATGTGCCTACCTTCTTTCTTTCCTAGAACTGCAACAACAGCTTCTTGAGTTGAGAATTTTTGAAGTTGATTATAAGTTGTCATGAACAGAATCTTGTTTGATTCTTTACCTGTTGCTAAAGGAGCCATGGCAATTGGTGCCTAGCTCGAGGATGCACCAACTTCTTTGAGTCCCAAGCCAGAGTCCATAGAAGCTAATCCTATAGTGGAATAGGACCTTCCCTAATTCCCACCTACGGGAAAAGATAGCTATTTCAATTCTCCTCAAACACAAGTCCTAGGACAACTGAAGCTACCGCTACTAATATAGTAAAGGCATAACAACATGACTCTTTCCATGAACTCACTATTTATCTATTAATGGAATCTCTTTCTATTGGAGCAATCTAGGTATCCTAAGTTTTGATATTTGGATAAAGATTTAAGTTAGGTTTATTGTTGTATTTGATATGCATTGTGAGTATGTAGGATATAGGTACAACAAAGGAGAAAAGTCCAAGTGAGATCTTGGCAATGAGGAAGATTCGACAACAAGGATCGAGACTAAAAGAAGCTCCAGAAGATAAGACGTGAAGGATGGAGAGGAATCCGAGGGATGCAAGACTAATGGAGGAGCTAGAAGGCTAAGTCTAGGTTGGTCGGGCGAGGACAAGTGCTGAGTGAATATACTCAGGGCTAAAACTGAAGGGTTAGGTTTGGGCAGTCGACTACTACTGAGAGCAATCAACTGGTAGAGGGCACAGAAAGATTAGTTGATTGATCTTCTGTGCAGTCGACTAGTATCGGCTAAATTCAAACGTTGGGCTGTAATATTCGAATTCGACAGCTGGCAATCGACTGATCTTGGCATCAGTCGATTGGTAACGGCTAGATCAGGAACGAACTCTATTTAATAGAGCTAAGTTTGGCTGGGAAAAGGTTAACGAAATAAGCTTGGTTAAAGTTTATTAGTAGTCTACAAGTGCTCAGGTGTGCTTGTGAGGTTGTGGCGAGGTTTCTCCATCCATAAGGAGCTACACGAGCTAGCCAGAGGCTTTCCGGGGAATCATCAACCGACGGATCGGGATCGTCCACGTTACGGACAACCGTGGAGTAGGAGCAACATCTCTGAACCACGTAAATCGATGTGGGTTAGCAATTTGTGTTCCTTGTTAGTTTTAGTTTTATTTTGTATTCCATTGTACGTTAACAAGTGTAGGAAGAGAACCGCAAATCAAGTGGGTGATCGGCTATTTACCCCTTCTAGCCGTACGATCAAGCCCCAATAAGTGGTATCAGAGCGAAGGTTCGGTCTTGTTGAACTAACTGCCAAAGGAGCAAGGCGCTAGAGGAAGAAGACAAAAATAGAGTTGGAAGGTCCACTAGGATGGAATACTCGGATCCCACCTCCATATGATCGAAACGATTTCGATTATTGGAGAAAACGGTTAGAGACTTGGTTCCAAATGGATTGGGACCATTGGACCGCATTGGAGGTTCTGTTTGAAGCTCCAACGAACAAAAAGGGGAAGCGTCTTCGACCTCGATATTGGACTAAGGAATAAAAGGAGGAAGCAGAGTAGGATAAGGAGGTAACGAGAATTGTTTTAAATTTATTATCCTTTTATATTGTGTCCCGTGTAGGTGAGTACAAGAATACTCATGAGCTATGGAGTAAGGTGATAGCTCTTCATGAGAATTCTACACAAGGACGAGAAGTGGAGAAGCCCAAGGACAAGGGCTCATTAGTCTAAGAGAAGGAGAAGGATCAATTGGAGGTTGAATTGAGTTCAACATCCGAAGAGGAGGAGGAAGTGGAATCATTCACATCCTCGAGTGAGGAAGAAGAAGAGCAATCTAAGGTGAAGGAGATCTTGGAAGCTCAACCCTCAACCTCAACTACTGAGAAGAGTGGGAAATCACACATCAAATGCTTTGAGTGTGGGAAAATGGGACACTACAAGAGTAGGTGTCCTTCACTCAAGAAAGTAAAAGAGGTAAATCCTAAACCCAGTAAAGTTCTTTTAAAAACTAATGTGGGTTGTAGGGACGGAGCCAAAGATAAGAAGCATATAATTTGCTTCACGCGTGGTGAGCGTGGCCACTACCACACAAAATGCCCAAGGAAAGGAGAGCTCAAGAAGCTAGAGCATTTGAAAAAATTGAAAAAGAAAAGGAGCTCAAGTCAAGGGGGAGCTTCAAAGGTAAAAGGGAAGATAATCCCTAATTTAAAATTTAATCAAATTTCTAATTCATATATGCTTGTCAGAAATAATATAGATTATTTATCCAAGCATAATCATGGATTTAGGTATAATGATAGGAATAGGGTTAATAGGTAGATAACCCTAGGAAATCATTACCCAAGGCTAGACCAAATAAGACCCAAACTACCATACCTAAGAGGAGGAAGGCAGTAAATGATCAGGATATTAATCCCAACAAACGGAGATATATGCCTAGGATGATAGGTTGGTCTAGAAATTTCCAAGATGGACATGTTGACTCTAGGGTTAGCACCCTAGAATTGGAAAATCAAGTCATGAAAGCAAGGCTTGAGGAAATGGAGAGAGTCCTAGATAGGTTTATTATTGTATCTAGGGGACTTGACATGTGTTTGGGTGGTCAAAAATCCAAAAATGTCAAATTAGATACATCCAAGGCAAATGAAAAGAAATATGCACGAGTAGCATATAACTATGCCAAGGATGAAAAATCCAAAAATGACAAGAATAAGCCATTTAAATTTAAGGGAAAGAATAACTTAACCAAGGACAAGATATCAAAGGTTAATGAAGTTAGATTTGTAGGTCAAGAATCACCGGAGGTACACCGGTGTGACCTAGCGGTCATAATGAGTCACCTAGAGAGGTGGCTAAGGCTAAGAGCTCAAGGGGGAGCTCAAGGAGTCAAAGTGGGGCCCATGGTAAATGGACCTCAGGAGGATATCTCCCAGAAGTCTAAATGGACCATGAAGTGTGCCAAAGGATTTAGAGATAGATTCGAGTCTCGATCCTTGGGTTTTGACACATGAGGGTTGAGTTTCATGCATGAAAATATGATATTAGGGTCATATTGCATGAAAATTAGTTTTTGATGTATAGATGTTGTATAAACCAATGCTAGGGATGTTTGTGAGTTGGTATGGGTAGATACATCAAGAGCAGACCAAAACTAGGACTTTAGGTCAAGATTCAATTGAACCTTTAGCTAGTTTTGGATTTTGTGTCAATATTGGGATCTGTGAAATATATTTTTAAATATATTTTTACTAAGTAGACACGGGTACCAGAAACCTCTCCATAAAATTTAAGAATTTTTGGAGATTTATGAAATTTCTGGTGCATTTCTGAAATTAGGTTCAGATGCATAAATGGACTGATATCAGGGTATCAGTCAACTAGTGCAGGGTGTTGGATCGAGAGAATACGATAGAGGGGGGGTGAATATCGTAAATTGTTTTCAGATTAAAGATAAGAGCATACGCAGCGGAAAATCAAATCACAACAAAAAAACGCAAGTAGTTTTACTTGGTTCGGAGTCGCGGTCGGTTCCTACTCCAAGGCCCACGGTCATTGACCGTTTACTGGGGGCAATTCTATATGTGCGCAAAGAGTTTTACAGAAAGATTACAGTTGTAGTATAAAACAAATGAAATGACAGCTCCTCGTTACCGACGTCCGATGTAGAATGTTTCTCGGAGCAGAGGGACGTCGTTGGCGCTTGTATCTCGTGTTGGGAGGTTTCTGGAGAAGACCACTTGAGTAGAAGAGCGTATTGGCATTGGAAGCAGTGATTGAGAAGCCTTGGGGGTCGAGGGCTTTATATAGTAGGTCTGGGGGCGCCCGGGACGTTGGGGGCACCCTCCACGTGGCCTTTGATCCGCAACAGTTTCGGTCAGCTTTTTATCCCTCCAAAATAGGGATCGAACCTTGACGGGGCGCCCGGGAAGCAGGGGCACCCTGGTTGACCCTTTTAGCGAGCTTCTCAGCTGGATGAAACTTTATCCGCTTCGTTGGCTTAAGCGCGGGGCGCCCTGGAGCATGGGGGCGCCCCGCCCAGTGAGCTACCGAAGCACTTCTTTGCTTAACTTGTTTTGTATTGGCCTTGGGGGCGCCCGGGACTCTGGGGGCGGCCTGCTAAGCTACTTGCCTCTCTCCTTTGGGCATTCTGAGTTGCAGACACACGTTCCTTCGGTCCTGCATCCAGGGTTAGTCCAAAACAATATGAAGCAATAAAGTATTAGGTTTATACAGCCTTAGCTGTCTTGGTTCTGACTTTGGGTCTCCAAAATGGAACCCTAGGTCGAACCGACGCCTACTGTTCCCTCGACGGGGAACGCGTCCTCACCTACTCCTCTCAGGAGAATTTACCTGTTGCCAACCGGCTCCTCCGGTTGGACTTTTGCCTAGCAGTCCTTCGCCAGGTGCCCAGCAGTCCTTCGCCAGGTCTTCAGTTCCAAGCAGTCCTTCGCCTGGAGCCTAGCTATCCTTCGCTAGGGCTTCGGTTCCAAGAAGTCCTTCGCCTGGTGCCTAGCAGTCATTCGCTAGGTCTTTGATTCCTAGCAGCCCTTCGCTAGGTGCCCAGTAGCCCTTCGCTGGGTCTTAGGGTTCCGATGCCTAGCAGTCCTTCGCTAGGTGCCTAGCAGTCCTTCGCTAGGACTTTAATCTGCACACTCAGGTAGCATGTTAGATAAACATAACATCTTAACTTTTGAACCCTTTGCCATTAATCAAAACATAGGTTCGACTTGGGTGCTGTCTGCACCAACAATCTCCCCCTTTTTGATTTATGGCAGCCCGATTCAAAAAGTTAAGTTAATTCATACAATTGGTATAACAATTTAGTTTCCTCCCCCTGGAAGGAATCTCCCCCTAGGTTTTTCAAATTTCGTGGGGTTTGCAAAAAATTTCTAAGTCAAAACATGATGGAAATAATTTTTCAAAAACTTAGAAGATTTTTCAAAAGAACATAAAAAAAAATTTATACTTAGAAATTTAGAGAAATAACTTAGTGAAAAAAAAATTCTAAAACATCTTTTAAGTTCTTGGAAGCACTTTTAAAAGTTTTTAATTTCTTTAGTACTTTTAGAACCTTAGAAACTTTTCTAGAGAAGGTAGAAATAAGTATTTTGAACATACCTTAAGTTTAAGTACTTAGAAGATGCTTTTGAAACCTTCTTGGGTCAAGTACTTAGAATCTATTTTGAAAACACAGTACTTTTGAACAAAATAGATTAAGTGCTTTTGAAAGCAGTTTTGAAAAGAACTTAGCTTACGTACTTTGGAAACAGTTTTAAAAAACTTAGATTAAGTACTTTTTAAAGAAAGGATAAAAATAAAAAATTTTATTGAAAATTGAGAAATTTTGAAAAATTAAAGTTTCTCTCTTTTCCTATCTCCCCCCCTTTGTCATATATCAAAAACAAGGCAATATAGCAAATAAAATAAACTACATAACAATATAATTGAATAATGTGTTGTACTGAACCAAATCAAGATATAAGCTGAATCAAACCAATTTCAATTATCTCTTTAGGGTCCTATCTAACCCAATTAGCTACTTACTAACTGTTATAAACAGTAGTTTTCGCTAGAGTTAATCAAGTTAAGTGTTCTGTTCAAGTTAGATTTTCTAAGCTTGACACTTAACTTGATTACTGTTTAAGTTGTATTTAGTGCCCCAATTACTGCAGATGCACTGACTTAAAGCATCTTGAATTAAGGCAAAGACCTAAGCATCTCAACCCATTCTAGGTTATCAGTTAAAAGTACCCTAAGGTGCTTGTGAGATGCTGGCTTCTAGATCTATAGGTGCATGCAGTTCTAGAGTTAGGGCCTAGGCTAAGTCCATTTGCGAAAAGGCCCTAATTTTGAAGGGGATAGTTTTAAAATAAAACTAAGTCGAAAGAAAAAAATTATTAAAAACGAAAAAGCAAACAGAATTTTCAAACTAATTAAAAGTTGATTTTGAAATCAAGTAAAGCAGTTTTAAAATTATTTTAAAAACTGTATTTCAAATCAAGTAAAACAGTAAGAGAACCAACAGTAGAGTTCACCTATTCTACTAAGCATAATCCTAATTAAGATCAGATAATCATGAAAAGCAAGTAGTCAACCCCATAAGTCAGCTGGTCAAACCAGCACAGTCATACATCAGTCAAAATGGAGTCAACCCTACTGAGTAGGGTCAGTCAACAGTCACTAGTACAATGCTAATCAAATCTAGGAGGAGGGACCAGGATGATCAGAAGAGCTGGGCTGCCACGCTCTGAGTAGTGACATCATCTCAGTGTATCGAGCGTCATCTACTTCTCGATCGGCTCTTCGAGCGTCCATCTGCTCGAAGTGGTAAGCCTCGACCTCCTCTCGGAGGCTGTGGAGCTCCGTCTGCATCTGAGTGAAGCGCTGGTCGATGGTCAGCGGTGGTGGTTCATCTATGTGCTCACGAACCTCGGCTGCAAGATCTCCGACATCGACCTCAACCTCCTTGTCAGAGTCGATCGGTGGTCCGGCTCGCTGGCGTCTCCACGACAAAACCCCGGTAGCCGAGACCTCTATACCGACTAGGGAAAAGTTCCTAAATCCTATCTCGTCGAAATCGGTCATCGCGATCATTTCACCTACGGTAATGTTACGACCGTGGTGATGAAGGATAGAGGTGATGATGTGGCAGAAGGGGGTGCGTACCCTACCCTGAGTGGTGACACTGGAGGCATGTAGGATGGCGTGGAACATGTGAAGGCCAATGTCAATGTCTAGATCAACGCATACAATAAGAATGTGTGAAAAGGTCACATGGTCGCAACGTCCCGGGTGGATAAAGGTAGGAGGCAGCGGACCAGAACTCTATACAGGGCATAGTCCTGGACCTGAAGGTCAATGGACTGAAATCGTCTAGCTACGGGATTTCTAGCTTCCCTATAGAAGTAGGAGTGGAGAGTGTCTAGGGTAATGTGAGAGTAGGGAGCATCAAATGGAGGATCCCTAGGAGGATAGAAACAAAAGGTGGACTGAGAGAATCGTAGTCCAAGAAATCGGTTAAGTAAGGAGGGTGTGATGGATAGAGGCATCCCTTGGACTGTGGTGACAAAGCTGAGCTGATCTTGTCTGACTATATAATTATAGAATTCTGCACATAAGGTTGTATTAATAAAATGATTGCAGAATACTAGGTTATCGAGTTGGTAAAAGTTTATAACATTCATTGCCAAGGGACAAGATTGGGTGAAGAATTGTCTATTGAGATAACTAGTTTTTATGGGCTTATATGTTGTTTGAGCAAACTTATTACAAAGTTCTAAAGTTGGGAACCTAGGATCGGGACTAGGTTCGGTACCGGGGTTTGCTTGGTTTGCTCGGTGTTTTCTAACATTATAAAGGAATTACATTTAAGGAAAATTAAAATTAATTTAAATGCAAATAAACTATACCGGGTGGCAGCTCGGGGAGGCATTGTCGAGGATGAGAGCTTGAGTGTGACGACCCGCCTTCTCTAACATTCTCCCTTAAGGCGGGCGCCACATTTACTGGACCTTAACTTTACCCTTATTCTTAGCCTTAGATTATAACTACTTGACTTCCTTTAACTTGCTATGAATTTTTTTTTTCTTCCTTCTCTCTTTTTTTTTCAAAAAAAATAAAACAACTTTAATTTTATTAGCTTGGCCAGGATTTGACACCTAGACCTCTTAGTTGTAAGACTAAAGCACTAACCAGCTGCTCTATACCATTTTCTTTTCAATGGCACCAGTCGACTGCTATATAGCCAGTCGACTGGTATCGGCCACAGAAACTTTCTGTGCCCAGCACCAGTCGACTGGCCTCATGGCAGTCGACTGGTGCATCGAACAAAAGGTTCTGTTCGATATCGCAGTCGACTGGCACGCCTGAAAACTGCATTTACAGACCTGAAAATCGTTTCCAAAGCTTCACAATTCACATACCTTCAATGTATATAAAGAAATAACTTCATTTCTATACTCTATACTAGTTTTATAAACATCCTAGCAACTCAAAACGAATCCAATAACTTGAAATTAGAATCATTGCGGAATTTAACAAAACTATCAAAACGTAAGCAAAACACTCTAGAGTTTGTATCAAACTTAACCTCTATGCGTAGTTTAACCAAAGTCATTCATTCTACCAATTCAAAACGCCAAAACACATGTTCTACAAGACTTAACCCGACGATCTCTTCCACGGTTCCGCCGCCACTGAACATCAATGCAAGTCCTGTTCGCCTCCATAGCTTATGCTTTTTCTTTACCATTATCTGCAATAGAAGGAAAATGCAACTAATAAGCAAATTGCTTAGTAAGTAAATCCTAACTCACAAATCCAAACGATAAGGGATAAACATGCTCTTTTCAAATAATGCTTACTTCAAAACACATGCACTTTGAAATACTTACACATGGAAACTTTCACATACTTATCATGCTCAATCATACTTGAAAACATTTACTAGCATTAAAACATTGACAAATCTAACATGCTCATAATTTCTTTTGAGACTTGCTACTTATGCATTTCCATACTTTAAACCACTAACTTCCTTGCTCTTGCTCTTTAACATGCTTGTAACATGACAATGTTAATATACTTAGCAAAACATATGCTTAAACTGAAAACACTTACATATACTCATATACTTCAAAATAATAATCAACTTTCTCAGGCCTTGACAATGTACCTGGTATCAGTGTACCAATGCGCGCATCCCTAATAGGTTTCGGGGTAGCTAGCCACCGCACCCTATTAAAGCTTCTTTCTAACTTTCTGTGGGCCTCTCTTTTGCCCGGTACATGTCACTTTACAAAAGTAAAATACTTTCTTATTCATAATGCTTATACTTATCAAGCTATCTTTCTTTTTACATAAGTCTTTGCACTACAAAACTTTACCTTTCTCACTTGGAACTTTCATCGAGCACCTTGCGTGCCCTTAACCCAAAACTCATCTTTGGGACTTTTCAAGAACTTGGCCTTTCATGCTTAGATCACACATATAAAATCTACTCCAATTCAAGTTCTATGATTAAAAACATGTATTCTTGAGAAACTTAAATCACACCATAAACAATATTCTCCAAGCATGCACTTAGATTACAAAATCAAGGTTCTACAACAAGAAAACTACATGCGAAGCTACTCCTATTGCAGGTGAGTGATTTACTTACCCTTTTCTTGAAGAAAACTCATTAAGTATCTCGAAATTCCTAGCGTAGGGTTCTTTTCCTCTTCCTTTGCAAGAAAACTTCACCCTTGGCCCTAGGGAAGAAGCCCTAGGTTTTCTACTTCAAGAGGAAGAAGAAGGAGGAGAAAACTCTCCTTTTCTTCCCTGTTTTTCGCAGCCTCCCACCCTACTCGCGCGGCCTCCTCCAAGCCCTAATGGGGTCTTAACTCAACTTAAGTGGAAGTTTAAATACCTCTTCATGAAACGGGCTAAATCAACTATAATATTATTTTGCTTCATCCTTTTTTGTGCTTGATACCCTAGCTCAGCTGGTTACTTGGATGCCCTTAAGGCTTTGCTTCCCTTGTGGTCGCGGGATCAAATCCCACCCGACCCCTTATTTTTTTCTTTCTATTTTTAATCCGAAAAAATGCTATAAAATTCTGAAAAATCCCTAATAATACTAGAAAATTATTGGGTGTTACATTGAGAAGGTTGCAAGGTCACCTTGGAAAGAAGGGAGTTGGTGAGTAGAAGAATTTTGGGTGTGGAGAGAAGAATGGGGGCATGGAGCCCTTTTATAGGCCTCGGCCGGGCGCCCTGGAGGGAGAGGGCGCCCCGGAGGACGAGGGCGCCCCCCCCTCCCGCAGGCTGCAGCTGCCTTTTGGCAGCTTTTTTGCTTTTGACCATGGCTATGGGGGCGCCTGTGAGGACCCAGGCGCCCTGGTCAGTTCCTTTTTCAGCTTTTTGCCTTGAAGGATGGAAGAGAGAGAGGTGGGGGCGCCCGAGGGGTCACGGGCGCCCTAGGTGACAGTCTAATTTTGTTTTGATAGACTTGTTTGACTGCTTTTGACCAGGTTTGACTGGATTAACCATGGTTTGACCATTTTGACCATGGTTTGACTACTTTGACCATGGTTTGACTACTTTGACCATGTTTGACTAGTGTTAGGTCAATGTCGTTCTAAACTAAATGTTTTTATTTAACCAACAATGCAGTTATTAAATGAATTTTGATTAAGTTAAGTTTGCCGTCTCACCCAATTAGGGTTATCAATCACGTTAGCCTTATAGGTTTTGTGAGACAGGTTTTGATGGTATTATTTTTAAAACAAATCATGATTTATTTTGAAAAAGTCTAATTAATTTTGAAAGCAATTGATTTTGAGTTTATTTTAAAAATAATGTTTGAATCTATAATTAACTGAAAATTTGTGTTAGATTCGAATTTGTCAAAGAATAATTTGAATTTAAATTTCAAAAATCGGCTTCCAGGTCTTGGCGAGGCATTGGGCCTTCTTTGGTCGTAGGCTTATTGGATCATCAACCCTTTCCTTGACAAAGCCTTTTAATGAAATTTCATTTTCAAAACTATTTCTTGAAAAATTCTGGTCTAACTAGTTTGGGTCTTGGATCGGTAGCTTCGGCTAGTTTCACCAGTCTAAAGAGACCAAGTAGAGAATACTTGACCTTATTAGAATTGGCTTCCCTAACGTACTATCATCTCACCGCCACCCAATATTATGCTATTCAAATTTCAGTTAAGTTGGTTCAGTCCTTAAACTAACCATTCCTAAGTCTAAGCATGGTAAATTGTAGAAATTAAATAAACAAGCAAACATGCATTTCGAAAACAAGAGTTGAAATTTATCTAATTATAAATATAGTTCTTAATTTGGCTCCTCCTGGACTAAAGCCACGATAATGGTTTGGCAAGATGTGAATCTTGTCCTTGGGGATCCAATACTGATTTGATCCAGTTTGTTTGTTCAGGCACAGTTTGGGTACCCATGCCTGAACTTTTGGTCTGGACTGGTTCAGTACAACATAGTAGGATCTTTGTCTAGATTTGGTTCTATAGCCTAGTCCGGATCGATTTAGAACCGACTTCTGTTTTCCAAGAATCATGTCAAGACCTTGGAACCAGAAGTGAACCGTTCTAAAGCTGATCTAAGGTCCTTAACTTGAGTTTTCAAGGAAGAGTTCTCTTTCTCAACTTTTTCAACTTGAGTAGAGGTTCCTTCTTGAAGCTTCTCAGTTAAGGATCTAGAGTCAGCTCTCTCTTTCAGGAGTTTTACTTCCTGTCGAAGAGATTCGACTCGGAGTTTAGCTTTCGCCAAATCTCGAGAAAGATAGGAAATTAATTCATTTAACTGATTTCTTGAAAAACCACTTACAGTTATTTCACCGTCCTCTGAGAATGTAAGTTTGCCGTCGTCCGGCTCTAACTCTGACTCGGTTTCTATTTCTTCTGAGGCGGTTAGGGCTAGCAGGTTCGACTATGGGACCTCTTCTTCGGAGGAGGAGGAGGACTCGTCCCACTTTGCCTGAAGTGTCTTCTTCCTTCTAGTCTTCTTGGTCTCCTTTAGGTTCGGACACTACATCTTGTAGTGACCCTTCTTCTTGCACTCGTAACAGGTCACGTTTGGTTTGTTCTTGTCATTTGAGGGTTCAGCTGGTTCTTCCTTTCTTCGGCTGACTTTTCTTCTGTTGGTCTGGTTCTTTAGTTCTTTGTAGTAGTCTCGGGCTAGCCGAACCAGCTTCGGTCGATTTCCCTCGCTGTCTTCTGAGTCTGAGTCTGAATCAGACTCGGGTGCAGGTTGAGGCTTTTTTTTGGTTGTCTTTCCAGCTTTACCTGCAAGAAAAGTGATGCCTTTCTCGGCCAGATTGCAGTTAGTCTGCTCATGCAATTCTAATTTAGAAAATAGTTCATATAACTTTATTTTTGAAAGGTCCCTTGAAACCTTGTATGCATCTACCATAGATGCCCACAAGGTGATTCTCGGGAAAGCGTTGAGAGCATACCTTATCAGGTCACGGTTTTCTACCTTGTGACTGATTGTGTGTAGTCCGTTCATTAACTCCTGAATTCTGGCATGGACCTGGGCTGCTGTTTCGTTGTCATTCATCTTGATCGTGTACAGCTTGTTTAGGAGGAGATCTCTCTTGCTGATTCGAGTGTCGAAAGTTCCTTCGTGCAGCTCGATCAGCTTGCCCCACAGCTCCTTGGCACTGTTCAATGGTCCTACCCGATTCAACTCTTCCTTGGTCAGGCCGCATTGAAGGGTCTGGGTCGTTTTCGCATCAGCTTCAATTCTTCTTTTCAGAGCGGTATCCCACTCAGTGTACGGCAGTGGTACTCCTTCAGCGTTCTTTGGAATCTCCAGTCCAGACTGGATGATTATCCACATGTCCACCTGAGTTTTCAGGTGGACCTCCATTCGACTTTTCCAGTAGGAAAAGTCTTCTCCACTAAAAAGTGGAGGTCTAGTTGTGCTGAATCCTTCTTGCATGGCCATTTAACTGAAACTAAGAGTAAAAAGAAGAAAAAAATATCCCAAGACTTGGTCTTGGATTAGTAGTGCGGGAGAAAAAAATACTTATCGAGGGGTGTTGCACCAACCTCGATTAACGATGAAAATTCGAAAAAAAATTAAAAATATTTCGTAAAAATCCGAAAAATTCTCGAATTGGTGGTTGCACCAATTTTGAGCTTCCCCGCTCTGATACCACTTATTGGATTGAGAGAATATGATAGAGGGGGGGGGTGAATATCGTAAATCATTTTCGGATTAAAGATAAGAGCATACGCAGCGGAAAATCAAATCACAACAAAAAAATGCAAGTAGTTTTACTTGGTTCGGAGTCGCGGTCGGCTCCTACTCCAAGGCCCACGGTCATTGACCGTTTACTTGGGGCAATTCTATATGTGCGCAAAGAGTTTTAGAGAAAGATTACAGTTGTAGTATAAAACAAATGAAATGACAGCTCCTCGTTACCGACGTCCGGTGTAGAATGTTTCTCGGAGCAGAGGGACGTCGTCGACGCTTGTATCTCGAGTTGGGAGATTTCTGGAGCAGAGCGCTTGAGTAGAAGAGCGTATTGGCGTTGGAACCAGTGATTGAGAAGCCTTGGGGGTCGAGGGCTTTATATAGTAGGTCTGGGGTCGCCTGAGACATTGGGGGCGCCCTCCACGTGGCCTTTGATCCGCAACAGTTTCGGTCAGCTTTTTATCCCTTAAAAATAGGGATCGAACCTTGACGGGGCGCCCGGGAAGCAGGGGGCACCCTGGTTGACCCTTTCAGCGAGCTTCTCGGCTGGATGAAACTTTATCCGCTTCGTTGGCTTAAGCGCGGGGCGCCCGGGAGCACGGGGGCGCTCGGGAGCATGGGGGTGCCCCGCCCAGTGAGCTACCGAAGCACTTCTTTGCTTAACTTGTTTTGTATTGGCCTTGGGGGCGCCCTGCTCAGCTACTTGCCTCTCTCCTTTGGGCATTCTGAGTTGCAGACACACGTTCCTTCGGTCCTGCATCCAGGGTTAGTCCAAAACAATATGAAGCAATAAAGTATTAGGTTTATACAGCCTTAGCTGTCTTGGTTCTGACTTTGGGTCTCCAAAATGGAACCCTAGATCGAACCGACGCCTACTGTTCCCTCGACAGGGAACGCGTCCTCACCTACTCCTCTCAGGAGAATTTACCTGTTGCCAACCGGCTCCTCCGGTTGGACTTTTGCCCAGCAGTCCTTCGCCAGGTGCCCATCAGTCCTTCGCCAGGTCTTCAGTTCCAAGCAGTCCTTCGCCTGGAGCCTAGCTATCCTTCGCTAGGGCTTCGGTTCCAAGCAGTCCTTCGCCTTGTGCCTAGCAGTCCTTCGCTAGGTCTTTGATTCCTAGCAGCCCTTCGCTAGGTGCCCAGTAGCCCTTCGCTGGGTCTTAGGGTTCCGATGCCTAGCAGTCCTTCGCTAGGTGCCTAGCAATCCTTCGCTAGGACTTCAATCTGCACACTCAGGTAGCATGTTAGATAAATATAACATCTTAACTTTTGAACCCTTTGCCATTAATCAAAACATAGGTTCAACTTGGGTGCTGTTTGCACCAACACAGGGTTCAGTCGACTGATAATTCTGTGAGTTACTTTTTGATAGGGATCAGTCGACTGGTAATTGTCTCAGTCGACTGATACAGGCTGAAATTATTTTCAGCAAAGTCGAAAAGTATCCAAATGATGTCAAACTTATGTATAATCTTATGGGGGTTATTACATAATATTTATGATCATTAGAGGATAAAGAATCCAATAATTGGGTTATTTTTAGAGTTATTTTTTATATATGGTAAAGCGGAAGAAATGCTAGGTTTAAGTGGGAAACCAACATATCTTTGCAAGGAAAACCTACTCATGGGGGACCTTGGGTGAAGGGGAGCAAATTGTTGCCCATTTGGTAGAAAATGGGGAGAAGTACCTTTGAAAGGAAAACCTACTCAAAGGAGAGCTTCGGTAGAGGGGGAGCCTAAGGTTAGGTTCATGATCTATGCATTGTTATTGTTTCCCTAACATAAACGGTTGCCAAACATTAAAAAGAGGGAGATTGTTGGAGCAATCTAGGTGCCCTAGGTTTTGATGTTTAGGCAAAGGTTTAAGTTAGGTTTATTATTATATTTGATATGTATTATGAGTATGTAGGATATAGGTACAACAAAGAAGAAAAGTCCAACTGCGATCTTGGCAAATGAGGAAGATTCGACAACAAGGACTGAGACTGAAGGAAGCTTCAGAAGGTAAGACGTGAAGGATGGAGAGGAATCGTAGGGAAGCAAGACTGATGGAGGATCTAGAAGGCTAAGTGTAGGTTGGTCAGGTGAGGACGAGTGTTGAGTGAATGTACTCGGGATTGAAACCCTAGGTTTAGGGTTTGGGCAGTCGACTGTTGCTGGGAGCACTCGGCTGGTAAAGTGCACAGAAAGATCAGTCGACTGATCTTCTGTGCAGTCGACTGGTGTCGGCTGAATTCGAACTTTGGACTGTAACGTTCGAATTCGACAGCTGGCAGTTGACTAGGCATTGTTGGTGCAGGAAGCACCTAAGTCAAACCTGGGTTTTGATAATGGCAAAGGGTTCAGAAGTTAAGGTGTTATTGTGATCTAACAAGTCTACTAAGTGTGCAGGAAAAGTCCTAGGTACACTAGACAAGAAGTCCTGGCAAAGGGCTAGGCAAGAAGTCCTGGCAAAGGGTTGGGCAAGAAGTCCTGGCAAAGGGCTGGGCAAGAAGATCTGACCGGAAGTTGGGCAAAGAAGTCCTGGTCAAGGACTGGGCAAGAAGACCTGACAAAGGGCTGGGCACCGAAGACCTGACCAGAAGTCGGGCAAGAAGACCTGACCGGAAGTTGGGCACGAAGACCTGGACAGGTGGATTGGGCAAAAGTCCAACTGGAGGAGCTGGTTGGCAAAAGGTAAACTCTCCTGAGAGGAGTAAGTGAGGACACATTCCCCATGCGAGGGAACAGTAGGCGTTGGTTCGACCTAAGGTTCCATTTGGGAGACCTAAAGTCAGAACCAAGACAACTTAGGCTATAAATAATGGCAACATGTTTGCTTCTTTTTGTCTTGGAACTAACTTTGTTTGCAGGATCGAAGGACTGGTTTTCTGCAGCTGAGGCGCCTCAATGGAGTGAGGCACCTCACTGGGGCTAGCACTCATATGGATACAGGCGCCCGTATAGATACGGACGCCCCAGTACAAAGGCAAAACAGAAGCAAGCGAAGCAAACTGCCACGAAGCCTCTGGACGTACTCAGCTCAGGCGCCCGAGACCATACGGGCGCCCCAGTGAAGATGGATAAGCGCTGACCGAGCCTGCGGATAAGAGATCGTGCAGGCAAGGCCACGTGTAGGCGCCCCCATCGACACAGGCGCCCCCATGGGTGCTATAAAAGGGGGTTCACCCCCAAGGCTTTAGAACACATCGCTCTCAACGCTCCAAGAACTTTCGTTCAAGCGCTAGGCTCCGACAACCTCCGACTTCGAGATTCCAGCGCCGCTGACGACCCTCTACTCTGAAATAAGATCCACCTCGGGCGTCGGTAACGAAAGTGTTGCAAGTTTAAATTTCAATTCTATTTCTGTACTAAATTTGTAAAACTATTTTTCGACTATAGAATTGCCCAAAGTAAATGGTCAAGGACCGTAGGCCTTGAAGTAGGAGCCGACCGGGACTCCGAACCAAGTAAAACCAACCTGTGTTCGCGATTGATTTATTACTTTCTGCTGCGAATTTTCTCTATTCTTCCGAAAAAATTTGATCTCGATATTCACCCCCCCTCTATCGAGTTTCTACGATCCAATAAGTGGTATCAGAGTGGGTGGCTAAAATTTGGTGCAACCACCAATTTGAGAGTTTTTTACGGATTTACGAAGTTATTTTCGAATTTTTCTCGTTAATCGAGGTTGGTGCAACACCACTCGATCGTTTTTTCATTGTTTATAATTTCTTCCGCACTACTAATCCAAGACTAAGTCTTGGAACAAGTTTTTGTTGTTTTTCTTTCTCAGAAAATATTATGGCCATACAAGAGGGATTCAGCACAGCCATACCACCGCTTTTCAGTGGAGAAGATTTCTCCTACTAGAAAAGCAGGATGAAAGTCCACCTGAAAACTCAGGTGGACATGTGGATAATTATCCAATCTGGCCTCGAGATTCCCAAGAATGCAGAAGGAGTGGCACAACACTACTCTGAATGGGACGCCTCATTGAAAAAGAAGATCGAGGCTGATGCAAAGGCAACCCAGACATTGCAATGTGGATTGACCAAGGAAGAGCTGAACCGGGTGGGACCTTTCAGCAGTGCCAAAGAACTTTGGAGCAAGCTGATTGAGCTGCATGAAGGCACCTCCGACACCAAAATTAGCAAAAGAGATCTGTTGCTGAACAAACTCTACACGATCAAAATGAATGAATGGGAATCAGCAGCATAGCTCCACGCCAGAATCCAGGAGCTAATGAATGGGTTGCATACAATAGGTCACAAGGTAGAGAATCATGACCTAATCAGGTATACCCTAAATGCATTCCCTAGGAACACACTGTGGGCATCTATGGTAGATGCTTACAAGGTTTCCAGGGATCTCTCAAAAATTAAATTAGATGAACTTTTCTCAGAATTAGAATTGCATGAACAGACTAACTCCACTATGGTCGAGAAAAGTATTGCGTTTATTGTAAGTAAATCCCAAGGAAAAGTTCTTAAGAAGAAACCCCAACTAGCACCAGAGTCTGACTCAGACTCAGACTCAGAAGACAGTGAAGGGGATCGACCCAAGTTGGTTCGGCTAGCTCAGGACTACTACAAGGAGCTGAAGCACCAGATAAACAGAAAGAAAACAAGCCGACGAAAGGAAGATCCAGCTGAACCTTCAACTTCAAAAGGTAAAATAAATGTCACCTGCTACAAATGCAACAAGAAGGGACATTACAAATCAGAGTGCCCCAATCTAAAGGAGGCAAAGAAGACACGAAGGAAGAAAGCTCTTCAAGCCACGTGGGATGAATCTTCCTCCGACGAAGAAGAAGAGGCCCCGCAATCAAATCTTCTCGCCTTAACCGCTTCGGAAGACATCGACACCGGGTCGGAATCGGAGCCAGACAATGGAAGGTTCACAATCTCGGAAAACGACCAAATAACGGTAAGAGGCTATTCAGAATATGAACTTTCTAAGTTAATTTCATATTTATCTCGTAACTTGGCGAAAGCTAAAATCCGGGTCGAGTCCCTCCGACATGAAGTAAAACTCCTGAAAGAGGAAGCTGACTCGAGATCCTTGATCGAGAAGGTTCAAGAAGGAAACTCTACTCAAGTTGAAAAGCTTGAGAAAGAGAATTTCTCCTTGTAAACTCAAGTCAAGGAGCTCAGAGTGGCTTTAGAACGATTCACTTCAGGTTCCAAGGGTCTTGATATGATCCTTGGAAAACAGAAGTTCATTCTTAACCGATCTGGATTAGGGTATCGAACCAAGTCTAGACAACGGTCTTATTATGCTATATTGAACCAACATAGAGCTCAAGTTGAAGCATGGGTCCCCAAGCTTTGCTTGAACAACCAAGCTGGACCAAACCAGTATTAGATCCCCAAGGACAAGATTCACATCTTGCCTAACCATTATCGAGGCTTTAGTCCAGGAGGAGTCAATATAAAAATAATTTTTATTAGATAAGTTTTTTTAAAATTTTTTTTATGCGTATGTTTTATTTTTATTATTGCATGCTTGCTTGTTTATTTACTACTACAATTATCATGTTTAGATCTAGGACTGGTTAGAATAAGGACAAAATGACTTAGTTGAAATTTGAACAACCTAGTATTGGGTGGAGATGAGATGATAGTACGTTAGGGAAGCCTTCTAACAAGGTCAAGTTGTAACGCCCGCCTTTTTCCCACACCTTATGGTGTGGCGAGAGGCGGCATTACGCTAACATACATAGGCATATGAACATCTTAATGCAGCGGAATAAATTTTTTTCTTCTACTCATGCGGTTAACCATGCAACTAATACATGAATCATATATACATGCCTAAATTATCATTCATGAACATGGTGACATTGTAACTTAGCATATTACCAGCATACATAGCATCATAATATAAACTTTCCATAACTTATCCATAGGCATCATAAGTAGCAAGTTGTTTCTTAGGCATAACTATCATAAGTTTAGCATAAAACCAAAGGAGGCATTTTAAAACACAAGACATGCGATAGGTGTAAATAGAAGAGTCCTTGGCCATGTCACTGTCACACACACATACTCTTGCCCCTCCTGCTGCTTCCCTTAGTGACCCCTTGCTTGATTTGCGGTATAAGGAAAATAAGACTATAAGCACATAGGCTTAGTAAGACCCTTTCCTACTCACGAAAATCCATACGTCACATAATCATAAACATGAAACAGTTGACATTGCATAATTCCGAACATAAAGCATAAACTTAAAACATACTTATCATGGCATAATTCTTGACATCTCCATAAGCATAAACTTACTTATCATGACATAATTCTTAACATGAACCTTTGCATAAACATACTTATCATGACATCATTCTTAACATGGACATTTGCATAAACATACTATCATGGCATCATTCTTAACAAGAACATTTGCATAAACATACTTATCATGGCATCATTCTTAACATGAACATAAACATAAGCATACTTATCATGACATCATTCTTAACATGAATATAAACATAAGCATACTTATCATGGTATCATTCTTAACATGAACATAAACATAAACATACTTATCATGGTATCATTCTTAACATGAACATAAACATAAACATAAATATACTTATCATGGTATCATTCTTAACATGAACATGAACATAAACATAAACATACTTATCATGGTATCATTCTTAACATGAACATAAACATAACATACTTATCATGGTATCATTCTTAACATGAACATAAACATAACATACTTATCATGGTATCATTCTTAACATGAACATAAACATAACATACTTATCATGGTATCATTCATAACATGAACATAAACATAAACATACTTTTCATGGCATAATGCATAACATGAATGAATGCATGAGTCAAATGCATATATCATAAGGATGCTTAATTTAAAAACCATAGTCATAAATACTTAAACATAATCATAACATCATGGGGGTCCCCGGCTTGTACCACATACATACATCATATGCGCGCATCCCTAAGTAAATACGAGGTAGCTAATCTCGACCTACTAGGGTAAGGACAGCTACGGTAGTCCTAGAACCGAGGCGTTCTTAAGGTGTCCATCCCTGTTGGACAGCTTCGGTAGTCCCAGAACCGTGGACAGCTTCGGTAGTCCAGAACCGGGGCGTTCTTAAGGTGCCCATCCCTTGGACCCTTACTTCGGTCCGGTACAAGCTCATTCATAAAAATAAAATACTTCACATGCTTCATCATTCATAGAACATTCTTAGCATAAACATAATCTTGTTTCATGAAACTTAACATAAGAATAGGAACAGCTGCGGTAGTTCCAGAACCGTAGACAGCTACGGTAGTCCAGAACTGAGGCGTTCTTAAGGTGCCCATCCCTTAGCATGACATAAACATACTTGACATTTCATCATTCATACTTAACATCATGATGCCTTAAAGGCATGAACATTCATCATCATTCATTATCTTCATTCATAAGGTATGTCATGCATACATCATTTTGTCTTAGAGTCATGATCATCATTTTCATTCATCATCTTCATTCTTAAACATGACATACATACATATCATTCATAAGGCATCGCACACATACATATCATTCATAAGCATGGCATACATACATATCATTCATAAAGCATGACATATATACATAATTAGCATCTTAATTCATAAAGCATGCATGATCATGGTACATAGGAAAACATGCATAGATCTTTTCATACATGATACATATTCCCTAGGTTCATGGCACATGGTCTAAACATTTATGAATAATCATAGCACATGACCTAACATACAAAGTCATAATACATCATACATGAAGCTAGGATTCTAGGTAACCTAGAAATTCTTACAACATGCTTAAACATGTACATACATCATAGTAACCTATAAACAAGTATCCTTGAGACCTTAACCCAACCCAAACCCTAAACCTTGGAGTTGGCCGAAAGTTCCAAGGAGGAGGCTCCATCATTCAATCCACATGAAAGGTTCCATGATTAAAAGAAAACTCATACATCACATACAAAGCCATAGGAAGCCACTATACCCCATAATTGGAGCCAACCCTAATTTTCTTGCCCTAGAAATGCTCTTGGCCGAAACCCTAAAGAGCCATAAGTCCATGGGAAAAATTCATATAAAACACAATTAATATCCATTAGATCATAGAGGAACCATATAATCATGCTTGAAGGGTTAAATCAAATTCTCATCATGGTATTGAGGAGGTGGCCGAAACTTTTGGGAGACTCAAGTCCATGGAAAAATTCATATAACTCATCATTCATACTCTATTTATCATGGAAAAACATTGGGAAACATTATTGAAGTTTTAACATCATCCTAAACCTTGGATCATACTTTGGCCGAAACCTTTAAGAAGCCCTAACCCTAGATTTCTTCACATATATCCAAACAATTTCTTATATCATGAAAATAACATGAAAACTATTATACCACAGGTGAGAAAGTCTTACCTTTCTTGATCTTGATTATAAACCTTGAATAAAGAAGCTAAAAGAAATTTCCCTTGACCTTAGACTACCCCTATCCCTTGTAGCCTTGTAGAAAGCCCTTAGATCTTGAAGAAGAGGTCTCCTTGTGAAACTTTTCCAAAGGAGAACCCACCTTGTAGGTTTCGGCTAGGAGAAGAAAGAAGAAGGAAGAAGGAGTTTTGGTGGATGAAGAGAGATATGCTTAAGTACTAAGTTGTCTCTTCCATTCCTCCCTCTTATATACTAGATGAAGGAGGCAAGTGAAGAGACATGATGCTATTGTTAGAGCAATCGGCCCTAAGATGGTCCGGAGTAACCATAGGTTTTGATGTTTAGGCAAAGGGTTTAAGTTAGGTTTACCCTTGTGTACTTATATGTGTATGTTGAGTGTGCAGGTTGTACAGGTTACACATATGGACTTGACGTGACGGCCTCGGTACGGTGAAGGATGGCATGGAGGCAAGCTGGAGTCTTGCGTGCGCATCCGAGGGACCTTGGTGAGCAGGGACGATGAGCTGATGGGCGCGGACTTTGAGGCATGCGTGAAGGATGGCATGGAGGCAAGCTGGAGGCTTGCGTGCATCCGAGAGACGGGAGCCGAAGATGAAGAGGGTGCGAAGGCAACAGTCGAGGCTGCGGATGAGGAGTCAGTCGAGTCGTGAGGGTACGAGTGCAGTGTGATTGTACTCGGGAAATCCTAGTGTTTGAGTGCGGAGTGAAATGTGCTCAGGAAGGGTAACCTTAGGTGGGTGAGTAGACCAGTCGACTGGCCTGGTGGCAGTCAACTGATGGAACTCACAGAAAGGTCTCAGCCTTGGGACCAGTCGACTGCCCTGGGGTAGTCGACTGGTAGCGGCTGGTGAGTTGGCTAAAATTCGAACGTTGGGGGTTGCAACGGTCGGATTTAGCTGGCACCAGTCGACTGCCCTGGGGGCAGTCGACTGGTAGCGAGAAATCAGCCCCGAGTCCTATTTAAAGAGGACTTCGTGGTGGCTGAGTTTCTCGACGAATCTTGTCTTGGTTAAAGGCAAGATAGTAGTCTTTGTGCTCAGAGGTTTCCTTGAGATTGTGGCGAGGTTTCTCCACCCACAAGGAGCGACGAGGGCTAGCCGGAGGTTATCCGGGGAATGATCCACCGACGGATTATTGGATTAGTCACCCGGCCGGGGTGGATACCAAGTAAACCGGTATTGTTAGCGTTGTTTGTTTTGTTTATTATTGTTTCCGCTGTGCAACTAACAACGCAGGTATAAGAAGAATCGAAGAATCGCTATTCACCCCCCCTCTAGCGTACAGAATCGATCCTTCAACTATGACTCTTCACTTCCTTTAGCCTCAACTAAAATCCCTTCCCTTTTCCACTAGCACTCCCTTGCTCGGTGAATTGGTTAGTACATGTATGATGGTATACTAGGTTCAAGGTTCAATCCTTGGTGCATGCACTTTATTTTTTTATTTTATTTATTTTATTATTATTATTATTTTCGAAAATTCCCCTAAGACCCACCCATAATCATGCTAATATTCCTAATTAAAATCCATTTATATTTATATTAAATTCTACCTAAAATCTACTAATAACCATGGTACTAGAAAAACTCATATAAGACCCATTAGTACTTAGCGTCTCAATTTAAATGGGAAAATCATGGATAACTAGGCTAAAGTTCGTACTAGTATCTCTAGGTTCCTCAAAAACTATCTAGACATGATCAATATTTTAAAGAAAATATTGAGAAAATTTTCCGGGTCGTTACAATCCCCTATACCTCGTGAAAGTTCGTCCTCGAACTTAGAATAGCTCCGGGTACTTGCGTCTCATCTCGTCCTCACGTTCCTAGGTAGCTTCCTCGAACCGTTGACTTTGCCATAGGACCTTGACTAAGGGTACCTCCTTGTTCCTTAGCTTCTTGACTTCCCGATCCAAGATCTGGATAGGTCGGCTTTCATAACTTAGGTTCTCCTGAACTTGTACTGTCTGTGGCTCGATCACTTGATCCATATTTGGAATACACTTCTTAAGCATTGACACATGGAACACGTTATGAATAGCTGACATCTCCTGAGGCAGCTCTAGCTCATATGCCACCTTGCCAACTCTTTTCAGGATCAGGTACGGTCCCACATATCGCGGACTCAGTTTTCCTCTCTCCCCAAATCTCGTCACCCCTTTCATAGGAGCCACTTTGAGGAACACCAAATCTCCAACATTAAATTCCAGTGGTCTACGCCTGACATCTGCATAACTCTTCTGCCGGCTCTGAGCAGCTTCTATCCATTGTCGAATGTTCTGTATAGCTCGGGTGGTGTTGTCGATGACATCCGTTGTGAGCCCCATTTCCTTCTTTTCACCACCTTCGTACCAATAGATCGGAGACCTACATCTCCTCCCATACAAAGCTTCATAAGGTGTCATTCCGATAGTAGCTTGGTAGCTATTGTTGTAAGCGAATTCCGCTAAACATAGATATTGGCACCAGCTCCCTTTGAAATCCAAGGCACAAGCTCACAACATGTCCTCCAGTACTTGATTCACTCGTTCAGTTTTCCCGTCAGTCTGAGGGTGAAAGGCGGTGCTAAATTGTAGTTTAGTGCCGAGAGACTTCTGAACACACTCCCAAAAATGCGAGGTAAAACGACCATCCCTATCTGAGATGATGGTCTTGGGAACTCCATGAAGTCTGATTATCTCCTTAACATATAATTGAGCCAGTTGCTCAATCGAATAAGTCATCTTGATTGCTAGGAAGTGGGCAGACTTCGTCAGCCTGTCCATAATTACCCAAATCGCATCATATCCGTTTGTAGTCCTGGGAAGTCTTGAAATAAAATCCATAGAGATATCTTCCCATTTCCATTCCGGAATCGAAAGTGGCTGCAGAACTCCTCCGGGTCGCTGGTGTTCTGCTTTCACTCGTTGACAAGTCAGGCAAGTACTAACATGCTGAGTCACATCTCTCTTCATACCGGACCACCAGTATTTCTCCTTCAGGTCTTGATACATTTTGGTGGATCCCGGGTGCATCGAATAAGGGGTTCCGTGAGCTTCTGCCAATATTTCTATCCGCAGCTCCGGATCATTAGGGATACATAGACGATCCCCAAGGTAGAGTACTCCCCCATCGGCGATACGAAAACCATCGCCCTTTCCTTCTAGGATCTCCTGTTTGATTCTCTGAAGACTCGGATTACCATTTTTAACACAATTTTATTTATTAGATCTTATAAGTTCATATACCAAAACTATCCGAACTCAATGAACTAGGTGGCCTGCCATCACGCCCATAATGAAAAATATCATGGCGGTGACTATCACTCCCTCCTTCATCTCCCCTTGGCCTGCCTCAGGATCTTCTACCATTTCCATTGGATCCTCTTCTTCTATCTCGGGAACCTCCTCGGGCATCTCCGGATCTTCCTCGAGTAACTCGGGGTCCTCCTCGAACATCTCCGGATCTTCCTCGAGCATCTCGGGGTCTTCCTCGATCATCTCGGGATCTTCCTCGAACATCTCGGGATCCTCCTCGTACATCTCGGGATCTTCCTCCGAGTCCCCCAGATCCTCCGGAAACTCATGGCGAAGAAGCTGCTTACATAACTCCGTATATGAGATCCGGCATTCATGCTGCCCCCAGATCTGATAAGCAACTTCTCTCGCACGCTTGGGCAATGAACGAAGCAGTGCTCCAATCCTATAGTCATCCATGATTGGAAACTCTTCCTGCTCGAGTTTCCAAAATAGTCGGTCCAGTTTCCCCATATTGCCTTGGATCCCAAGGACCGGACTATACTCCACCTCTTCTATTTGCTCCATCAGCTCACGACTCCGCCCATGGTAACGACTCGTGGTGCCGATCTCATGCAACATCTGGAATTGGAAAAAAAATAACACAGTCAGTACAAAACTGACAAAACCAGTACAACACCAGTTTTTTTTCCAATTCACAAATATATACAGAGAGAAGCCCACAAGATAAAATCGGTTTCCTTTAATTTAATAGTTACAATAACAACATTTTATATATATATATATATATATATATATATATATTCCTACCCGCATATCAAATGCTAAAGTATTTGAATTTCCTAAAATAAAATAAAGTATCGTTCATATTCCATATCCGTCAAAGTACTTTCTATCATAAATATCCTTCCTACTTGCATATTCTAGGATCATAAAATATCATCTATACTTACATATTCTTGAATCATAAATGAACATCATACAAGAACATAAGGTATACATAAAGGTACTTACTTGGAAGCTGCAGGAAGAAGGCTTGATGTGTGTGTAGTGAGTTGGCAACTGCTCTGATACCAACCTGTAATGCCCACCTTTTTCCCACACCATATGGTGTGGCGAGAGGCGGCGTTACGCTAACATACATAGGCATATGAACATCTTAATGCAACGGAATAAATTTTTTTTCTTCTACTCATGCGGTTAACCATGCAACTAATACATGAATCATATATACATGCCTAAATTATCATTCATGAACATGGTGACATTGTAACTTAGCATATTACCAGCATACATAGCATCATAATATAAACTTTCCATAACTTATCCATAGGCATCATAAGTAGCAAGTTGTTTCTTAGGCATAACTATCATAAGTTTAGCATAAAACCAAAGGAGGCATTTTAAAACACAAGACATGCGATAGGTGTAAATAGAAGAGTCCTTGGCCATGTCACTGCCACACACACATACTCTTGCCCCTCCTGCTGCTTCCCTTAGTAACCCCTTGCTTGATCTGCGGTATAAGGAAAATAAGACTATAAGCACATAGGCATAGTAAGACCCTTTCCTACTCACGAAAATCCATACGTCACATAATCATAAACATGAAACAGTTGACATTGCATAATTCCGAACATAAAGCATAAACTTAAAACATACTTATCAGGCATAATTCTTGACATCTCCATAAGCATAAACTTACTTATCATGACATAATTCTTAACATGAACCTTTGCATAAACATACTTATCATGGCATCATTCTTAACATGGGCATTTGCATAAACATACTATCATGGCATCATTCTTAACATGAACATTTGCATAAACATACTTACATGACATCATTCTTAACATGAACATAAACATAAGCATACTTATCATGACATCATTCTTAACATGAACATAAACATAAGCATACTTATCATGGTATCATTCTTAACATGAACATAAACATAAACATACTTATCATGGTATCATTCTTAACATGAACATAAACATAAACATACTTATCATAGTATCATTCTTAACATGAACATAAACATAAACATAAACATACTTATCATGGTATCATTCTTAACATGAACATAAACATAAACATAAACATACTTATCATGGTATCATTCTTAACATGAACATAAACATAACATACTTATCATGGTATCATTCTTAACATGAACATAAACATAACATACTTATCATGGTATCATTCATAACATAAACATAAACATAAACATACTTTTCATGGCATAATGCATAACATGAATGAATGCATGAGTCAAATGCATATATCATAAGGGTGCTTAATTTAAAAATCATAGTCATAAATACTTAAACATAATTATAACATCATGGGGTCCCCGGCTTGTACCACATACATACATCATATGCGCGCATCCCTAAGTAAATACGAGGTAGCTAATCTCGACCTACTAGGGTAAGGACAGCTACGGTAGTCCTAGAACCGAGGTGTTCTTAAGGTGCCATCCCTGTTGGACAGCTTCGGTAGTCCCAGAACCGTGGACAGCTTCGGTAGTCCAGAACCGGGGCGTTCTTAAGGTGTCCATCCCTTGGACCCTTACTTCGGTCCGGTACAAGCCCATTCATAAAAATAAAATACTTCACATGCTTCATCATTCATAGAACATTCTTAGCATAAACATGATCTTGTTTCATGAAACTTAACATAAGAATAGGAACAGTTGCGGTAGTTCCAGAACCGTGGACAGCTACGGTAGTCCAGAACCGAGGCGTTCTTAAGGTGCCTATCCCTTAGCATAGCATAAACATACTTGACATTTCATCATTCATACTTAACATCATGATGCCTTAAAGGCATGAACATTCATCATCATTCATTATCTTCATTCATAAGGTATGTCATGCATACATCATTTTGTCTTAGAGTCATGATCATCATTTTCATTCATCATCTTCATTCTTAAACATGGCATACATACATATCATTCATAAGGCATCGCACACATACATATCATTCATAAAGCATGGCATACATACATATCATTCATAAAGCATGACATACATACATAATTAGCATCTTAATTCATAAAGCATGCATGATCATGGTACATAGGAAAACATGCATAGATCTTTTCATACATGATACATATTCCCTAGGTTCATGGCACATGGTCTAAACATTTATGAATAATCATAGCACATGACCTAACATACAAAGTCATAATACATCATACATGAAGCTAGGATTCTAGGTAACCTAGAAATTCTTACAACATGCTTAAACATGTACATACATCATAGTAACCTATAAACAAGTATCCTTGAGACCTTAACCCAACCCAAACCCTAAACCTTGGAGTTGGCCGAAAGTTCCAAGGAGGAGGCTCCATCATTCAATCCACATGAAAGGTTCCATGATTAAAAGAAAACTCATACATCACATACAAAGCCATAGGAAGCCACTATACCCCATAATTGGAGCCAACCCTAATTTTCTTGCCCTAGAAATGCTCTTGGCTGAAACCCTAAAGAGCCATAAGTCCATGGGAAAAATTCATATAAACACAATTAATATCCATTAGATCATAGAGGAACCATATAATCATGCTTGAAGGGTTAAATCAAATTCTCATCATGGTATTGAGGAGGTGGCCGAAACTTTTGGGAGACTCAAGTCCATGGAAAAATTCATATAACTCATCATTCATACTCTATTTATCATGGAAAAACATTGGGAAACATTATTGAAGTTTTAACATCATCCTAAACCTTGGATCATACTTGGTCGAAACCTTTAAGAAGCCCTAACCCTAGATTTCTTCACATATATTCCAAACAATTTCTTATATCATGAAAACAACTTGAAAACTATTATACCACAGGTGAGAAGGTCTTACCTTTCTTGATCTTGATTATAAACCTTGAATAGAGAAGCCAAATGAAATTTTCCTTGACCTTAGACTACCCCTATCCCTTGTAGCCTTGTAGAAAGCCCTTAGATCTTGAAGAAGAGGTCTCCTTGTGAAACTTTTCCAAAGGAGAACCCACCTTGTAGGTTTCGGCTAGGAGAAGAAAGAAGAAGGAAGAAGGAGTTTTGGTGGATGAAGAGACAAATGCTTAAGTGCTAAGTTGTCTCTTCCATTCCTCCCTCTTATATACTAGATGAAGGAGGCAAGTGAAGAGACATGATGCTATGACTCTTCACTTCCTTTAGCTTCAACTAAAATCCCTTCCCTTTTCCACTAGCACTCCCTTGCTAGGTGAATTAGTTAGTACATGCATGATGGTATACTAGGTCCAAGGTTCAATCCTTGGTGCATGCACTTTATTTTTTTTATTTTATTTATTTATTTATTTTTATTATTTTCGAAAATTCCCCTAAGACCCACCCATAATCATGCTAATATTTCTAATTAAAACCTATTTATATTTATATTAAATTCTACCTAAAATCTACTAATAACCATGGTACTAGAAAAGCCCATATAAGGCCCATTAGTACTTAGCGTCTCAATTTAAATGAGAAAATCATGGATAACTAGGCTAAAGTTCGTACTAGTATCTCTAGGTTCCTCAAAAACTATCTAGATATGATCAATATTTTAAAGAAAATATTAAGAAAATTTTCCGGGTCGTTACACAAGTATACTCTACTTGGTCTGTTTAGTCTGGTGGAACTAGGCGAAGCTACCGATCCAAGACCCAAGCTAGTTAGACCAAAATCTTTCAAGAAATAACTTGAAAATGAATTTTCTATAAAAGGCTTTGTCAAGGAAATGGTTGATGATCCAATAAGGCTACGGCCAAAGAAGGCCTAGTGCCACGCCAAGACCTGAAAGCCAATTATAGAAAATCAAATTCACTTTACTATTGTCAGATTTGAATCTAAAACAAATTTCAATTAATCTTAGACTCAAACACCTTTTCAAAAACAATAAACTTAGCTTTATAAATTAATTCAAGTCTTTCAAAATTAACCATGCTTTTCAAATTAAAATCTTTGGTTTTGTTAAAACCTGTCTCACAAAACCCATAAGGTTAACGTGATTGATAACACTAGATTGGGTGAGATAGACTAGGTTGTGAAAATCAATTTAAGCTATCCCTAATTCTAATTGGATCCAAATCAATAAATACCTTATGTGTAGGAACATAAAGATTTGGACCAATAGATGTTGGATAGTGGATGCTCCAGACACATGACTGGAGACAAATTGAAATTCACCAAACTCAAGTTCAAGAACCTAAGCTCAGTAGCATTTGACAACAATGCTACACTCAAAGTTATTGGGTCAGGTAACATTGAACTCAAATCCGATTTTGTGATTAAAAATGTACTGTTGGTTGAGAATTTCAAATTTAATCTGCTTAGTATAAGTCAATTATATGATACTGGCTATGTAGTAACATTTACCAACTCTGACTGCCTAATTAGAAATCTGCATGACTCAGAAGTCATGCTTAAGGGTACTAGGAAAAACAATGTTGATACTATAAATCTACCTTTAGTACCTAAATGCCTCCTAACTCAATTAGAAGAATCCAACCTCTGGCATAGGAGATTAGGTCACACTAATGTAAGACTAATTTCAAAAATTACCCAACTTGGTCTAATTAAAGGAGTACCAAAAATTAAGAACTATGAAAACACAATATGTAACTCATGTAATCAAGGTAAACAAACCAGGTCTAATCACAAGCAAATTCAATCAGACTTAACCCAAACCATACTTGAGCTCCTACACCTTGACCTATTTGATTCACATGGAGCCAAGTCACTAAGCGGAAACCGGTACTGCTTAGTCATTATCGATGATTATTTTAGGTTTACCTGGGTTAGGTTCCTAAAAACTAAGGATGAAACTCTAAACCTGTTTATTGACTTATGCAAGATAATCAAAAATTAAAGTGATACCAAAATCAAAAGACTTAGAAGTGATCACGGGGAGAGTTTGAGAATCAAAGGTTTGAGAAATTTGTAGAATAAATGGATATATTCATGAGTTTTCCTGTCCTAGAACCCCCCCCAGCAAAATGGGACAGTAGAAAGAAAGAATAGAACTCTTCAGGAAGCCGCTAGGGCCATGCTCAATGAATTCAACCTAGCTAACCAGTTCTAGGTAGAAGCAATTAGTACGACTTGCTATATCCAAAATAGGGTCCTAATTAACAAAAGACATGATAAAACTCTCTATGAACTATATTACCATAGACTGCTCAACCTGCATTATCTAAGGGTCTTTGGGTACAAAGCCCACATCTTGAACACCAAGGACTACCTAGGTAAATTTCAATCTAAGTCAACCCCAGGAATCTTCCTAGGATGCTCAACAACTAGTAGGACCTATAGGGTTTACAATAAACAAACTAATAAAATTGAAGAAACAACTAACTTAATCTTGGATGAGGAAACTAATCCAAAATTTGATAACCAAACCCTGAACCAATCAGATTTTGATCAGGAAGATAATGAAAAACAATTGAACCATCAATTGAACCACTAGTTGAACATCTAAATGAACTATCTCTTGAACCAACTACTGAACCAATAATTGAACCAACTCAAGTAGTTGAACAGAACACTGAACCAAACCGTCCAGCCGGACCTGAGGCTGAACCAAGTTCTAGAAGAACCAAGAAACTCAGACTCAGTCACCCTTCTGATCAAATTATGGGTGATCCAACCTTAGAAGTCAGAACTAGGTCTTCCTATAGAAATCTTAGTCAAATAGCACTAATTTCAAAAATTGAACCTAAGACTATAGAGGAAGCCTTACCTGATCCTGATTGGATCATAGCTATGCAAGAGGAATTAGCCCAATTTGAGAGAAACCAAGTCTGGGAACTAGTACCTAAACCTGAGGGCAAGTCTATTATAGATACTAAATGGGTCTTTAGGAATAAACTGAATGATCAAGGGGAAATAGTTAGAAATAAAGCCCGCTTAGTAGATAAAGGGTTCAGTCAAGTCGAAGGATTAGACTGTGATGAAACCTATGCCCCAGTAGCCAGACTTGAGTCAATTAGAATGTTGTTAGTATTTGCAGCCCATAGAGGGTTCAAGCTATAACAAATGGACGTTAAGTCAGCCTTTTTAAATGGGTTCATCAAAGAAGAAGTCTATGTAAGACAACCCCCTGGGTTTGAAGACCTAGAAAAACCTGACTACGTTTTCAAACTTAATAAGGCACTGTATAGGTTAAAACAAGCACCTAGGGCATGGTATGAACGTCTATCAACTTACCTTATTTCTAAGGAATTTAACCAAGGACAAATTGATTCCACCCTTTTTGTTAAAACCTTAGAAAAAGACATTTTAATTGCCCAAATCTATGTTGACGACATAATTTTCGGATCCACCAACTCAAACTTTTTAAAAGAATTTGTAAAAATAATAGAAAATAAATTTGAAATGAGCTTAGTTGGTGAGCTCAATTTCTTCTTAGGACTGCAAATTAAGCAAACCAGGGATGGTAACTATGTTCACCAGTCAAAATATGCTAAAGAGTTAATAAAGAAATTTAAAATGGATAACTCCAAAAGCATAAGTACTCCTATGGCCACAAATATAAAAATTGATAGTGACCCTGAAGGTAAATCTGTAGATCTTAAGTTATACCGAAGTATGATTGGAAGTCTACTTTACCTTACAGCTAGCAGACCTGATATCCTATTTTCTATAGGAATGTGTGCTAGGTACCAAACTTGTGCTAAGAAATCGCACTTAGCAGCCCTAAAAAGAGTACTTAGATAGATTAAGGGCACCCTAAATGTAGGGATTTGGTATCCTAGGACCTCAACATTTGAACTGTTAGAATATTCTGACTCTGACTATGCTGGATGCAAATTAGATAGAAAAAGTACAAGTGGAAGCTACCAACTTTTAGGAAATAGTTTAGTCAATTGGTGCAGTAGAAAGCAACACTGCGTAGCTCTATCTACAACCGAAGCAGAATATGTTGCTTTAGGAGAGTGTGTGGCACAACTCTTATGAATGATGCACACTCTTAAGGACTTTCAGCTTGATTACACCCAAACCCAAGTCTACATTGATAACATAAGTTCAATCAATCTAACTAAAAACCCAATTCAACACTCAAGAACAAAGTATATAGAAGTCAAACATCACTTTGTAAGGGATCATGTAGCTAGGGGTGAAATAGTCCTTAAACATGTGGACTCAAAGTCAAACCTAGCTGATATCTTTACCAAACCCTTACCTGAGTCTGAGTTTAGCTCACTAAGAAGGCAGTTAGGGTTATGCTTAGTAGAATAGGACTGCACTACATTTTTTTCAAAATTGTTTTATTTCTTATCTGTACATTAATGTTTTGTGAAAAATTATTTTTTTGTCTTAAAATTTAAAATGATTTTCCGACTTAGTTTTTTTTTTCAAAAACTTACCCCCTTCAAAACTAGGGATTTTTCGCAAATGGACTTAACTTAGGCTTAACCCTAAAACTACATGCACCTATAGATCTAGAAGCCAACATCTCACAAGCACCTTAGGGTACTTTTGATTGATAACCTAGACTGGGTTGAGATGCTTAGGTCTATGTCTTGATTCAAGATGCTTTAAGTCAGTGCATCTGCAGTAATTGGGGCAATAAATACCAATTGAACAGTAATCAGGTTAAGTGTCAAGCTTAGAAAATCTAACATGAACAGATCACTTAACTTGACTAACCCTAAGCGAAAGCTACTGTTTATGACAGTTAGTAAGTAGCTAACCGGGTTAGGCAGGACCCGAACAAGAACAATTTAATTTGGTTTGGTCCAGTTTATGCCTATTAGAGTTGGTTCAATACAGAACTTCACTTTCTTTTGCTCTAATTTTTTGCTATAATTAGTTTTTTTATATATATGGCAAAGGGGGAGAGAAAGAAAAGGAGAAAAGAAATTTTTTATTTCAAATTTTAGTTTTCAAAACTTTTATCTCCTTTTCAAAAAGTAAATAACGAAAATACTTACAAATGTTTTTTTCAAATCTAAAGCATTTCAAAAATGAAAATTTTCTAAGTGTTTAACTTAAAAATCTTTTGGAAAATTTTATAAGTATTTAACTTAAAAATATTTTTGAAAAATTTCTAAGTGTTTAACTTAAAAATCTTTTGGAAATTTTCTAAGTACTTAACTTAAAAATATTTTTGAAAATTTTCTAAGTGTTTAACTTGAAAGTCTTTTTGGAAAATTTTCTAAGTGGGTTACTTGAAAAATCTTTTTGAGTTTCTCTAAGAAGAGTCAAGGACTTAGAAGTTTTTTTAAAACACCACTTATCTTTGAAAACCAAAGGGGGAGAATATTCGGTTCAGGGGGAGAAAATTGAGTAGTGTTTTAGAATTCTTTACTTGTTTTTAACTTAACTTTTTGAACCATGTTGCCATAAATCAAAAAGGGGGAGATTGTTGGTGCAAGAAGCACCTAAGTCAAACCAGGGTTTTGATAATGGAAAAGGGTTCAGAAGTTAAGGTGTTATTGTGATCTAACAAGTCTACTAAGTGTGCAGGAAAAGTCCTATGTACACTAGGCAAGAAGTCCTGGCAAAGGGCTAGGCAAGAAGTCATGGCAAAGGGCTGGGCAAGAAGTCCTGGCAAAGGGCTAGGCAAGAAGTCATGGCAAAGGGCTGGGCAAGAAGTCCTTGTTGAGGTAATCTGTGATCCGGAGTGATCATGAGTTTTGATGTTTGGGCAAAGAGTTTAAGTTAGGTTTACCCTTGTGTTCTTATATGTGTATGTTGAGTGTGTAGGTTGTACAGGTTACACATATGGACTTGATTGGACGACCTCAGTACGGTGAAGGGTGGCATGGAGGCAAGTTGGAGGCTTGCATGCGCATCCGAGGGACCTTGGAGAGCAGGGACGATGAGCTGATGGGCGCGGACTTCGAGGCATGCGTAAAGGATGGCTGGAGGCAAGCTGAAGGCTTGCGTGCATCCGAGGGACGGGAGCTGAAGATGAAGAGGGCGTGAAGGCAATAGTCGAGGCTACGGAGGAGGAGTCAGTCGAGTCGTGAGGGTACGAGTGTTGTGTGATTGTACTTGGGAAATCCTAGGGTTCGAGTGCGGAGTGAAGTGTACTCGGGGAGTGTAACCCTAGGTGTGTGAGTGGGGCAGTCGACTGCCCATTTGGGCAGTCGACTGGTGTACAGCTGGATTCAAACGTTGGGGTTGTCAACGATCGAATTCTGAGTGGGGCAGTCGACTGCCCTGGGAGCAGTCGACTGCTAGCGAGGGTTTCAGCCCGGGTCTTATTTAAAGAGGACTTCGTGGTGGCTGAGCTTCTTGACGAATCTTGTCTTGGTTAAAGGCAAGATATATTGTAGTCTTTGTGCTCAGGTCTTCTCAAAGTGTTGTGGTGAGGTTTCTCCACCCACAAGGAGCGACAAGGGCTAGCCATAGGTTATCCGGGGATTGATCCACCGACGGATTCTTGGATTAGTCACCCATCTGGGGTGGATACCAAGTACATCTTCCGTGTTAGCATTGGTTAGTTTTATTTTATTATTTTTATTGTATATTCCGCTGTGCAACTAACCGTGTAGGAAGAAAGAGGTTCGAAAATTGCTATTCACCCCCTCTAGCAAATGCAAGCGATCCTACAATTGGTATCAGAGCGGAGGAACGCTCTTGATTGGAATAACGGCCAAGGGAGCAAAGCAAAGCTAGAGGGAATGATAGAGGATAAGCTAGGGGACGATATAAACTCACCACCACCATACAAGCACGAAGATTTTGATTATTGGAAAGCTAGAATGAAGATGTGGCTCGGCATGGATTGGGAGTGCGTAATGGTGCTAGAAGAGCCATTCAAGACCCCTAAGAACAAGGATGGAAAGAAGCTCCGACCTAAGTATTGGACCAAGGAGCAACAAGAACAAGCAAAGGCCAATGAAAAGGTAATCAATATTTTGGTTAATATTTTGCCTACTAATATTTTGAGTGATGTAGGGAAGTATAAGAATGCATATGAGTTGTGGAATAAATTGGAAGAAGTTCACAAGAACCCTACACAAACTCAAGGAGTAGAGGAGTCCGAAGAAATAAGCTCAAGTGTCCAAGAAGACCAAAGAGAAAAAGAGTTATCAACGTTATCAAGTGAAGTGGAGGAATTGAGTGAAAAAGCATTCACCTCATCCGAAGAAGAGGAAGAAGTATCAACATCAAGGGTTGAGGGAGAGGAGAGACCCTCATCCCCGCAAGAGCAAGAAAAGACTTCCACCGCCACCAAAGCTAAATCGAAAGAGCACATCACATGCTTTGGTTGCAACAAAAATTGGCACGACAAGGACAAGTGCCCAAAAGGTAAAATGGAGGTAAAGTCTAAACCAAGTTCAATTTTTTTTAAATCTAATATGAGGTGAAGGAATGGAGAATCCAAAGAGAAGAAGAGGAGGATTCGATGCTTCACGTGTGGTGAGCTAGGGCACTACCACACCAAGTGCCCTAGAAAAAGTGAGCTAAAGAAAATGGAGCACTTGAGGAGATGGGAGAAAGAAGAAAGGAAGAAGAGAAGAAGCCCACATCGAGGAGGAACTCCAAAGGTAAGGAAGGTAACTCCTAACCTTAAGCCAAAATGTAATTCAATTTCAAGTTCCTCTTTGCATACTAAAAATCATGTTAATCATTCATCCATGCATGCTAGGATTAATGAAAATTATCTACTTGTGCACAATTTTGATTTTAAGTACAATGATAGGAATAGGAGTAACAAGATAGTTCAACGCCCTGAGAAAAGCATGCATCATAGTAAATCTAGGACCTTTGTACCTAAGGATCAAGGCCCTAATCCCAAGAAAGGAAGGAATGTGCCTAGAAAGGAGGTTAGGCCTAGGAATGTCCAAGGTGGACATATGGGTTCTAGGGTTAGAACTCTAGAAAGGGAAAATCAAGCCTTGAGGGCAAGACTTGATACATTAGAAAAGGCCCTAGAAAAATTCACGATTGGATCTAAGGGTCTAGATATGGTATTGGGTAGTTTGAAACCCAACTATGATAGATCGGGTTTGGGATACCGATCTAAGACCTCCAAGGCCAACAAACAGAAGTATGCTGGGAAAGCATACAATTATGGCAAGGAGGGAAAGTCCAAGGATGACAAGGGAGTGTCATCCAAAGGGAAAAAGAATGACTTAACCAAAGACAAGGTGTCTAGGGTTAAGAGAGTTCGTTTTGTAGGCCAAGAATCACCGGAGGCTCACCGGTGTGGTCTAGTATGGGTTAAGTCACCTAGGGAGGTGGCTAAGGCTCAGAGCTCAAGGGGGAGCTCTAGGAGCCTTTGGGGTCCATGGTAAATGGATCTCAAGAGTTTTTCTTCTAGGGTTAGGTGAAATGTGCCAAAAAGGGTTGGAAGACTTGGGTAAGTCTTAATCCTAGATTTTGACACATCAAAAGGGATTTTAGGGAGACAAATGTGGAAATACGGTTATATTGGGTAGAATTAGGTTTTAATGTGTGAATACCATGTAATTCAATGTTAAAAATGAACTATAATTAAGGATAAGAAGAAACAGTGAGGAGAAATCATAATTGAGACTTTTGAGATGAGTTTCAATGATACACTTTAAGATAAGTTGAGTTTCGTGCCAATCTTGGGATCCGGAGTATATATTTTTGGAAACGTATTTTTCCCAAGTAGACATTGGCCCCACAAATATCCCCACGAAATTTCATAATTTTTGGAGATTTGTAGAATTATTTAGGCATTACTGAAATTAGACTGAAAAACCAGAAAATCAAGTATCAGTCGACTGCCCTGGGGGGCAGCCGACTGATCTCAGCCTAAAAACTCTCTGTAAGGTTTGGCAGTCGACTGATCCGAGGGTGTAAAGGAAAATGACATATTGGATAATAGGATATGACATTAAAATCAAGATCCTTGATTATACTCCTTAAACAAAGGTTTGCCTCATGGGTTAATGGTGATTATGTGAAGTGAGGTCATATGGAAAATTTAGGAAGAATGATAAGTATATGAATCTAAGGTTAAGAGATAATAAGGGGGAGGTTTGTATACTTAAACCAAAGAGAAGAATTGAGGACAATTCCTTGTGTAAATTGATATTGATTAGAATTGGCAAACACAAGAATCATGAGTATATCTCAAAGTTGATACAAATGCCAAACCTTCTAGATGATACCAAAAGTCAAGCACATTTGTGGTTTTCATGAAATCTTATTTTTTTTTCTAGGATAGGGTATATCCTAGCAAGTGTGCTTGCAAATCTTTAGGTTTTTGATGAATAAATGTCATATAAACCAATGCTAAAGATGCATTGTGGGTTGGCATAGGTAGAAACATCAAGTGAAGATCAAAACTAAGACTTTAGGTCAAGGGGTTGATTGAAGGTTTTGTCTAGTTTTGGGTTTTGTGTCAAACTTGGGAACCGTGATAGATACATTATAAAATGTATTTTTCCAAGTAGGTATGGGTTCCACATAGTTCTCCACGAAATTTGGGAATTCTTGGAGATTTGTGGAATTTTTGGCGCAATTCTAAAAGTGGTCAGAAAACTGATAATAAGAGTATCAGTCGACTGCCACCAGGGGCAGTCGACTGGCAACAGGGGCAGTCGACTGGCCAGGGTTGATTTATGTATCAGTAGCTGATTTTGTGTCAAAATGATAAGAAACAAGTGTATGGGGGGCTAGTACACATTGTTTATGATCATTAAGGATCCAAAGAACTAATAATTGGGATATTGTTGGGTTCTTTTTGATGTTAGGCAAAGGGGGAGAAGTTTGGGTTTAAGTTGGGAAACCAAAATTACCTTTGCATGAAACCCTAGGTTTAGGGGGAGCATGGTTGCTCCATTCTTGGCGTAAAGGGAACCTTGGAGAGGTTCTTAAAAAGCTTTTGTAAGTCCAATGTAGGGGGAGCTTTGGAGAAGCTTTAAAAAGCTCATTTTGGTGAAAAGTCCTAACTTGGAAAGTTAGGTGTGTAAAAGTCCTAACTTTGGGAAGTTAGGTGTGAAAAGTCCTAGCTTGGAGGGCTAGGTGTGTGAAAGTCCTAGCTTGGAAGGCTAGGTGTGGAAAAGTCCTAGCTTGGAGGGCTAGGTGTGAAAATTCCTAACTTGGATGGTTAGGTAGATGGGATGCCTTGGGATAGGATCCATGCATTGCATATGCATTATTTAGCATTGTGTTGCTATTCTATTACTATTTGTTTCCCTAACTTAAACGTATTGCCAAACATAAAAAAGGGGGAGATTGTTGAGGCAATCTATGATCCGGAGTGATCATGAGTTTTGATGTTTGGGCAAAGAGTTTAAGTTAGGTTTACCCTTGTGTTCTTATATGTGTATGTTGAGTGTGCAGGTTGTACAGGTTACACATATGGACTTGACTGGATGGCCTCAGTACGGTGAAGGTGTTGGTGCAGACAGCACCCAAGTCGAACCTGTGTTTTGATAATGGCAAAAGGGTTCAAAAGTTAAAATGTTATGTTTATCTAACATGCTACTTGAGTATGCAGATTAAAGTCCTAGCGAAGGACTGCTAGTCACCTAGCGAAGGACTGCTAGGCATCGGAACCCTAAGACCCAGCGAAGGGCTGCTGGGCACCTAGCGAAGGGCTGCTAGGAGTCGAAGACCTAGCGAAGGACTTCTAGGCACCAGGCGAAGGGCTGCCTGGAACCGAAGACCTGGCGAAGGATAGCTGGGCACCTAGCGAAGGGTTGCTAGGAGTCGAAGACCTAGCGAAGGGCTGAAAGGGTCAACCAGCCGAGAAGCTCGCTGAAAGGGTCAACCAGGGCGCCCCTGCTTCCCGGGCGCCCCCGTCAAGGTTCAATCCCTATTTTGGAGGGATAAAAAGCTGACCGAAACTGTTGCGGATCAAAGGCCACGTGGAGGGCGCCCCCAACGTCCCGGGCGCCCCCAAACCTACTATATAAAGCCCTCGACCCCCAAGGCTTCTCAATCACTGCTTCCAACGCCAATACGCTCTTCTACTCAAGCGCTCTGCTCCAGAAACCTTCCAACTCGAGATACAAGCGCCGACGACGTCCCTCTGCTCCGAGAAACATTCTACACCGGACGTCGGTAACGAAGAGCTGTCATTTCATTTGTTTTATACTACAACTGTAATCTTTCTGTAAAACTCTTTGCGCACATATAGAATTGCCCCCAGTAAACGGTCAACGACCATGGGCCTTGGAGTAGGAGTCGACCGCGACTCCGAACCAAGTAAAACTACTTGCGTTTTTTTGTTGTGATTTGATTTTCCGCTGTGTATGCTCTTATCTTTAATCCAAAAACGATTTACGATATTCACCCCCCCCTCTATCGTATTCTCTCAATCCAATAAGTGGTATCAGAGCGGGGAAGCTCAAAATTGGTGCAACCACCAATTTGAGAATTTTTCAGATTTTTACAAAATCTTTTTAATTTTTTTTCGAATTTTCATCGTTAATCGAGGTTGGTGCAACAGCCCTCGATAAGTATTTTTTTTTCTCCCGCACTACTAATCCAAGACCAAGTCTTGGGATATTTTTTTCTTCTTTTTTACTCTTAGTTTCAGTTAAATGGCCATGCAAGAAGGATTCAGCATAGCCAGACCTCCACTTTTCAGTGGAGAAGACTTTTCCTACTGGAAAAGTCGAATGGAGGTCCACCTGAAAACTCAGGTGGACATGTGGATAATCATCCAGTCTGGACTGGAGATTCCAAAGAACGCTGAAGGAGTACCATAGCCGTACACTGAGTGGGATACCGCTCTGAAAAGAAGAATTGAAGCTGATGCGAAAGCGATCCAGACCCTTCAATGCGGCCTGACCAAGGAAGAGTTGAATCGGGTAGGACCATTCAACAGTGCCAACGAGCTGTGGGGCAAGCTGATCGAGCTGCACGAAGGAACATCCGACACTCGAATCAGCAAGAGAGATCTCCTCCTGAACAAGCTGTACACGATCAAGATGAATGACAACGAAACAGCAGCCCATCTCCATGCCAGAATTCAGGAGTTAATAAACGGACTACACACAATCAGTCACAAGGTAGAAAACCGTGACCTGATAAGGTACGCTCTCAACGTTTTCCCGAGAAACACCTTGTGGGCATCTATGGTAGATGCATACAAGGTTTCAAGGGACCTTTCAAAAATAAAGTTAGATGAACTATTTTCTGAATTAGAATTGCATGAGCAGACTAACTGCAATCTGGCCGAGAAAGGCATCGCTTTTCTTGCAGGTAAAGCTGGAAAGACAACCAAGAAAAAGCCTCAACCTGCACCCGAGTCTGATTCAGACTCAGACTCAGAAGACAGCGAGGGAAATCGACCGAAGCTGGTTCGGCTAGCCCGAGACTACTACAAAGAACTAAAGAACCAGACCAACAGAAGAAAAGTCAGCCGAAGAAAAGAAGAACCAGCTGAACCCTCAAATGACAAGAACAAACCAAACGTGACCTGTTACGAGTGCAAGAAGAAGGGTCACTACAAGATGGAGTGTCCGAACCTAAAGGAGACCAAGAAGACTAGAAGGAAGAAGACACTTTAGGCAACGTGGGACGAGTCCTCCTCCGAAGAAGAAGAAGAGGTCCCACAGTCGAACCTGCTAGCCCTAACCGCCTCAGAAGAAATAGAAACCGAGCTAGAGTCAAAGCTGGACGACAGCAAACTTACATTCTCGGAGGACGGCGAAATAACTGTAAGTAGTTTTTCAAGAAGTCAATTAAATGAATTAATCTCCTATCTTTCTCGAGATTTGGCAAAAGCTAAATTCCAAGTCGAATCTCTCAGACAGGAGGTAAAACTCCTGAAAGAGAGAGCAGACTCTGAACCCTTAACTGTGAAGGTTCAAGAAGGAACCTCTGATCAAGTTGAAAAACTTGAATCAGAGAACTCTTTCTTGAAAACTCAAGTTAAGGATCTTAGAGCTGCTTTAGAACGATTCACTTCTGGTTCCAAGGGTCTTGACATGATTCTTGGAAAACAGAAGTCGGTTCTAAATCGATCCGGACTAGGCTATAGAACCAAATCTAGACAAAGATCCTACTATGCTGTACTGAACCAGTCCATACCAAAAGTTCAGGCATGGGTACCCAAACTGTGCCTGAACAAACAAACTGGATCAAATCAGTATTGGATCCCCAAGGACAAGATTCACATCTTGCCAAACCATTATCGTGGCTTTAGTCCAGGAGGAGCCAAATTAAGAACTATATTTATAATTAGATAAATTTCAACTCTTGTTTTCAAAATGCATGATTGCTTGTTTATTTAATTTCTGCAATTTACCATGTTTAGATTTAGGAATGGTTAGTTTAAGGACTGAACTAACTTAACTGAAATTTGAATAACATAGTATTGGGTGGCGGTGAGATGATAGTACGTTAGGGAAGCCAATTCTAATAAGGTCAAGTATTCTCTACTTGGTCTCTTTAGACTGGTGAAACTAGCCGAAGCTACCGATCCAAGACCCAAACTAGTTAGACCAAAATTTTTCAAAAAATAATTTTGAAAATGAAATTTCATTAAAAGGCTTTGTCAAGGAAAGGGTTGATGATCCAATAAGGCTACGGCCAAAGAAGGCCTAGTGCCTCGCCAAGACCTGGAAGCCAATTTTTGAAATTCAAATTCAAATTATTCTTTGTCCAATTCGAATCTAACACAAATTTTCAGTTAAGTGTAGATTCAAACATTTTTTTTAAAACACAAAATCAACTATTTTCAAAATTAATTTAATTTTTTTTAAAATAAATCATAACTTTTCAAAACAATTCTATCTACCAAAACCTGTCTCACAAAACCTATAAGGCTAACATGATTGATAACCCTAGATTTGGGTGAGACAGACTGGGCTGTGAAAATCAATTTAAGCTATTCCTGATTCTAATTGGATCCAAATCAACAAAACTCTTTATGTGTAGGAACATAAAGATTTGGACCAATGGATGTTGGATAGCGGTTGCTCCAGACACATGACTGGGGATAAATTAAAATTCACCAAACTCAAGCTCAAAAACCTAGGCTCAGTAGCATTTGGCAACAATGTTACACTCAAGGTGATTGGGTCAGGTAATATTGAACTTAAATCTGACTTTGTTATTAAGAAAGTTCTTTTGGTTGAAAATTTTAAATTTAACTTGCTTAGTATAAGTCAATTATGTGATTCTGGTTATATAGTCACTTTTTAACAATTCTAACTGCCTCATTAGAAACCTGCAAGACTCAGAAATCATGCTTAAGGGCATTAGGAAAAATAATGTTTACACCATAAACCTACCTCTAGTACCTAAATGCATATTAACTCAGTTAGAACAATCAAACCTCTAGCATAGGAGATTAGGTCACACTAACCTGAGAATTATTTCAAAAATCACCCAACTTGGCATAATTAAAGGTATCCCTAAAATTAAGTACCATGAAAACATAATATGTGAATCATGTAATCAAGGTAAACAAACCAGGTCTAATCACAAACTAATTCAATCTGATCTAACTCAAACCACACTTGAGCTCCTGCACCTTGACCTATTTGATTCACATGGAGCCAAGTCACTAAGCGAAAATCGGTACTGCTTAGTAATAGTTGATGATTACTCTAGGTTTACCTGGGTTAGGTTTCTAAAGACCAAAGATGAAACCCTAAACCTATTTAATGACTTTTGTAAGCTAATCGAAAATCAAAACGACACTAAAATCAAAAGACTTAGGAGTGACCACGGGGGAGAGTTTGAAAATCAACGATTCGAGGAATTTTGTAAGGTAAATGGGTATGTACACGAATTTTCGTGTCCTAGAACCCCCCAGCAAAATGGGATAGTCGAAAGAAAAAATAGAACCCTACAGGAAGCCGCTAGGGCTATGCTCAATGAATTCAACTTAGCTAACCAATATTGGGCAGAAGCAATTAGTACGGCTTGCTACATCCAAAATAGGGTCCTGATTAACAAGCGACACAACAAAACACCCTATGAATTATACTACCATAGACTGCCAAACCTACACTACCTAAGGGTCTTTGGGTGCAAAGTCCATATCCTAAACACCAAGGACTATCTAGGTAAATTTCAGTCTAAGTCAACCCCAGGCATCTTCTTAGGATACTCAACAACAAGTAGAGCCTATAGGGTTTACAACAAACAAACTAAGAAAATTGAAGAAACAACAAATTTAATATTTGATGAAGAAATCAACTCAAAATCTGATAATCCAGATCCAACTTCATCAAATATTGATCAAGAAGATAATGAACAAATAGGTGAATCTTTAATTGATTCCATAAACGAACTAACTATTGAACCAACTATTGAACCAGTAATTGAACCAACTCCAATAGTTGAATCAACTAATGAACCAAATCGACCAGCCGGACCTCAGGCTGAACCAAGTTCTAGAAAAACCAAGAAACCCAGACTTAGTCACCCTACTGATCAAATTGTGGGTGATCCAACTTTAGGAGTCAGAACCAGGTCTTCCTATAGAAACCTTAGTCAGATAGCAATGATTTCAAAAAATTGAACCTAAGACTATAGAGGAAGCCCTACCTGATCCTGATTGGATCATAGCTATGCAAGAAGAGTTAGCCCAATTTGAGAGAAACCAAGTCTGGGAACTAGTACCCAAACCTGAAGGCAAATCCATCATTGACACTAAGTAGGTTTTTAGGAATAAGCTAAATGATCAAGGAGAAATAGTCAGAAATAAAGCCCGCTTAGTAGCGAAAGGATTCAGCCAAGTAGAAGGGTTAGATTATGATGAAACATATGCCCCAGTAGCTAGACTTGAGTCCATTAGGATGTTATTAGCCTTTGCATCCCATAAAGGATTCAAACTATACCAAATGGATGTAAAGTCAGCCTTTTTAAATGGATTCATTAAGGAAGAAGTCTATGTAGGACAACCCCCTGGTTTTGAGGACTTAGAAAGACCTGACCATGTTTACAAACTTACTAAAGCACTTTATGGACTAAAATAAGCACCTAGGGCCAGGTATGAACGCTTATCGACTTACCTTATTTCTAAAGAATTTAAACAAGGACAAATTGATTCAACCTTATTTATTAAAACCCTAGGAAAAGAAATCTTTATTGCCCAAATCTACGTCGACGACATAATCTTTGGGTCCACCAACTCAAACTTTTTAAAAGAATTCGTTAAAATAATGGAAAATGAATTTGAAATGAGCTTAGTTGGTGAGCTCAACTTTTTCCTAGGATTACAAATTAAACAAACTAGGGATGGAAACTATGTACATCAATCCAAATATACTAAAGAGTTAATAAAGAAATTTAAAATGAATAACTCTAAAAGCATAAGTACCCCCATGGCCACCAACATAAAAATAGATAGTGACCCTGATGGTAAATCAGTAGACCTTAAACTCTATAGAAGTATGATTGGAAGTCTACTATATCTTACAGCCAGCAGACCTGATATCCTTTTTGCTGTAGGAATGTGTGCTAGATACCAAACCTGTGCTAAGGAAACGCACTTAGCAGCCCTAAAAAGAATACTAAGATATGTTAAGGGCACCCTAAATGTAGGGATTTGGTATCCTAGGACCTCAACCTTTGAATTGTCAGGATACTCGGATTCTGACTACGCTGGTTGTAAATTAGATAGAAAGAGCACAAGTGGAAGCTGCCAACTGTTAGGAAATAGTCTAGTAAGTTGGTGCAGCAGAAAACAACACTGTGTAGCTCTATCCACAACTAAAGCTGAGTATGTTGCCTTAGGAGAGTGTGTAGCACAACTTTTATGGATGATGCACACTCTTTATTGGAAACGGATGGCTAGAGAGGGGGGGGTGAATATAGACAATCTCTCGGACTTTAAACACTTGTCAAGATTTCTGCACTCAACTTATCAGTAGCACAGCGGAAGAAGCAAAGGAAAACGAAGCAGTGCAGTAAACTAAAAACAGAAATGAAAGCAAACTAAGACAACTACCAAGATCGCTAACAAGAGGGTTTACAAGGTTCGGGGATAACTTGTCCCTACTCCTTGGCGTGCCCTTAAGGTAGGCGATCCCTTGATCGTCGGCAGATCAAGCCCCGGTGTTCACCGGATATAACGCAACCTCCTTCTCGGTGGAGAAACCTCTCCACAGCGTTTCAAACAAGAATATAGATTTAAGCTTAATGAAACACAGAGAATACTCTTACTCAGCACCTAGCAAGGACAAGAGCACAGCGAGCTTATCCCGAGCTCCACCCAGCGACGATCTCACGCAAGGACTCCCTCCTTCGTGTCTTCTCACTGTTGGACTCCAAGCTCCTTGTTCTTTCCTCCCAGCACTTACGTAAGAGTTGGTTGCTTCTCAATTGTAGTTGCTTGCTCAAAGTGATGAAACTTCAGAAACACAGCAAGCAAGTTGTGGAGAAACACAAAGCGTAGCAAGAACTTCAGCAAACTCAACACCGAAAACTCTCGAACACTTTTCTGCTTCAGCCGAAGTCTTCTTCTTTTTGTTTCTCCACCAAGTATCAGATGACACCATCCCTGCAGCTCCCAGCTACTCATCTGCCAACGCCAGCTACCACTGAGCTATCCCTGGACTCCCTGAGCTTCCCTCAGCCAAGCTCCAGTCTCAGCTCCAGTCTGCAGCTCGGTCGTTGCAACCTGAGATGGAGAAACGGACAAACCTGCTCCAAGGAAAGCCTCCATTGACTTCTCCTTGAGTGTTTGAATCCTCCCCTGTCATCTGCAGCTTAATCAGACTGTTAGAGCAGTATATCATACAGTAAATCAAATATCAGAAGTAAACAGCAGCGAATCGGATATGGTCAGACGCGATCAGAGCATCTGACAGCGCAATTTGAATTAAAGTGATCGGTCACCGGACCGATCCAGGGCTTGTGGGTCGGTCACCAGACCGATCCACTGCTTCGCTGGGATTCCCAGCTCTCGCGGCTATACACGCCTGATCGGTCACCGGACCGATCAGAGTGAAGTCTGATCAGTCGCCAGACCGATCAGAGTGAAGCCTGATCAGTCACTCAGACCGATCAGGACAAATGAACAGTGATTCTTTAATAAGATCCTAAGTCCCTGATCGGTCACCGGACCGATCCAGGGTCTGATCTGGAGGAGAACTCACTCACTGTTCGCTCCCTGATCGGTCACCAGACCGATCAGGCGCAAGTCAGTGAGGAAGCTGCTTGCTCCCTGATCGGTCACCGGACCGATCAGACATCGCTGGATCGGTCACCAGACCGATCCACGAAGGAGCAGCGTGCCAATATCCCTGATCGGTCACCAGACCGATCCAGGGAGTCAAACCCAGCCCTCCAAGCTAGGGTTTCATCCACCTTAGCCCTCCAAGCCAAGGATTTCACCATCTAACTCTCCAAGTTGGGAATTTGCACCTAACCCTCCAAGTTAGGACTTTTCACCTAGCCCTCCAAGCTAGGACTTTTCACCTAGCCCTCCAAGCTAGGACTTTTCACCCAACCCTTCCGAGTTAGAATTTCATCCAACCTAGCCCTCCAAGCTAGGCACCTGACCCTCCAAGCCAGGACTTTTTCACCTAATTCTCCAAGATAAGAATTTGCACCTAACCCTCCAAGTTAGGACTTTTCACCTAGCCCTCCAAGCTAGGACTTTTCACCCACCTCTTCCGAATTAGGACTTTTCATACACCTAGCCCTCCAAGCTAGGATTTTCAACACCTAACCCTCCAGGTTAGGATTTTCCAACACATAGCCCTCCAGACTAGGATTTTCAACACCTAACCCTCCAGGTTAGGATTTTCCAACACCTAGCCCTCCAGACTAGGATTTTCCATACCATGCCTGATCCTCGATCAGGACTTAATCATAATCAATCATCATCCACCTAAACTAAAATCGGTGTCAACACCAAAACAACAATCAGGGCCAGACTGCATCAACAATCTCCCCCTTTTTGTTGTTTGACAACCCGATTTTTAAGTTTAGGGATTCTTAATCAAGTTTTTCAAATTTTGAATCATAGGGGAATCCAGATCCTCCCCCTACAACATGATCATCCTAAACTTAACCAATCCACACTCTCCCCCTTTGTCGAACACCGAAAAGAGACTAGAGGGGTTGTTAAGTTTATAACAAACTCCCCCTCAACCCTAGGGGTATCCCAGAACAATAAAGATTCGATGGAATTGGTTTTGAAGCATATAATATCATGTGGAAAAGCTAGATCAAGATGAAACCATCACATACATCATATCAAAACAGGCATATGTATCATATGAGCATAGCATCATAAGCATGAACATAGCGAAGTCGAATGAGGCATATCGACAAACAGTAATCATGGGAGCATTTATACAAGCAACATCCTAAGCAAGATAGGCCAAAATAACTTGCTATAACAGGCAACAGTCAGAACGTACACATCCGTCAAAAACATCAAACACAAACATAGAGCAGTCAATCATCAGCTGGATCATCGTCTGAATCGTCAATGTATATAATATCTCCTGGTGAAGGGCCACTGGGAAATGCACCATCAGGAAATGTATGATGATACCACTCTTCATACCATCTGTCCTGGAATGAGCGCATCTCAGAGACATCAGAGGCTAGAGCATCGAGACGGCGATCGAAAGACTGAAACTCTGAGCGGACCTCCTGTCGCCAGAGCTCGGAGATATGCAACTCGTGCGCCATCATCCGCTCTATCTCTGCAACCTGCCAGCGCAGATCAGGGGCCCACTCATCGTAGTCGGCAGTAGCAGCTGGCGGCTCCTGGTCATGAGCTGCTCTCTGTAGCTCTCTCTCACGTCTGCGATCCTTCCACCTTAGCCCCTGGGGCCCGAGAACAATACCGGACTGAGCAAGCATGCGGCGGTCCAGACGGTAGTCCTGGCGAACCATGGGCACTATGAGGCCCTGTGAAACGTCGATGCCAACCGACTCCAGCCAGGCAGTGATGATATGGCCGAATGGCATATAGACTGACTGGGAGGACGGCATACTGTGGACGATGATAGAAAAATAGACCGAAGCTACTAGGTCAAAGTCCAACTGCTGATGCATCCCGTAGAGCATCAAGCAGTGGAACGGATGAATCTCATCAAGGTGTTTCGAAGTAGTTGAAAGGAGACAATTGGTGATGATTTTAAACAACACATAGTCAACAGGGGAAAGACGGAGAGCAGGAAAAGTGGGAAAGTCACGGGTGCGCTCACCAGAACCCCCTGGCCTGGGATGACCTAGAAAGTACTCGTAGATGGAATCAGGAGTCACTCCATCGAATGGAACCGGAAGGGGATTAGGAGGATAAGGGTAGAGAAAGAAATCATTATCTGACCGGCGACAGCCGAGAAAATCAGTGAAAATAGATCGATCAAAATCAAGATCAATACCGGCAACACGGGTCCTCCACCCCGTGCCCTCTCCACTCACCATGTTGTTATAGAATTCAGAGACCAAGTCAAGGTTGATCGGCCTCTCAAGGTAAAGAATGGATTGAAGATTATAATGTGTGATAACTTGTCGGACAGTCGGGCAATGTTCATAGATGAAGGATTGATCTATAGTTCGACATGACATTAATTTGAAATTATGCCACTCGAAATTTAACGCAAGGGTGATACTCTGAAATCGAGTATGTGGAGGTGGTGAAGGCCTTGGAGAAGGTGTAGATATTGAAAGGCCTGTGCCTTTAGAGCTTTCCACCATAGGTTCTTTACCCTTAGAAAACTTTCTATAGATTGGAATTGGTCATAACAGAGGATTTAATCAGAAATTTGATGACAGACAGTTTGAATCAATAGAGCAAGGTTGATACAAATGTAGGTTGAATCACACAAAATCAAGAGTTGATCATACAAAGATAAGACTCAATCATAAGGTAGACATTAGATCAAGATCAAAGGTAGGATAATAAAGAGGTGAAAAATCGATTTGATCATTTGGTGAGAAAGTAAGGTCACGGCAAATACAAGAGGGTCACGGCACCACACCAAGAATAAGCACCAAAACATGATTAGCTCCACAACATAATTTATGAAATGATTTGTAAAGGAAGCTAAACCAAAAACTCACTTTGGTGCCATTAGTAGAGTTCTTGAGTCGGAAGGGAAAAACGCTTGCGCAGGAGAAGCCTCGGCGCAAGACAGAAACGCAGAAGACTCGGAGCAAATCGATAACTTGCAGAGAACAGGGGACGCCCGTAGAGACCTTCGCACACACTCGCTCGCACGGGAAGGGAGACGCAGGAACACTCTTGCTCAGGATGAAGAGACGCAAGGGAGAGGTTTCGGCGCTAGGGTTCGGCAAGAAAGGGTTTTTCGCGAAGTTAATCGGTTGGTGGATCGGTCCACCAACCAGAATTTAATGCGTCTGAACGGATCACCGTTCGATCTGATCGCGCCCAGACCGATCAGGCTACAGCCTGATCGGACTGAACCGAGCCTGATCGGTCGGGTGACCGATCAGGCAAGCTCCTGATCGATCGGTTGATCGATCAGGGAGAGATCAGTAGGCTCGGGAGGCTTACTGTGAGCCCCCTGATCGGTCTGTGGACCGGTCCCAGCAGGGTGCCAGATCGGTCCGGGGACCGATCCAGGCTGGCTCAGTAAGCTTGGTCAAAATTTCGGAAAGTCACTGCTTGCCTCGTTGATCGGTCTGGGGACCGATCACCATAGGAAGGAGCCAGATCGGTCCGGGGACCGATCAGCCCTATGCCTGATCGGTCCGGTGACCGATCAGGGTTCCTGATACTCCCTGATACGAACTGAAATGTTCAGTTTCAGAATTTCTGAAACTTTCCAACGAGATCTGATGAAGTTTATCGAACTTGGATATGATCTCATGACTAAAATTGATCCCTGAACAAGGATCAAGAGTCCTTATAGATTCAACAATCACTTTGCTCCATCCAAATGGAGTCAAACTCAATCAACAATCATGCAAGCAAATTCAATCAAGTTTTGTTCCAAATTCAAGTTTCCAATCAAGTTGCCTTGATTGGAATGTCCAAGTATGATCATGGAGGCATATACACATATGTTATGCAATGGTTTTCCCCATACTTGGTCACCACAGTGATTATTATCTCATCAACTTAATTTCTCAAGGAATGCATTGACATTTTGAGAAATTTAGTTGAACCTAACATCTCACCCCATATCTAGCAAACAAAAACATTTTGGTAAACCTTATAGTTTGTGTGAGATGTCCCTAAAGTTATCCAATTGTTTCCCAACAATTTCGAAATAATCATGAAGGGTTTGAAAGCAATTTGAAAATCATGAAGCGCGACACATTCCCAACTCCCGTCTTAGGAAACTAAATTCATTTTCGGGGAGTGGTTTAGTGAAAATGTCAGCTAGGTTTGACTTGGACTCTACATGTGAGAGTACAATATCTCCCCTAGCTACATGATCCCTAATGAAGTGGTGACGCACTTCAATATGTTTGGTCCTAGAATGATGGACTGGATTCTTAGTTAAGTTAATTGTGCTTATGTTATCACATAACACTTGCACACCCTTGTAACTCAATCCATAGTCCTCTAAAGTATGTATCATCCACAACAATTGTGATACACTCTCTCCCATGGCGATATATTCTGCCTCGGTCGTGGAGAGAGCAACACAATGTTGCTTCCGACTTGACCAACTTACTAAGGACGAACCTAAGAATTGGCAACCCCCACTTGTGCTCTTTCGGTCCAACTTACATCCAGCGTAGTCGGAATCCGTATAGCCAATTAAATCAAATGATTCGGTACGGGGGTACCATAGACCGACTCTAATTATGCCTTTGAGATATCTCAAAATTCGCTTAACAGCGATTAGGTGAGATTCCTTGGCACAAACTTGATACCTAGCGCACATACCCACAGCAAATAGTATATCAGGTCGACTAGCTGTGAGGTATAGCAAGCTACCTATCATGCTTCGATATTGAGTCAAATCAACAGGTTTACCACTTTCATCATTGTCTAATCTGGTGTTTGTGGCCATAGGAGTGGTTACCTCTTTTGAATCACTCATATTGAATTTTCGAAGCATTTCTTGTGTGTATTTCGATTGGTGCACATGGATCCCATCACGAGTTTGCTTGATTTCGAGTCCAAGGAAGAAAGTCAACTCTCCCACTAGACTCATCTCAAATTCATTTTCCATGTGTCCAATAAATTCATTCAAATAGCCCTTATTGTTTGAGCCACAAATTATGTCATCGACATATACTTGGGCTACAAAAATATTGTCACCATCTCTCCGTAGAAATAGTGTAGGGTATATTTGGCATCTAACGAAGCCCTTATTAATTAGAAATGTCGACAACCGCTCATACCAAGCTCGGGGTGCTTGTTTAAGGCCATAAAGTACCTTTTTGAGCTTGAACACGTGGTTTGGAAATTCGGTACTCTCAAACCCCGGAGGTTGCTCGACATAGACCTCTTCTCTAATCAAACCATTTAGAAAGGCCGATTTGACATCCATTTGATATAGCTTGAAGCCACGATGTGCTGCAAATGCTAGCATCAATCGGATGGATTCTAATCGTGCCACAGGAGCATAGGTCTCATCATAATCAAGGCCTTCAACTTGACTGTAGCCCTTGGCTACCAAGCGTGCCTTGTTTCTAATGATTTCTCCCTTATGGTTCAATTTGTTCTTGAAGACCCATTTGGTTCCAATAATGGAGGTCTTCTTGGGTCTAGGGACTAAGTCCCAAACTTGACTCCTTTCGAATTGACCTAGTTCATCTTGCATTGCAATGATCCAATCGGGATCATTTAATGCTTCATCAATTTTCCTAGGTTCAATTTCGAAATTAGGGCAACTTCATTAGTCTCATTCCGGAAGAATGATCTAGTTCTAACCCCCTGATGGATGTCTCCAACAATTTGGTCTTGGGGATGACTAGAGGCTAATCTAGTTTGCCTAGGAGTTGGTGGTGCTTCTTGAACGGGTTCACTAGACACAAGGTCAGCCTCAGAATCCAGCTGATCAATGGGTTGTCTAGGTTCACCGTCATCAGACTCATCACCACCAACAACACTCGGAGTTTCATTCAAACTTAGTCTCCTAAGTTCGAGCTGAACTCCTTCTACATTTTCTGATTGGTCACTTGATTTTGGAATTTCTTCAAAGACCACATCAGAAGACTCTTCAATTAATCTAGATCTCTTGTTGTAGACTCGGTAGGCTTTGCTAACGAGGGAGTACCCGACTAGTATCCCTTCATCAGCCTTTGCCGTGAACTTTCCAAGGTGGTCCTTGGTGTTTAGAATGAACACCTTACAACCAAATACCCTAAGGTGTTTAACCGTAGGTGGTTTCCCAAACCAAAGTTCATGGGGAGTCTTTCCTAGAAACCTATGAATGAGGACTCTGTTTTGCACATAGCAAGCTGTATTTACAGCTTCGGCCCACAAGTAACTCGGGAGTGAGTACTCATTGAGCATGCTTCGTGCAGCCTCTTGTAAAACACGGTTCTTCCTCTCTATAACACCATTTTATTGTGGTGTTCTAGGAGTAGAGAACTCATGCTTATAACCTCTATCTTGACAAAATTCTAAAAACCTTTGGTTTTGAAATTCACCTCCATGATCACTTCTAATTGTCTTAATGGTTGATGATTTTTCATTTTCAACTCTTCTACAAAAAGAAATGAAGATATCTAAGGTTTGGTCCTTATATTTTAAAAAGTAAGTCCATGTATACCTAGTAAAATCATCAATGATAACAAAGCAATATCTACTTCTATTCAATGATATGATGGTACTACAATCAAATAGATCCATATGAAGTAAATCTAATGCATTGGAAGTACTTACAGCGCTTTTACCTTTATGTGCAGATTTTGTTTGCTTACCCATTTGACATGCATCACAAAGTTTGTCTTTCTCATACTTGATGCTTGGTTAGCCACGGACTAGTCCCTTGTTGGCCAACTTCCGGATGTTCTTCATGTTAACATGTGCTAACCTCCGGTGCCAAAGGGTGGACTCTTCTTCTCTTGACATGAGACACTTAGCAAAAGCATTAGTAGCACTTTTAAATGAAACTTGATAAATATTGTCTACTCTTGCTCCTACTAGTACCGTGTCCAAGGTGTCATGTTGTCTAACTAGACATTGACTTGGTTGGAAGTCAATTGTGTAACCCGTGTCACACAATTGACTCACACTTAGGAGATTAAATTTCATCCCCTTGACTAGAAGGACATTTGAAATTCTAAGACATTCGGATATTTGAATGTCTCCTATCCCTATGACCTTAAGACTACCATTGTTACCAAATGGTACATTACCTCTACTTTTCTTGTGAAGTGTGGTAAACAGTGATCTATCCCCGGTCATGTGTTTGGAGCATCCACTATCAACGAACCAAGTTGATAGATGCTCCCCCTCAATCATAACCTATACAATTCGAAAAATAGAAGTTTTAGGTACCCAAACCTTGGGACCTAAAGCATCAACTAAACATGACTTAGGCACCCATGCCTTGACCACTTTCTTTTGAGTCTTGGGTGTCCTAGATTGTCTCATATTAGTCCTAGACATCAAAGACACGAATGAGGGTTCTTTGGGTCGGTAACCAATACCGGCCCTATTGTAAACTGCCCTTTGGGCATTTAGGATCATATCTAGGGTCTTAGAGCTAGTTGAGAACTTCCCAAGAATATTCTTGAGCTTCTCAACCTCACTCTTCAATGATTGGTTCTCTTCTACTAGCAAGTTATCATGCAAATCATTTACTTCCTCAACCTTAGAGGATTTCAAAATTTCAATCTCATGTTTCAATGATTTAATTTCATCTTCTAACAATTCAACATGCAAATCATCAATGTTATCATCCCTAGATACCTTCAATTGATCAATTTCTAATTGCAATGCTTTAATTTATTTTTGGACTTTTTAAGCATACTAGTTAAACATGCAATTGCTCTATAGCACTTTTCGAGCTCGGGAGAAGTTACCTCTTCATCATCCGAAGATGATGAAGCCGCGTTTGAGGAACTTGGAGATTCATCACTGCTCTCCTCTCCAAGAGCCATGAGTGTCACATGCCTAGTGCTCTTCTCCTCCTTCTCTTCATCGGATGAGCTAGAGGATGACTCATCCCAAGTGGCCTTCAATGCCTTCTTCTTCTTCTTGGATTTTTTTTCTTTCTTTTTGGATTTCTCCTCCTTCTTCTTTAGCTTTGGACATTCACTCTTGAAATGTCCTTTTCTACCACACTCAAAGCAAGATGCATTAGTCTTATCAAGTTTGGATTCACTAGAGTTACCTCTACTCTTGAAGCGTCGATCCCTTCTCATCATTCTTCTCACAAAGTTCGCCATCTCGGAGGAAGAAGAGCCGCTGCCATCTTCCTCGGAATTGGACTCGGATTCGGAAGAGGATGAAGATGAAGAGACTTCCTTCTTCTTCTCCTTCTTCTTCTTGATGATTCGGTCCCCTGCAACTAAGGCAATCCCCTTCTCCTTGGGGCCTTTGTTAGCCATTTCATGCAATTTCATCTCACAAAATAAATCATCTAACTTTACAATGGAAAGATCCTTGGAAACTTTGTAGGCATCCACCATGGATGACCACAAAGCATTCCTTGGAAAGGCTTTCAAGACATACCTCACAAGGTCGCGATTCTCGACATTTTCATCAATCGAATGAAGTCCATTAAGGACTTCCTTGAACCGGCTATGAAGCTCACTTACCGATTCATTCTCCTTCATGGAGAGATTTTGGAGTTGATTGAGGAACAAATCCCTCTTTGCGATCCTTGAGTCTCGGGTACCCTCGTGGAGCTCAATGAGTTTGTTCCACAAGTCCTTTGCACTTGTGAAGGGACCAACCTTGATGAGTTGGTCTTTGTTCATGCCACATTGTAGAGTGACAACCGCCTTCGCGTCGGCTTCACTCTTTCGCGTTTGTTCGGCAGTCCACCGTGAAGACTCGAGTTCTTTGCCTTCGTCATCCTTAGGAGGGGTAAAGCCCTCCTTCACCGCGAACCAAGTGTGGATATCCATCTTCAAATAATATTCCATCTTTGATCTCCAATACTGGAAATCGGAGCCATCAAAGAATGGAGGTCGGGTGGTGGAGAAGCCTTCTCTCAAAGCCATCTGGTTGATAACTCTCGGATGTTAAGCTGTAAACAGAGCCCCAAGCTCTGATACCACTTGTTGGAAACGGATGGCTAGAGAGGGGGGGTGAATATAGCCAATCTCTCAGACTTTAAACACTTGTCAAGATTTCTGCACTCAACTTATCAGTAGCACAGCGGAAGAAGCAAAGGAAAACGAAGCAGTGCAGTAAACTAAAAACAGAAATGAAAGCAAACTAAGACAGCTACCAAGATCGCTAACAAGAGGGTTTACAAGGTTCGGGGATAACTTGTCCCTACTCCTTGGTGTGCCCTTAAGGTGGGCGATCCCTTGATCGTCGGCAGATCAAGCCCCGGTGTTCACCAGATATAACGCAACCTCCTTCTCGGTGGAGAAACCTCTCCACAGCGTTTCAAACAAGAATATAGATTTAAGCTTAATGAAACACAGAGAATACTCTTACTCAGCACCTAGCAAGGACAAGAGCACAGCGAGCTTATCCCGAGCTCCACCCAGCGACGATCTCACGCAAGGACTCCCTCCTTCGTGTCTTCTCACTGTTGGACTCCAAGCTCCTTGTTCTTTCCTCCCAGCACTTACGTAAGAGTTGGTTGCTTCTCAATTGTAGTTGCTTGCTCAAAGTGATGAAGACTTCAGAAACACAGCAAGCAAGTTGTGGAGAAACACAAAGCGCAGCAAGAACTTCAGCAAACTCAACACCGAAAACTCTCGAACACTTTTCTGCTTCAGCCGAAGTCTTCTTCTTTTTGTTTCTCCACCAAGCATCAGATGACACCATCCATGCAGCTCTCAACTGCTCATCTGCCAACGCCAGCTACCACTGAGCTATCCCTGGACTCCCTGAGCTTCCCTCAGCCAAGCTCCAGTCTCAGCTCCAGTCTGCAGCTCGGCCGTTGCAACCTGAGATGGAGAAACGGACAAACCTGCTCCAAGGAAAGCCTCCATTGACTTCTCCTTGAGTGTTTGAATCCTCCCCTGTCATCTGTAGCTTAATCAGACTGTTAGAGCAGTATATCACACAGTAAATCAAATATCAGAAGCAAACAGCAGCGAATCGGATATGGTCAGATGCGATCAGAGCGTCTGACAGCGCAATTTGAATTAAAGTGATCGGTCACCGGACCGATCCAGGGCTTGTGGGTCGGTCACTAGACCGATCCACTGCTTCGCTGGGATTCCCAGCTCTCGCGGCTATACACGCCTGATCGGTCACCGGACCGATCAGAGTGAAGCCTGATCAGTCACCAGACCGATCAGAGTGAAGCCTGATCAGTCACTCAGACCGATCAGGACAAATGAACAGTGATTCTTTAATCAGATCCTAAGTCCCTGATCGATCACCGGACCGATCCAGGGTCTGATCTGGAGGAGAACTCACTCACTGTTCGCTCCCTGATCGGTCACCAGACCGATCAAGCGCAAGTCAGTGAGGAAGCTGCTTGCTCCCTGATCGGTCACCGGACCGATCAGACATCGCTGGATCGGTCACCAGACCGATCCACGAAGGAGCAGCGTGCCAATATCCCTGATCGGTCACCAGACCGATCCAGGGAGTCAAACCCAGCCCTCCAAGCTAGGGTTCCATCCACCTTAGCCCTCCAAGCCAAGGATTTCACCATCTAACTCTCCAAGTTGGGAATTTGCACCTAACCCTCCAAGTTAGGACTTTTCACCTAGCTCTCCAAGCTAGGAATTTTCACCTAGCCCTCCAAGCTAGGACTTTTCACCCAACCCTTCCGAGTTAGAATTTCATCCAACTTAGCCCTCCAAGCTAGGCACCTGACCCTCCAAGCCAGGACTTTTTCACCTAATTCTCCAAGATGGAAATTTGCACCTAACCCTCCAAGTTAGGACTTTTCACCTAGCCCTCCAAGCTAGGACTTTTCACCCACCTCTTCCGAATTAGGACTTTTCATACACCTAGCCCTCCAAGCTAGGATTTTCAACACCTAACCCTCCAGGTTAGGATTTTCCAACACCTAGCCCTCCAGACTAGGATTTTCAACACCTAACCCTCCAGGTTAGGATTTTCCAACACCTAGCCCTCCAGACTAGATTTTCCATACCATGCCTGATCCCCGATCAGGACTTAATCATAATCAATCATCATCCACCTAAACTAAAATCGGTGTCAACACCAAAACAACAATCAGGGCCAGACTGCATCAACACTCTTAAGGACTTCCAGCTCAACTACACCCAAACTCAAGTCTTCATTGATAATATAAGCTCAATAAATCTAACTAAGAACCCAATCCAACATTCCAGAACTAAACACATAGAAGTTAAACACCACTTTATAAGAGACCATGTAGCCAGGGGTGAGATAGTCCTTAAGCATGTAGACTCTAAATCTAACTTAGCTGACATATTCACCAAACCCCTACCTGAGTCTGAGTTCAGCTCACTAAGAAGGCAGTTAGGATTATACTTTTGATTTTCTTACTACTTTACTTGATTTAAAATCAGTTTTTAAAACTGCTTTACTTAATTTCAAAATCAACTGTTACTTAGTTTGAAAAATCTTTTTCGACTTAGTTTTTTTTTAAAAACTACCCCCTTCAAAATTAGGTTTTTCTCGCAAATGGACTTAGCCTAGGCCCTAACCCTAGAACTGCATGCACCTATAGATTTAGAAGTCAGCATCTCACAAGCACCTTAGGGTACTTTTGACTGATAACCTAGAATGGGTTGAGATGCTTATGTCTTTGCCTTAATTCAAGATGTAGATCAGTGCATCGGCAGTAATTGGGGCACTAAATACAACTTAAATAACAATCAGGTTAAGTGTCAAGTTTAGAAAATCTAACTTGAACAGAACACTTAACTTGACTAACCCTAGCGAAAATTACTGTTTATAACAGTTAGTAAGTAGCTAATTGGGTTAGACAGGACCCTAAAGAGATAATTGAAACTGGTTTGGTTCAGCCTATCTTACATTGGTTCAGTACAGCACGTTAATTCTTTTTGCAATTTAATTATGCAATTTATCTATCCTTTTTCTGCTATATTGCTTTGTTTTTTGATATATGGCAAAGGGGGAGAGATAGGAAAGGACAGAAGCTTTAAAATTTTCTCAAATTTTAAAATTTCAAAACTTTATCCTTTCTTCAAAAAGTACTTAATCTATTTTTGTTTCTTTAAATACTGTTTCAAAAGTACTTAATCTATTTCAAAAAGCTTTCTAAGTACTTAAACTTAAGCTGTTTTCAAAACAAGCTGCTTTCAAAACTTTCTAAGTACTTAAACTCAAGCTGTTTTTCAAAATTTTAAGTACCTAAAACTTAAGCTGTTTTTCAAAAAGTTTTTCTAAGTACTTAAAACTCAAGCTGTTGTAAGTTTTGCTAAGTAACTTAAGCCACTTCAGAAGATGTTTCTTTTCTACAGACTTGAAACTTGTTAAGTATAAAATTTTCCAAAGTGCCCAATCAAAATGTATTTTTGGAAAATAATTTTCTAAAAACTTCTTATGAAATTTGTTCTAAGTCTTGAAAAATTAATACCATTATTTTGACTTAGAAATTTTTCAAAACCCCACGAACTTTTGAAAAACCTAGGGGAAGATTCCTTCCAGGGGGAGGAAACTAAACTTTTAGATCATCTATTCTGATTAACTTAACTTTTTGAACCGGGTTGCCATAAATCAAAAAGGGGGAGATTGTTGGTGCAGACAGCACCCAAGTCGAACCTGTGTTTTGATAATGGCAAAAGGGTTCAAAAGTTAAGATGTTATGTTTATCTAACATGCTACTTGAGTGTGCAGATTAAAGTCCTAGCGAAGGACTGCTAGGCACCTAGCGAAGGACAGCTAGGCATCGGAACCCTAAGACCCAGCGAAGGGCTGCTGGGCACCTAGCGAAGGGCTGCTAGGAGTCGAAGACCTAGCGAAGGACTGCTAGGCACCAAGCGAAGGGCTGCCTGGAACCGAAGACCTGGCGAAGGACAGCTGGGCACCTAGCGAAGGGCTGTTAGGAGTCAAAGACCTAGCGAATGACTGCCAGGATACAAAGCCCTAGCGAAGGACTGCTAGGCACCGGGCGAAGGACTGCTTGGAACTGAAGACCTGGCGAAGGACTGCTGGGCACCTGGCGAAGGACTGCTGGGCAAAAGTCCAACCGGAGGAGCCGGTTGGCAACAGGTAAATTCTCCTGAGAGGAGTAGGTGAGGACGCGTTCCCCGTCGAGGGAACAGTAGGCGTCGGTTCGACCTAGGGCTCCATTTTGGAGACCCAAAGTCAGAACCAAGACAGCTACGGCTGTAAGACTCACTAACATTATTTCTTTATGTTGTTTTGGACTAACCCTGGATGCAGGACCGAAGGAACGTGTTTCTGCAGCTTAGAATGCCTCAAAGGAGAGAGGCAACAACTGAGTAGGGAGCCCCCAGTGTCCCGGGCGCCCCCAAGGCCAATACAAAACAAGTGAAGCAAAGAAGTGCTTCGGTAGCTTACTGGGCGGGGTGCCCCCATGCTCCTGGGCGCCCCCAGCGTCCCGGGCGCCCCCAGTGCCCAGGGCGCCCAGCGCTTAAGCCAACGAAGCGGATAAAGTTTCATCGAGCCGAGAAACTCGCTGAAAGGGTCAACCAGGGCGCCCCCTGCTTCCCGGGCGCCCCCGTCAAGGTTCGATCCCTATTTTGGAGGGATAAAAAGATGACCGAAACTGTTATGGATCAAAGGCCACGTGGAGGGCGCCCCCAGACCTACTATATAAAGCCCTCGACCCCCAAGGCTTCTCAATCACTGCTTCCAACGCCAATACGCTCTTCTACTCAAGCGCTCTGCTCCAGAAACCTCCCAACTCGAGATACAAGCGCCGACAACGTCCCTCTGCTCCGAGAAACATTCTACACCGGACGTCGGTAACGAAGAGCTGTCATTTCATTTGTTTTATACTACAACTGTAATCATTCTGTAAAACTCTTTGCGCACATATAGAATTGCCCCCAGTAAATGGTCAACGACCATGGACCTTGGAGTAGGAGCCGACCGCGACTCTGAACCAAGTAAAACTACTTGCGTTTTTTGTTGTGATTTGATTTTCCGCTGCGTATGCTCTTATCTTTAATCCGAAAATGATTTACGATATTCACCCCCCCCCTCTATCATATTCTCTCAATCCAACAGAAGGGTGGCATGGAGGCAAGCTGGAGGCTTGCGTGCGCATCCGAGGGACCTTGGAGAGTAGAGACGATGAGCTGATGGGTGCGGACTTCGAGGCATGCGTGAAGGATGGCATGGAGGCAAGCTGGAGGCTTGCGTGCATCCGAGGGACGGGAGCCGAAGATGAAGAGGGCACGAAGACAACAGTCGAGGCTGTGGAGGAGGAGTCAGTCGAGTCGTGAGGGTACGAGTGTTGTGTGATTGTACTCGGGAAATCCTAGGGTTCGAGTGTGGAGTGAAGTGTACTCGAGGAGTGTAACCGTAGGTGTGTGAGTGGGGCAGTCGACTGCCCTGGGAGCAGTCGACTGCTAGCGAGGGTTTCAGCCCGGGTCCTATTTAAAGAGGACTTCGTGATGGCTGAGCTTCTTGACGAATCTTGTCTTGGTTAAAGGCAAGATAGTAGTCTTTGTGCTCAGGTCTTCTCAAAGTGTTGTGGTGAGGTTTCTCCATCCACAAGGAGCGACAAGGGCTAGCCGGAGATTATCCGGGGATTGATCCACCGACGGATTCTTGGATTAGTCACCCGTCCGGGGTGGATACCAAGTACATCTTCCGTGTTAGCATTGGTTAGTTTTGTTTTATTATTTTTATTGTATCTTCCGCTGTGCAACTAACCATGTAGGAAGAAAGGGGTTCGAAAATTGTTATTCACCCCCCCCCCTCTAGCAAACGCAAGTGATCCTAAAGTCCTGGTCAAGGACTGGGCAAGAAGACCTGACCGGAAGTTGAGCAATGAAGTCCTGGTCGAGGACTGGGCAAGAAGACCTGGCAAAGGGCTAGGCACCGAAGACCTGACCGGAAGTCGGGCAAGAAGACCTGACCGGAAGTTGGGCACGAAGACCTGGTCAGGTGGATTGGGCAAAAGTCCAACCGGAGGAGCCGGTTGGCAAAAGGTAAACTCTCCTGAGAGGAGTAGATGAGGGCGCGTTCCCCGTGCGAGGGAACAGTAGGCGTCAGTTCGACCTAGGGTTCCATTTGAGAGACCCAAAGTCAGAACCAAGACAGCTTAGGCTGTAAATAATGGCTAACATGTTTGCTTCTTGTTGTCTTGGAACTAACCTTGGTTGCAGGGATCGAAGGACTGGTTTTATGTAGCTGAGGCGCCTCAATGGAGTGAGGCACCTCACTGGGGCCAGGCGCCCGTATGGATACAGGCGCCCGTATGGATACGGGCGCCCCTGTGTAAAGGCAAAACAGAAGCAAGCGAAGCAAACTGCCACGAAGCCTCTAGATGTACTCAGCTCAGGCGCCCGAGACCATACGGGCGCCCCCATCAGCTCAGGTGCCCCAGTGAAGATGGATAAGCACTGACCGAGCCTGCGGATAAGAGATCGCGAAGGCAAGGCCACGTGTAGGCGCCCCCATCGACACAGGCACCCCCATGGGTGCTATAAAAGGGGGTTCACCCCCAAGGCTTCAGAACACATCGCTCTCAACGCTCCAAGAACTTTCGTTCAAGCGCCATGCTCTGACAACCTCCGACTTCGAGATTCCAATGCTGACAATGACCCTCTGCTCCGAAATACGATCCACCTCGGGCGTCGGTAACGAAAGTGTTGCAAGTTTAAATTTCAATTCTATTTCTGTACTAAATTTGTAAAACTATTTTTACAACTATAGAATTGCCCAAAGTAAACGGTCAAGGACCGTGGGCCTTGGAGTAGGAGCCGACCGTGACTCCAAACCAAGTAAAACCAACCTGTGTTTGCGATTGATTTATTACTTTCCGCTGCGTATTTCTCTATTCTTCTGAAAAAATTTGATCTCGATATTCACCCCCCCCCCTCTATCGAGTTTCTATGATCCAACAGGCATGACACCAGTTGACTGATAACGGGTGGATCAGGAACATGCTCTATTTAAGAGAGCTCGATTTGGCTGGGCAAAGATTGACAAAATAAGCTTGATTAAAGCTTATTAGTAGTCTACAAATACTCAGGTGTGCTTGTAAGGTTGTGGTGCGGTTGTGCTCAAGGCACAAAATAAGAAAGCATGAAATGGCCTCATAACCGCTACATCTCGAGAGGTAAGTGGAAGAATGCAGCGGACTAAGACTCGATAAAGTACGTAATCCTGATACACAAATCGAGGGATTGAAAGTTAGACATTGTAGGATCCCTCTCATCCCCGAAAAAGTATGTGTAAAGTGTATCAAGGGTGATGTGGGAGTAAGGAGCAGAAAAAGGAAGGTCCCTAGGAGGGTAGCAGACGAAAGTGGACTCAAAGGGTCAGAGTCCAAGAAAGTGAGTGAACAACGCAGGGGTAATGTTAAGATTATGGGTCTGGACCATGGTAGAGTAGGTAAGATCATCAATCTTGATCAAGTTATTATAGAATTCTACACATAAAATGGTGTTTATCGGGCTATTGTAGTAAACTAAACGGTCAAGTTGATAGTGATTAATGACTTCTACAGCTAAGAGACATGATCGAGTAATGAAGCCTCTACTAAGATAGTGGGTTTTAAGTGGTTTATAGATGGTGGTTCTAATCTTATTGAAGAGAGCTAGTGATGGAAATCTAGGGTCAGGACTAGACTCGACAGTGGGTCACCTCAGTGATACGATGTTTACTAAACAAAAAAATAGCATAATAATTAAGCAAGAAAAATTGAAATTAAAAATAAAGAAAAAGTTTAGATTAGAATTTTACGGAGGAGGCATAGTCGAATATTAATTAGAGATGACGACTCTCGGTTGATCGTGATCGCTTGGACAAAATTTGGAAAGGAAAGAAGAGGAGAAAAGAGTGTTTTGAAAGGCTCAGAGGCGCCTTGGATGGTGTTGGAAGGGAGCTGCCCGATGGCTTTTATAGCCACCGGTCGGGCACCCGAGTGCCCTAAAGGGCGGGACAGCAAAAAGCATGGGGCGCCCGAGTGATCTCTCAGGCGCTTGAGGTCAGATGGGCAGGGGCGCCTTGAAAACCAAGCTGAGGCTGGATTAGAAAATGTATCGGACGCTCGTGAGGTTTCGGGTGCCCGGTTGACCAAGTTTTACCAGGAAAAGCAATCACAGACCAAAAAAATAAAAAGAGGATTTATTAATTGAGTTAAACATATTTATTAAGTTTTAAGATTTAATTAAGTTTAGAAATGTTAAGTTAATTTTGAATTAATTTTTTAAAAAAATTGTTAAGTAAATTTTGAGAAAAAAATTGTTAAAATTGATTTAAGCTCTATTAATTAAGTTTTTATTTAAAAAACAATGTTAAGTTAGTTTTGATTTAAATTTTTAAAAAAATATTAAGTTAATTTTGAAATAATTTTATATTTGAATTTAAGTTTTAAATTTTAAAAATATGTTATAAATTTTGAAATTAAGTTTAAATTTTAAAATTAAGTTTTAAATTTTGAAATTTAGTTTAAATTTGAAAATAAGTTGTAAATTTTGAAAATAAATTTTAAATTTTGAAGTTAAGTTTAAATTTTTGAAATTAATTTAAATTTGAAAATATGTTTTAAATTTTGAAATTTTAAATTAAATTTAAAATTAAGTTAAGTTTGAATTTTGAAAAAATTAAGTTAAGTTTGAATTTTTGAAAAGTTAATTTTGAATTTTAAAAAATTAAGTTTGAAATTTTGAAATTAAGTTTGAATTAAATTTGAAATTAAGTTAAGTTTGAATTTTAAAAAATTAAATTTGAATTTTTGGAAAATTAAGTATAGTTTAAATTGGAATTTTTGAAATAATGGATTAGAATTTTAATAAGGTAAAATTTTAAATTCTATTTATTTAAAATAAATATTGGATTGATCAGATGTGTGGATTTAGTTGTGTTAATTAAGCTTTTTAGGTCTTAAACATCTCACCTATTTCTAAGTGATAAAATAGGGAAACTTTATCTGTTTTGTTAGATACATAAAATTTTATCTTTAAATTCAATTTTAAAACTATGATTTGATTGAACATTGAGTTAGATTCAAGTTTAACAAGTAGTAAATTGAAAATAAATTTTGATAATTTGCATTCAGGTCTTGGCGAGGCACTGGGGCCTTCTTGGATATCGGAGCAACGACCCTTTCTTAGACAAAGTCTTTTAAAGAAATTTTATTTTCAAGTTACTTTTTGAGAAACCTTGATCTAACTAGTCAAGGATGTACCGAGATAGCTTCGGCTAGTTCCACCGGGCTAAAAAGACCAAATAGGGTACGCTTTTGATGTTACTTGACGTACAATAATCTCTATATGTCTATTATCAATCTGTACCCCCTGAGATCGATAAACCCTTTGGATTTTATTAACCAAAGAGATACGACTTTAAGCTATGGTTAGCTCGTCTTGAATCAAGAATCCCCTGGGCATTCTAAAAAATTTTGGTACTTATCCCTCCCCAAGGATTCCTGCTTTCGTAAAAGACTGGTATGTCGTATTTAAAGAGTAAATCAGATCCAATTTGAGAAGTTCTTACCCAGCCCTCTCCAACTAATCGGCTATAGAACACCCGGTGATCTGTTCGAATCCCGCTCCAGAAAGACGAAGCAAAATGCAAACTGAGCACCAGCACTATCTACCCTACCTGACTCCTTAGACAAACTTTCTTAACATATTATCAGCTCGCCCCACCCTAAGACTAGGTTGTGCAAGTTTCAATCAAGTCAGGTCCTTATCTAACCATTTCTATTCCTACATGATAATTTTGCAGAAAAATAAATAGACAAACATTGACTCAATTTTGTCTAACATGCAAAACAATCATCTAATAATAAAAATAGTTTTTCTATTGGCTCCTATGGACTAATGCCTCGATATGGACTATCTAGGAAATAAATTTTGTCCTTGGTGATCCAATAGTGATTTGGTCCTGCTTGATTAGTCAAGCTAAGTTTAGGGACCCATGCTTAGACTTGGGTGCTAGTACGGTTCAACATTGAATAGTATGATCTATACCGTGAGTTAGTTTTATACCCCAAGTCCAGATTGGTTAAGAACGACTTTCTATTTTCCAAGAATTATATCAAGATTCTTGGAACCCGAAGTAAATCGCTTTAGGGCAACTCTAAGGTCATTGACTTGAGTTTTCAGGGAGGAATTCTCTTTCTCAAGTTGTTGAACTTGAGTTGAGGTTCCTTCCTGAATAGTCTTAGTCAAGGAGCTTGAGTTAGCCTCCTCCTTAAGGGCTTTTACCTCCTTTTGGAGGGACTTAACCCAGACATTGGATTTGGCCAGCTTACATGATAGATAGGATATTAAATCATATAAGTTAGATTAAGGGAAAAATCTTATAGTGATTTGACTATTTTCTGACATTAAAAGTGTTTCAGTTCCGTGGCTTTCTTCCGGCTCTGCTTCAGATTCAGACTTGGTGTCGAGTTCTTCTGATGCCATCAACGCGAGAAGGTTCAAGTGGGGTACTTCTTCTTCGTCTTTCGAGGATGACTCATCCCACGTAGCTTGGAGCGCCTTCTTTCTCCGTTGCTTCTTTGCCTCCTTTAAGTTGGGGCACCCCGATTTGAAGTGACCCTTTTGTTGCACTCATAATAGGTGATCTCCAACTTGCATTTCTGGCTTATGTTTGGTCCAGTCGGATCATCCTGTGACTGAACCAACTTCTTCTTTCTCTAACTTTTGTTTTTCATGAACTGGCTTCGAAATAACTTAACTAGCTCGGTGTAGTCGAAGTCTTCTTCATTAGATTCCGAGTCGGAATCAGACTTGAGTTTTGGTTGTGACTTTTTCTTCTTAATTTTACCTGCAATAAACACAATACCTTTCTCGACCTGAGTAGTAATAGTATGTTCATGTAATTCAAGTTCAGAAAATAACTCATCTAAGTTAATTTAGAAAGATCCCTCGAAACTTTGTAAGCATCTACCATAGATGCCCACAAAGTATTTCTTGGCAAAGAGTTGAGTGCATACCGTATTAAGTTTCGGTTCTCTACCTTGTGATCGATAGCATGAAGACTGTTCATCAACTCCTGGATGCGTGCGTGAAGTTATGTAGCAATTTCACCATCTTGCATCTTTATGTTATAAAGCTTGTTCAAAAGCAGATCTCTCTTGCTTATCTTCGTGTTGGAAGTCCCTTCGTGGAGTTATATCAACTTGTTCCAGAGCTCCTTCACGTTGTTGAAGGGACCGTTGCGGTTAAGCTCCTCCTTCATGAGGCCACAGTGGAGAGTCTGAGTAGCCTTGGCGTCAGCTTCTATTTTCTTCTTTAGGGCAGCGTCCCATTCGGTGTATCCCTGAAGTTCTCTTTGTGCATTTTTTGGGATTTTGAGGTCAGCCTGGATAATGATCCACATTTCTACCTGAGTTTTCAGGTGGATTTCCATGCGGCTCTTCTCGTAGCTAAAATCTTCTCCCAAGAAGAGAGGAAGACGAGCAGTGTTGTATCCTTCTTGTTGGGCCATTTAATATAGAAAAGTGCTGAAAAAGACAGAAACAATAAAATTTGTCCTAAGACTTGGTTTTGGATTAGCAGTGCAGCAAGAAATATAAGAAAAAGAAAATCTCGAGTGGTGTTGCACCAACTTTGAGAAACGAGAAATTTGCGAACGAAAAAGAAACATAAAAAATATCAAAAATAGGCAAGAATACCTTTTTTGATTAATAATACAAATTAAAAAATTCTGAAAAATAGCTCAACTGGTGGTTTCACCGAATTTGAGCAACCCACTCTGATACAACTTGTGGGATCGATGAGATCGATAGAGGGGGTGAATTTCGATTCGAAGTTTTTGGATTCAAGAGAGTAAACACAGTGGAAATAGAGAAATCAAGTCAAAACAATATTAACAGTTTTGTTTTTACTTGGTTCGGAGTCTATGACGGCTCCTATTCTAAGGCTCACGGTCCTTGATCGTTTTCGTTAGACAATTCTATAAGTCGCAGAATGTTACAGAATATGCAAGTTTAAGTATAGAATAAAAAAGTAAATTATACCAATAACACTTGATTGAAAAAGAAAAGAGGGTGTTTCATCGTCGGAGCAGTGTGTCATCGATCTCAGACCGTTTTAGCATAGCAAACTTGAACACAAAGAGCATTGGAATTGATTGAAAGTTAATATTGAAGACTAAGGCTCGAAACCCCTTATATACAGGCACTCAGGCGACCGAGTGCTCATAGGGGTGCCCCCACGTCAGCGCTTCAGCCGCGTTGTGATCCGTTGACGAAGCCAAATGTTATCCTCTCTTGGGCGCCTGAGTGCTCTGGGGTGCCTGTGTTGATGACATGGGCGTCCATTCAGCAGCCGCCAACTCAGTCTCACCCAGGCTGAGTTTTTTGCTGTGGGGCACCCGAGACCTCTCGGGCGCCCTGGAAGCTACTGATGTGGAATATCTTCAGCTGCAACACAGGGTTAGTCTGAAATATAAATAATATATAAAATATATAAAATGGAATGTATATTTGACAGCCGGAGTTGTCCGATCCTAACTTTGAATTACAAAATGAAATCGTAGGTCGTACTGATGCCTAATGTTCCCTCTTCTGGGGAACACGTCATCGCCTACTCCACTCTAGATAGTTACCTTTTACCAACCGGCGCCTTCGGTTAGACTTTTGCTCGACCTCCAAAGTTTTCGGATCTCGAGATGTCCGTACCTCAACCCATCTCTACTTTTGTCCGTTGTCCTCGCTCGGCTAAGACTTCTGCCTGATCTTCCAGATCAGGTCTTCGGTGCCCAACCCCCGGTCAAGTCTTCATGCCCAATTCCTCGAACCAGGTCTTCATGCCCAACCCGTGGTCAGGTCTTCGGTACCCAACCCGTGGTCAAATCTTCGGTGCCCAACCCTCAGCTAGGACTTCGTGCCTAGTCGTCGACCAGGACTTCGTGCTTGTTGGTGCAATCGACCCAAGGTTGATCAGATAGATCATGAGTTTTGATGTGTGTGTCAATATGATTATGTTAGATTTTCATGTTGATTTGATGTATGTATTTGAGTCTTGTAGAACTTGGTGAATCACACATGTGGATTAACAGAGTGAAGCATCTGAGGGACGAGAGCCGAGGAAGAGAGCTTCAAGGGTGAGCCGAGGAAGTAGACTTTAAAAGCATACGCGAAGGATGACATGGAGGCAAGTTGCGAGCTTGTGTACGCATCCGAGGGACGAGAGCCAAAGGAAGAGAACATCAAGGGGCAATCCAAGGAAGTGGACCTCAAGACATATGCGAAGGATGGAATCCGGAGAGGCTGAGAGTGAGTTTGTAAGCTGGGCAGTCGATTGGTAAAGGAAGCAGTCGACTGCCAGCGTCGAGAGGAAACTCATAGAAAGATCAGTCGACTGGTCTTGGCACCAGTCGACTGGTCTGCTAAAAAATAGAGCCATTAGCTGGGCATTAGTGGACTAGCCCAGGGGCAGTCAACTAGTATCAGGGCTAAGTTGTTTAGTTAACAACTCTCTCCACTATTTAAATAAGAGTTTGAGACTTAAGATATGTTAACTCTTTATTGTGATATCTTTACTCAAGTGCTCAAGTGTTCAAGCTCCAAGTGTTCATCTTCCTCCCAAACCCTAGCTCATTCTTGTAAGGAGGAAGAAGATTTGTGAGAGGTTGTTCTCCACCGAGAAGGAGAAAGTTTTAGCTGGAGATTGTCGGGGCATGATTCACCTATGGATCAAGGGTTTGTCCACCTCAAGGGCACGCCGTGGAGTAGAAGCAAGCAATCTCCGAACCACATAACCGGTAACGTGTTAGCATTGTTGTATTTGATAAATTAAGTTTTCGCTTGTGCTAACAATTATAGGAAGAGATCGAATTGGGGTGACTGAGCTATTCACCCCCCCTCTAGTCGTACCATCGATCCCAACAAGTGGTATCAGAGCGCAAGGATGCCTTCAACGGACTAACCGCCGAGAAGAGCAAAATTATTGAAATAGCCAGCTCACACATCCAACCGCCAAAATTTGAGAGAGAATTATCATGGTGGAAGAAAATAATGGAGGTATTCTTCAATACCGATTTTGATATTATGTTAGTAATGGAAAACGATTTTGAAGTGCCTAGGGATCAAGATAACAAATTGCTTGAGAAAATAAGGTGGAGTAAGAAGCAAAGGGATGACTACTTAGCGAATTTAAAGGTTTTACACCATCTACTAAGTGTGCTCCCCCAACAAGAAGTAACAAGGATTGGGAGCTACTCAAGTGCCAAAGACTTATGAGATAAGCTAATAGAGCTTCATGAGGGCACTTCAGAGGCGAAAATGGCAAAGAGAGATCTTCTCAACTCTCAACTTAACAATATCAAACTTGATAAAGGGGAGAAGGTATCAAATTTACATGGTAGATTTAAAGAAATACTTAATGGACTAACAAGTGTAGGAGAATAACTTTCCAACCGGGACACATTGATGAAAGCCATCAATGCATTTCCAAGAACATCAAATTGGAGCTCAATGGTGGGCTCGTACTACATATCCAAGGATCTAGAGAAAATTTCTATAGAGGAATTCTTCTCAATTATGGAGATTCATGAAACTCGGATTGGAGGAGCAATTGAAGAAACCTATAAACTAAAGAGTATAGCTCTTGTGGCAAACAAGGGAAAATGTAAAAAGAAGAAGGCTTCCTCATCCGACTCGGAGGAATCAAGTGCATCCATGGATAGTGATGCGGAAGCCTACATGATAAGAAAAATGAGGAAAGCATTTAACATTTTTCTACTAACAAATCTCATGGTAGGAAAAGTTCAGGAGAAAAAGTAGAACAAGGAAGATAATTTGCTACAATTGTCAAGGATAAGGACATATGAGAGACGAGTATCCCCTCTTGAAGAAAAAGGAAGGAAAGTAGAAAGCAGAAAAGAAGAAATCAAAAGAGAAGGAGAAGAAAGTACAAAATTTAAAGGCTACATGGGATGAGTCATCTTCATTGGAAGAGGAGCATCATGTATCCCATTTCGTATTAATGGGAATTGATGACATTGCATCCACATCATCCGAATTTGAAGAAGAGAAGAGCTCGAGTAAGATGAAGGGAGCTCAAGTGAAGGGGGAGACTCAACTTCGGAATCGGACGTCTCGGTAAGTGAGGTATACAATCTACCCACTACTACTCTTGTAAAAATTATTTCTAGCACAAATGATGACTTGTTTAAGGCTAGAAAGAAAATTAAGTATTTGAAAAATGAAATTTGTATGTTAAAGAAAAAAATTAAAATCTATGACAATTAAGGACAATATGCATGTTTATTCTTCTATTTCAAATGATTCATGCTTAGAAGAAAAAAAAAGGAATTAAGGGAAAAGGTAGATAGTCTTACCAAAGCCCTTAGAAAATTTGAAATTGGCTCAAAAATCCTGGATATGATCATTGAGACCCAAAGGACAAGTTTCAAGAAAGAGGCTAGAAAGAAAATGGATTCCTAAGGAGTACTTGGTTAACCCAATTAGTAAGTATTTCTATTGGATACCAAAGTCAATTCTCAAAGGTTAGAGGATTTAGGTTCAGTCAACCATATTATTAAAATTTTAAACTTTTGAAATTTGGTTGACTTGAGACATTAAGGGGGAGTACTTAGCCTAAATAAAAATTCTTGACAAAATGGGCTAAATAGGGTTTACCTTTAGAACATCTCATATTATTTTGATTTATGATTGTATTTATGCATATGAGATGTTAGGATGATACAAATAATTTACTTATGCTTATGACATTTTGATGAGTTATTAGATGTATCAACTTAGCAATAATAGACCAACTATGGGAAAAGCAAATGGTTAATTAATCAACATCTTGCCCATAAATCATAGTTGGACATTTCAAATAATTCGAAAACATTTCTGTGTTTTATTTGCTATGACATAGGTTTGCAAAACACATGGTTTCAAAACTAGGATATGACTTTGATACAAAATTGAGTATTTTTCAAAGAATTTGAGTTTTGGTCAAAAAATCAAACATATTCGGATTTTTCATAAAAATATATTTTTCTCTGTTAGAAAACATCACAAGAAATATATTTGCAAAATTTCATAATTTTTTAAATTTTATGGAATTTTTTATGCATTTCTGAATTTCAACTCAAAAGGTTGAAATTTCAGTCTCATAAGTATCAGTCGACTAGTGCAGAGGACTAGTCGACTGAACATTCTGTGAATTGGCAATTCAATGAGACCAGTCGACTGGTAACTGACTCAGTCGACTGATACTTATATTTTCTGATTTCTGGGTATTTTCAGAAAATAAAATTTATCCCTAATTGATACCAAAGGTAATATTGCTTGGAGCAATCTTTTTGATGGTGTCAAAGGGGGAGAATTGAAAGGTTTAAGTTAAATTTTAACTTAATTCGTTATGTTTATGCTAAAATTGAAAATCATGTGTTAAGGCATAGGTTAAGGGGAGAATGCATGTTTATGTGTCTTAATATACTATGCTTTTAATTTTTAATTATTATCTTTGTACCTAACTTAAACATATTGCTACACATCAAATAAAGGAGAGATTGTTGGTGCAATCGATCCAAGGTTGATCGGATAGATCATGGGTTTTGATGTGTGTATCAATATGATTAAGTTAGGTTTTCATGTTGATTTGATGTGTGTGTTTGAGTCTTGCAGGACTTGGTGAATCACACATGTGGATTAACGGAGTGAAGCATCCGAGGGACAAGAGCAAAGGAAGAGGACTTCAAGGGCAAGCCGAGGAAGTAGACTTCAAAGGCATACATGAAGGATGGCATGGAGGCAAGTCGCGGGCTTGTGTGCGCATCCGAGGGACGAGAGCCGAAGGAAGGGAACTTCAAGGGGCAAACCAAGGAAGTGGACCTCAAAGCATAAGCGAAGGATGGACTCCAGAGAGACTGAGAGTGAGTTTGTAAGCTAGGTAGTCGACTGGTAAAGGAAGCAGTCGACTACCAGCATCGAGAGGAAACTCACAGAAAGATCAATCGGCTGGTCCAGGCACCAATCGACTGGTCTGCTGAAAAATAGAGTCGTTAGGCTAGCCATTGGATGGGCATCAGTCGACTGGTCCCAGGGGCAGTCGACTGGTGTCGGGGCTAAGTTATTTGGTTAACAGCTCTCTCCACTATTTAAATAGAAGCTTGAGACTTGAAATAGGTTAGCTCTTTATTGTGATATCTTTACTCCCAAACCCTAGCTCATTCTTGTAAGGAGGAAGAAGATTTGTGAGAGGTTGTTCTCCACCGAGAAGGAGAAAGCTTTAGCCGGAGATTGTCGGGGCGTGATCCACCGAAAGATTAAGGGTTCATCCACCTCAAGGACACGCCGTGGAGTAGGAGCAAGTAATCTCCGAACCACATAACCGGTAACGTGTTAGCATTGTTGTATTTGATAAATTAAGTTTCCACTTGTGCTAACAATTGTAGGAAGAGATCGAATTGGGGTATCGAGCTATTCACCCCCCCCCCTCTAGCCGTGCCATCGATCTCAACAGTACTCAACCCTACTAGTCAAGACTTCGTGCTTAGACAAACTAAGATTTTTCTTCACACTTAGTTAAACACATTAGATAAAATAGCATATTTAACTTTGAACCCTTTACCATTATCAAAATTGGATTCGATCTTGTACTTCCGACACCAACAAAGACTTCAATGGGTGAGCTGAGGAAGTAGACTTCAAAGGCATATGTGAAGGATGAAATGGAGACAAGTCGCAGTTTTGTATTTATCTGAGGACGAGAGCCAAAAGAAGAGAACTTCAGAGGGCAAGCTGTGGAAGTGAACTTCAAGGCATACGCGAAGGATGAACTTCGGAGAGGTTGAGAGTGAGTTTGTAAACTAGAAAGTTGACTAGAAGAGGAATCAGTTAACTGGCAGGGTTGGGTGAAACTTACAGAAAGATCAGTCGACTGGTGTCTAGACCAGTCGACTGATGCTTTGAAAAACTAGTCGTTGGCTAGCCATTGGCTGTGTCCAACGAAAAGGACCAGTCAACTGGTGTCTAGACTAGTCGACTGGTAACGAGTCTGAGATGTGTTGTCAACAACTCTTTCCTCTATTTAAGGGATAGTTTTGAGGCTTGAGAAGGGTTAGTCATTCTATAAAAGACCTCCTTGTTCAAGTGCTCAAAGCTTCCAAAGTCTCCTCTCTTTCTAAAACCCTAATTCTCATCTTGTAAAGGGAAGAGAAACATTGTGAGAGGTTATTATCCATCGAGAAGGAGAAAACTTAGCCGAAGATTGACGGAGACTAATCCACCGATGGATTAAGGGTTCATCCACCTCAAGGGCACGCCATGGAATAGGAGCAAGCAATCACCCTCTCAAGCCGGGCCATCCGATCCCAACGGAAAGTCCATTTTGAAGTTGAGCTCCCTTGATGATTAGTCCTTGACTTGTTGAAATTTAGGGTTCCAACTTTCAACTTCTTCTTCTTCCTCTAACTTGTTCTTATTTCTGGTGATTAGTCCAAAGAAAAGTAGTCTCGCTCTGATACCACTTGTTAGGACCGATATGAGCTAGAGGAGGGGGTGGTGAATAGCTCACTTCGCTTCTTTGAACTTGATATCGCAGCGGAAACTTTCGAAGCAAAACTTTGAATCGCTAACACCATTGATTTTAGTTGGTATGAACCTCCTTGAGATGACTAATCTAAGGGTCCACTCCTCACTCTCATAGATGCACTATGAAAATCTTTGTCCTGAAAGTGGAAAAGCCTCAAACAAGCTCAAACATGAGAATATAATAAGAAAATAAGAGCGTAAATACAAAATACAATCGATATGACTTTTAAAATTTACAATGAGAAACCTTGCATTACTTACTCTTTTCTTTCTTTAGATTGTCTCTTGGTGGATGGAAATACAATCACTTTGCTTTGAAACTCCTATAAATCGATGTAAGTTTTTATGCTTCAAATCTTCACGAAACCCCTTTTCTAGAGTTGACTTCTGCTTCCTAATCGATTGTGCTTACCTTAATTGATTGTCACATCAGACAGATCATTCAAAACTTACAAAACGACTCTTTTTCACATGTCTAATTGATTAGTGAGTCATACTAATCAATTCAGTAGCTTTTAATCGATTCCCCAATCTATTCCAGCACCTTCTTATATGTTCCGGAAGGAATCGACGTTGATGATTAGTCACCAGGTGTAGGGATCTCCCGGCGACATAACAAAAATCGCAGCGGAAACAAGATCCCTCAAGCGATCCATGCCAAAGAAAACTCGTATAAAGCCGATTTATAGCTACTGATCTTATGGATATACCTTTGATGCATGCCCTTTCGTTTATCCCGCTCGTCCAAGGTACGCCGGATCTCTTGCACGTCCAAGCGTCCGTGCCTCTATGCGTATCCACACGAACACGATCTCTCAACTTCGGAGAAGAACTACCTTAGTTGTTCTAGCAACTTGAGGTAGTTCACAAAACCACCAAGAACCCCAAAGAAAGGGTTTCAGCCAAAGAGGGAGAAAAGGAAGAAAAGAGGAAGGGAAAAAGACAGCCTCATCCAAAATGACGAGAAAACTCTTTTATACTCATCCCATGAATATGAAGAGTTTTTTGTCCCTTTAGCTTCCCTTCATTAAAGCCAATAAAGAACACATCTTCTCATGTGACTCTTCAACTACTCTCTATTCAATGAAGAGAATCTTTTCCTCTTCCTTTACTATTAATTCATTAAACACTTTAATGAATTAATACCTCATCCAAATGTGGTTGAGTCTAATCTAAATGAGTCTAACTTAAATTAGATCTCAATCTCATAATCCAATTGGATTCACTTGAGTCTAACTCAATCAATCCAATTCGGATCAAATCTTAGTCAAACTAAGATCAATCAATCTCCGAAGCATCGTGTCCTTAGTGTGTGACCCAATAGGTTCTTGTAACGTTGACAATGTATCTAAACCGCTTTAGACACATAAGCAATGAGCGACATCTAGCAATGCATCATTGCTACCAAGTAACAAGAAAATCAAGATCCGACTTAACCTCCGTGACTATGACAATGTATGACCTTGTTCTTCTATCATTGATATTTAGATTGACCAATGAGGCATAGACTATGCCATCCTCGATCAATTTTTATGTTTCTTGATCCCCAGGTAGACTCACTCAAACAAATGAGCTCGATATCTCATATTGACTCATTTGAGCATGACTATGCGTTTTAGTAATCTTACTGGATCAAGAGACCCATAGATATCACTCCTATCATATGAGAGGGATAGATCTCATCTACATCACTCACATCCCTCCGCATAATTCATTATATACCCAGTGATCGCCTTTATAGTTCATTCTATTACGGGTGACGTTTGACGATACCAAAGTACATAACTCCTCATATAGGGAACCGTAGTGACTTTAGGTCTAAGGACTATTCATACTAATAGTCACATGAGAAAGTTTATAACACTCATATGACAATCTATGAAACTTTCTCATGGCGGGTTAATTCAGTACACATTCTCTAATGTATACCCATGTGTCAACTTGATATCACATATCTATGACTTGTGAGCTCAAGTCATCAATTGACCTACATGCTAATCTCCATGCATTAATATTGTCTTTGAATATTAATGTTTGACTAGGAATGATTTAATGTAGTGTTCTCTATATTATCTCACTATCGATTCAACCAATCGATATGATGTAGATAAGAACCTACTATCCAAGGACATTTTTATACTTAGTTATTTGGCACAAGTATAAAGTAAGTATAATAACCAAACATGCCTTTATTAATGATAGTATATGATACAAAAAGTGTCTAGTCAATCATCACATAATTGGCTCTAGGACTCCTACTAACACCAGGGTCCAGCCCACGCGGATGTTGATGTTAGAGGAGGAACTCCGGACCCTGCGAGATTAACACGAGCGTTAGGGGAACACACCGGAGGTTGTCCGATGGAGCCCACTCCGACTCTCAAGTCAGTGCCTCGATGGAGAACAAGAGTAGAAGGCAGGAAAATATATGAGTAGTAGAGAATGTGTAACCTCTTTACCGGAGGGGTTAGAGTATCTTTTATACTTGTGGCGGCTGCCTTCGAGTGCCTCCACGATCTTCGCCATGCCTCCTCGATTATCGGTTACTGGATCATCCAAGTAACGGTCATCACGGCTCTTCCATCTGGGTCGTTGTGATGATTAAGGCTTTGGTGGCCACATATCACGGGTTGAGATTACTCCGTAATGAGGGATGACGATGATCCACCGATCCGAGGAAAACGAACCGCTACGTGAGGTTGAGTATTCCTTGGGCTTGGCCTATCTTAAGGTCTTCTGGTCTAGGAGGTCCCGAGCGCTCCACTTTCTCGAGGTGGTCTCGGGGCCTGACTTCCCGAGGTGACCCTGGGAGGGGTTTTCTGATCTGAGCTCTGATGCATGTTTACCACGGGGGGGGGGGGGGGGGGGGGGCGCGAAGGATCCCCCTCCTGAGAGGATCCCGGGAGATCCGAAAGAGAGTCACTCAGACTCGCTATATCTTGTCACCTAGCTTCTTCAGCCCACATGTCCACCCTGAGGTATTCAACCCATCATTATATAAATCATATGATGAAGTACCACATGAGTATATATATAGGAATCCAAATCTACTGAATCAATCATGTCATGATCTTTTACATTTTAGGTCTCCTTTTCGTCATCTTGCTTATGTTCTTCAGTAGCATTTTGACCAAATGACTCTATGAAATTACGTCGGTACTTCCATATATTATAGGTAATATAAGAGACATTTCTCTTTTTCCCTGGGGGTATCTTAATTACCACTGTTTAGCTTTCAATTCACCTCTGGCTATCAAATTAAATATGAATAGCCCATCCTCCTCTCTTTAAAACAAGGAGCACTTTTGATTCTGTGTGTGCTTCAAATAATTTTGTCTTCTCCATGTTACTATATATCTAGAGTCAATAATTTTCTATGTCATGTGTGGTTCTATGGAGTGGCGGTAAGGGTGACTCTTCTGTTAACTTTTTAACTATCACCCCCGAAAAACCAAACTCTGTCTTACATAAAGTTGTCCAAGTACGATTAACCTCTGAAATCACAGCTTATATAACTAGAATTGGCTATAATTTACCAGAACATTCTATAGTATTAGTAAGAGGAGGAAGAGTTAAGGATTTACTCGGTGTGAGAGATCATATTGTTCGAGAAACTGTAGATGTTGTCAGAGTAAAGGATCGTCAATAAGGGTGTCCTAGTGCATTGTAGATTCTTATCCAAGACTTGTATCATTTGATGATACCATGTGAATTGCTAGAAACATGTGAAATGTATGACTAACCTAATAACGAAAGTTTCGTAAGGGGACTGAAGCATACTACAAACAATTTGAAATATCTTGATTCAGCTAATCGATTGACAAAAGCTGAATCAATTCAGCACCTTTCTATTCGCAAGAAAAATATTACCTAATCGATTGACCTCTGAAATCACAGCTTATATAACTAGAATTGGCTATAATTTACCAGAACATTCTATAGTATTAGTAAGAGGAGGAAGAGTTAAGGAATTACTCGGTGTGAGAGATCATATTGTTCGAGAAACTGTAGATGTTGTCAGAGTAAAGGATCGTCAATAAGGGTGTCCTAGTGCATTGTAGATTCTTATCCAAGACTTGTATCATTTGATGATACCATGTGAATTGCTAGAAACATGTGAAATGTATGACTAACCTAATAACGAAAGTTTCGTAAGGGGACTGAAGCATACTACAAACAATTTGAAATATTTTGATTCAGCTAATCGATTGACAAAGGCTGAATCAATTCAGCACCTTTCTATTCGCAAGAAAAATATTGTCTAATCGATTGACATTATCGGAATCAATTGCTCAATCAATTCCGACATCTTTCTATTCACGAGATACACTGCTCAATTGATTGCCCAATCAATTGGCATTACCGGAATCAATTGCCCAATCGATTTGCATTATCGGAACCGATTCTGTCACCTTATGTTCTTACGTGAAAAGGTTCTCAATTGATTGCCGAACCCTAACCTCTGAACCCAAGTTTAGGGTGCATTTGCCCAACTATAAAGTCATTCGTGACTCATTGGGATTTTCCATTGCCCAACAACCGGTCAACCTTGACCTACCAGGGCTTCTTAACCAATTGTTTGGCCAACCTTTGACTCACTTGGACTCTCCATCTCGTGCCAACTTCCCATTAGACTTTCGATCACCAAGTGTTCAGTCAACCTTTAACCCATTTGGACTTTTCCGAACTTCCATTGCCTAGTTCCCAATTAGATTTTCACCGTCTAATCCCGTTAGGACTTTCACTGCCTAATTCCCAACTAGGTATTCATTGCCTAGCTTCGCTAGAACTTCCACACATCATCAAGTATTCGTTCAACCCTGACCTGCTTGACCTCTTTCTCATATATTATTCAAATATCGGAACTCAAATTCGAGCGAACCTAAGTTTAGTTAAATTGGTCAACCTTGACCTTTGAACAAATAATAACAACTATGATTTCGTAATTATCACAACACGAATTTAATCTGTTCATCTAATATTTACATTATGAATTCAACCGTTGACTATAAAATTTCAGCATATTATAAGGGTAATTATGTAATTGTAATTGCTACACCTCATATTTTTATATTCAAAAATATTCATATTATAAGGGTGTAATAATTTGAATTTGATAAACATTTTCTATCAAAAGTAATTAATGATTTTATAAACTTAAAAAAGTGAAAAATAAAACATAAATACTATTGACATAATGCTGTTTAAAGTCTCTGGATGCACAAAAGTATTTAGGCCTAAAATTTAATTTAGGGAAACAAATTCTATAACGCTGCGATTAGCGAAATGCAATCCAATTAGGACCGTGAAACATTGTTAACTATTTAATCTCTCTTAACTTTTTTTTAACTTAATTGCAGAATTTATTGGTCATCTTGAAAAAGTCCACAGCATGTAAAGCAAAATATCCTGATCACCCTGCAATCCTGCATTCTGCAGTCTGTCATAAAACGTTTGATCTCAGCCGTCCTCTGCAAGGTGGCCCTTATCTGTTATCGGCCGCATAGGATTCCATTGATCTCGGCCGTCGCCAACCATCCACTGCAGGGTATATGATAATCCGGGAATCCAATTAGGGTTTCCTCTTTCCATCTCCTAGATCTTCTCTCGTTGAAGGCCGGGGCGTCAAGAGGTTCGTCTTCCGTTCCCTCTCCTGTAGTTTGTTCCATTTCCTTATTCCATTCTGCTAATCTTCCTTTGTGCCAGATGGTGAAGGCGGCTAAATTAAGGAAGCAGAAGCAGCAGGGAACTCCATCCCTCACTCCGTCAAAGAAGATCAAGAAGGCAAAAAAGGATGAGAAGCAGCTGAACGAGAGCGAGCCCACAACCCAGCCTGCGGACGGAGCAGCGACCTCGGCCTCCAAGATAACCAGGGCGGCTGACAATGGGAAGGGGGAAGGGACACCATCCCTGGCTTCGTCAAAGAAGATAAAGGAGGCGAGGATAAATGAGCAGCAGGCAAAGAAGAGCAAGGCCACAACCAACCCTGTGGACGCAGCAGCAACTTCTGCTGCCAACAGAAGCAGGGCGGCGGACAGGGGGAAGGATAAAAAGCCTGTCGCACCATCCAATAAGAGTTCTGGATTCATCTTCATGTGCAGTGGGAAGACGAAGCCTGAGTGCTTCCGTCTCTGCGTTTTTGGGCTTCCCAGAGGAAGGATTGAGAGTGTCGAGAAAATCAAGCCAGGCACTAAGTTGTTCCTATATGATTTCGATCTGAAGCTTCTATATGGGGTTTACAAGGCCACCTGTCAGGGTGGTATGGACCTATCACGGAATGCCTTCCGAGGGGCCTTCCCCGCTCAGGTAACTGATGCTGTGAGACTTGTTGATCGCTGTCTTCAACATTATTCTTTTTCGTTGCTATTTATTCTCTAACTTCCAGACCTTTTCCTGAAGGTGTAGATGTATCATGAAATTCCTGGCTCTGTCCCTGCTATTAGTGTAGAAGGTCCACATAGCAATCCCACTTAGGTGGGATAAGACTTAGTTGTTGTTGTATGTTGGTACCTAAAAAAATGATAGATGTTTGCTACATATACATTTTTAATTATTAACATATTTTATATGTATGTGTATCTATATATACATATATATACAAATGACTGAAAAATTAGGAGCTTGACTAGTATCTGATATGCCCAAAACCCAAGCTTGTTTATGATGTCGTTTAACTTGTTAGACTCATGATATGACAGCCCTACCTCTGGTTTTTTCCTTTCAATACGTTGGTGGTGCAAAAGATGACAATGAAAAATTCCATCAAGTGTTGCCAATATTGTCATTCTTATGATTATAATACATGTTAGTTCAAAGTCTATTCAATATAATTAAGGTCTTAAAAGACATTCTCAGGTGGTAGGTAATCAACCCACAGTGTGGGGTATATGCCGTCAGCATTATAATTCATTGATATATTATATCTGTAAAAAAAAAGACTAACATATATAAAATATACATCTGACCAAATATATATTATGTAGTTAACTAAGCAATGCCTCTGCTTTCTTAACAGCATATACCACCTATTATTTAGGTATATATGTATATATATGTGATTAATTCTTTAACTGATCTAACAACTTAAGGTATTATTTGATTGAGAATGATCCTTTAGATTGAGGCAAGCTTGAAAAAGGTTGCTTGGGGATGTGAAGCTTTTTCCCTTCATCTAGTTCTTCCTTCTCCCACCTCCTTTCACATCTTGTCTTTGTAGAGGAGTGGACTTATGCAGGAAGTAGTCAATGGTGTAAGCAATTGAAAGCAGCTCGTACAATGGTTTTACAAGGTCCAAAAGTCATCGACTACTGATGGGATTAGGATGAGATAATGGGAAGTGAACTAAAGCTGGCAATAACAAGAATGCCATTAAGATTGATTGACTTCGTGTATGAGTCCATTGAGTTCACGAGAGCACAATCTCACATAAACTTGGTTGGATACCCATACATGTGCTGTTTTTACTCAGTTAATATGCTTCGAGTAATGAAATTGTCCAATGCTAAGAGTTGCCTGGCTATTTGGTTATCTTGGATTTGGGTTCTTTCACATATCTTGCAATTTTAAATCCATGCAAGAATGAATATGTACTGAGAAAAGAGAGCTGAAAGAGAAAGTATTTGGGAAATGGAGAGGTAGGTGGAGGGCTAATAACTACCTAGATATCCATAAAAGGATAAAAGGGGCCAAATTAGTTGTTATATGCCTGTGGCAAACAATCTTCAATATTGGACAAAATTGATAGGAACCTTAAGAAAAGTGAATGATTCGTTACTTCGATTGCTTTTCTGTAAGATGTAATCCTTGCAGCAGTCAGTACAAGTATGTACTGTCAAAACAGTGACATTGCAATTTCAGTCTGGCAGAATTGATTATTTCTTAAGTCAAACATTATATATGAGATAGTTCAGTTGTGGTTAGATCCATTTGATGGTTATTATAGTTTGTCACTTGCATTGGTGCCTGCATAGTTTGTTCGCATTTTCTTGTTAAGATAGTCCCTGAAATTCGTCTTGCTAAAAATTGATTAACAACCTATGGTGTATGAACATTATGAAGGATCCAAAAATCGCTAGCCAGCCTGAACTTCATATTCAACAAGCCATTTTAGTGTGATATAACTTTTAAGCATCATGATATCGTCAAGATCTCTTTTTGAATTAGTCAGTTAAGATATTTCACCATCTATCTGATCACATGTCTATTGCTTCCTTGCTTGTTCTTTGACATAGGTGAAATTCAAGGTTCATATGGATTGCCTGCCACTTCCAGAGACTACATTTAAACATGCTATTCAAGATAACTATAACTCGAAGGGAAAATTTACTCCTGAGCTTAACTCAAAACAGGTACATTAAACTCCTGCCATTGTCATAGTAAATATCACTAGTAGTGCCTATAGGTTGACTGCTCAACTTCGTACTTATTCAACCATATTGCAGGTTCACAAACTAATATCATTGTTTCGTCCTGTAAACGAGACAAAGCAACGGACACCTCCACCTATTAGCTATATTGAGGATCGGCGTTATCGACCTCATTTACCACTTGACGATCCATATAGGTCAACTCATGTGCCACACGGCTCACCGCCTCGGCTTGAGGATCCATATAGGCTGGATTACGGGCCACTTGTCACATCTCATTTTCGGCCTGAAGAATCTTATAGGATTGGTCATCTGCCACATGACCCACCTCATGTGCCACCTACTGATTCATATAGGCCTAGCCATCCATCACATGTTACACCTGTGGAGTTGAGATATATTCATGCACCACGTACAAGTGTTCCATTTGCTAATTCATTACAAGAACCCTCTGTCATACCTGCTGTTGATCCATTTCAAGTGGAGTCTACTCGATCTTACTATTCTGAAAATCCTGCTCGAGGTGAACGGTATGGAATTGCTAGATATTTTCAAGCATTTTTTAAATATGCTTTGCATTTCAAGTATGTTTATGCATATCCAGTTCTACATTAATGCTTTGACTAACTAGTTACTTGTTTTGTTATCGATGAATTTATATTTCATATATTCGGTTTTGTTATGTTTTGTTTTATTCGGTATAAAACATTGTTTGTAAAAAAGTCTCTTTCCATATCTAAACCCTAATAAAAATTAGTATAACATTATTTGGGGCTATTGAAGATGTATTAAAGATGAATACAATAGGGTACTATTAAATGAAGAGAATAAAAGAGTTATGAAAGAGATATTTTCATCAATTTTTTAATGAATGTTTAGATGAACAACTTAACCTAGCTAATTAAGTTACATGAGTATAAAAATTTAAATTCTTATCATAGAATTCAAACTTAGAACAAATTTCAAATAAGATACTAAAAAAGTTGTTGCACATCATATTTTGATAGAAGTATGAAAGTGTCTAGGAAAATAAAATATTAAAACTATGACAAATGTGTGTCAAATGAGGGAGAGAAAGACCGAAGACTTAATTAGTAACAATAAAATAAAATAATGTAAATATAAATGATGGTATAGTAGAGGATAGGATTTAATGGCATAGATTGATCCATATAGTCGACCCCATCTAATAGGATAAGTTTGTCTGGGGTTGTTGTTGTAACATTATCTAAGGCTCATGTTCATTTTGTTTTGCATGACAGGCTTGTTTATAGGTTAGTTCCAGAGACGGTTCCGGGTGGGGATGCACACACGCTCCCACAAAGGGACTACCACACACTGTCTTCTAGAGCGGTAGATGCCACCATTCCAGTTATTGAACAGAGGACGTATGAACGAGCAATTGGCCACCGAACAACAGCAGGATATGAAGATCCAAATGTGCAAAGCAGGGTCGCCGTGCCAAATATGCCTGTTTCTCGGCGCTACACATTTGATGGCGCTGCGACAGGATATCGTTAGCCATCTCATTGTTGCTCTGGATGCTCCATCCTGGAGGATGATACTTGTTCTGGGCCGCTATCGTGGAAGGTGGGAAAACAAGCATCGTTGGAATATTTTGGCGAACAGCTTGGGAAGAACTTTTGTAAAAAGCTCTGCATTACTTTTGACAGTTGTATTAGCATGCTTCAGTTGAGCCTATTACCGAACCCCAGTTTGGAATATGCAATTTTATGCTTGATGTTTAGACAAATGTATCTAAATTTAATTTCCAGTAAATTTACACATTTTAACCTTCTCCTTTATGCTACATTTACTTCATATCATTTAGTATTTAATATTTTAAAATGCACACATTATTAATTATGTGGTCATGCTTCTCTTTACAAAAGAATAGCTCAAGGGGAAATAGCGTACATTAGATTTGTTTGGCTCGATAATCTTAAAATACTTTGTGCTTATACACACACAGACATGAATGAATGGAAAATCCTCGAGGAAAAGCCCAACAAATCGCAATTTTCCTAAAAAAATGTCTTCTAAGTTTGTTTTTTTTATTCTGCCTGAATTCCTTTTATCAAAATACCCAGCCCTTCGTATGATAACATTTTACAGAAAACGTGTTTGAATATTAAAATATTTTTAAAATAAAAATGATTTATTTTGTGATTATTTAAAACTGTAATTTGTAAAAAATTGCACAATGTATTTAACTGGTAAAAATTAATATAAATATATATCCCAAATAAATAGCTTGTTTTGTAAAGTCGTATAACTGAGTAAAATATTGAATTTTTGTTCGTAATTAATAACTGTAAGTATTTTTATTATAGATAATCATAAATTTTCTAATATCAAATTCAATTTCTTCCTCAATCTCTACTTTCAACTCTCGGATACACAATTATTTACCTAAACTATCTTTATTTTTTATAAGTACAAAAGTTATAAAAGAGATATAATTCTTTTTAAATTTAACATATAAATTAGAATCACGTATATATTTACTATTAAATTAAACACGACTCTTTTTCCTTTTATCGCGAGGGAACAAAGACCCTTAATATTTTTTGTAGGTACAAAAAAATCTAAAAAGAGATAAAAAAATCATTCTAAATTTAGTACTATTTAATTATAATAAAGTATATTTTCTATCTAATTGACCATAACTTTTTTTCCTTAACCAATCGATTCAGAATTCATACTGATCAATTAGTCTAGGTTGAATTGATTAGTTAATTTTAGTTAAATGGTGCTGAATTTAGGATAAATTATATTTTATTTAAGGTTTTTTATATCTAAAAAATAAAAATAATTAGGTAAATCGGAATGCATTAGGGGTTGAAGAAAAAAAATTATATATATGGAATGAGCATAAACTAAGGAGGAAGTTAAATTGGTGTTAGAGATTTTAGAATAATTTATTGTTTTATTATATTTAATATATGATGCTAAAGGTATATTTAGTATTTTTTATATCAGTTACGTTTGTTATGATCATTTAAAATTTTATATTGAGAATTTAAGTATTATTGTGATTCTAAACTTAAAATTTAATTTAAATTTATTTAAATATTAATATATTTATTTATGAGAGAAAACTGAACATATAGATGTTGCAAAATAGTTAAGAGCCTTTCCGAAATTACCTTCAATCGTTCTAACGCACGATCGATTCAAAGAGGTAGCCCGTTAGGAGGAAACGGAAGTATTAAATTGTTAAATTCCACTGTCGGGCAGCTTGATAAACAAAATTCTTTTGTAGAAGATGCCACCAAGAAATTTATCAAAACAAAATATCTGTCATTTCAATTACTTTAAACAGAAAACAAAAAAAAAGACAAATGATGATTCACTCGCCCAATGCAAAAAAATGAAAAAAAGGGGTCATATACATCGTGTTATTTCATAATCCCAGGAATTTATACGTTGAGCAAACTAATTTAGATCTTTAAGGATTTCCCAATCTTCTTGTGAGAATCAAGATAGTTGAAGACGTTCATCGGTTCCTTCATACAAACAAATAAACCTTCTTGTTAGTGGAAATAAAAAATGAAGAGAGTAAAAATAAAAACTAAGGCCAAGTAGCAACTTACGGAGTTTTAGGGCACCTGGCACAAGTACTTTTGCATGCCTTCTGGCTTCTTTTTCATCTTTCAACTAAAACAGAGACAATTCTAACTTTTCTCAGTGAAACGAATTTAATTATAAACAACACATATTTAAAATTAATATATCTTCTTGTTTCTTGTAACCTTCAGCTGTCTTTCTCTCTCCATTTTGATTTGCTCAACGAATCTTTTGCGGTTGGAAACCTAACAAAATAATTAGCAACTCACATTTATTGATAACAGATGGTTCAATGCTATTATTTCAGCCATGCATGGACCTAGTCATCAATTCTAGAACATCATTCAACTGCCTAATTAACAAGGATCAGTGTTTTCTAATTTAAAACTCACATGTGTAGATTTTATATAATCAAACTCGGTTAGCTTCTCGCAGATGTGCATAGTGACACGTACAGATGTTTAATTTTGGAATTGAATTACTGCGGCACAAAAAACCTTCTTGTCTTGAGATACATATAACATTGTACCTTTGTCCTCAATTTTGAAGGCGGGCTTTCCACTTCAAGTTTACTATTCCTACTTCTTTTTGATGAAGCCTTGGTCTATAATATTAAGATGACATTTTTCAGATATAGGATTAGTTTCAAGCAATACTAGAGATTAAAGAAACAATATAAAATAACTAGAGATGAGATTTGTATATCCTCGTACATTTTGGTTGCTCCTTTGCCCTTCACCAGGTTCATTGGTTCCACTGTTTGCTCTGCAAGAACAAAATTGTTAGATCATATATATTCAAATTTAGCAATCTCATAAAATCTCAAACTTTTTGGATTATATTAGAGAAGGATGTTTGTTCCAACTACTTTCAATTGGTAATCTGAAATCCTATCCTGCCACTGAACTCTAAGCAAGACTGTATTATAAATTGAACGATCCATAAACTATTAGTCATATTCTTCCTCTTGCACCTTAATCGATCCATAAACTCTAAGCAAGATAGTTATTTATAGAATTTTCTTTCTTCGACAGATTAAACTCTCAAAGTTATGAGTAAATCTAACCAAATATTTGTTGAGAGAAATTTCTGGGTTAGATTTCTCTACACTTTACCAACCTGTTATCCTTGTTCTTCACCAAGGAGTGCTCTGCCGAACCTCCTTCTTCAGCTATCCATTCTGCCGAACATGTTACAGGCAAAGGTGATAGATCACTCAACTTGGCCTTGGGACGAAACTCCAACCCGGGCAATGCCCAATTCTTCACTTTTCTCTTTTCCTCTTCTTCCTCTGCTTCCATTGGAATCGACTGAAGCCAATCGAAAGTCTTCACTATGTACATGACGCGCCCTGCCCCGTGCGCAGGCAGGCTGTTCATAGCCTCTTCCAGTATCGATCTCCTCAAAGCGTTCGCTTTCAAACTCCCCGCCAACTGCTTATCCTCCAAACCGGCACCTCCCAATTCTCCCTTTTTAAGAGTTGAAGAACTCTTCTTCTTCTTCTCCGGAGTGAAAAAACAAGCGCCCTTTGGGGACAACTCGATCCCCTTCGCCAGCTTCTTTGTTTCACGAGGCCTCAACGACGGTCTTCGGCAATGAGTTGAGGGCTTCCTAAATCCCGACGGTCGGCATCTGGGGGCTGGGTATCTCTTTGCTGGAGTAGCCATTACTGCGCTTTTCTTAACCGAATTCAATCGCACGCCGGTGAGGATAGAAGAGAAGGCGAAGCAGGAAAAGGGTTATAAAGCGCGAGAAAAGAAGAGAAGGCGTTTGTGCAATTCGAACGTTAAGGAGAGGAAGAGGTCGTTAGTCGTGGCATGCGGCAACGGCTAGTTGCTGGTGCTCCGTTGTTGCCAGCTGTTTCAAGTTGATATGTTTTAAAGCTTCCTTTGGGAAGGGAAAAGGGAATTTAAAAATATTTTATTCTAATTTTATTTTTATATTAAAATATTAATTCTCAAATTCAGCATTCGAACTCCACGACATCGATATCGACCCTTTCCTCATTTTCTTTTTCATCCATAGGTTTAATAGGCCATATCGTTTTTTTTCTTTTCCACATGTAGGTTTATTTTAAATATAAGCATATTTGTGTAACTTTATATATTTAATATTCATTCCTCTCCTTCCTCCCTTTCAAATAAGAGGAATATAAATATTTTATTTCCCTTTTCTTCTCTTTCCCTCCTTTCCCCTACTATTAAACTAATTTTTATGTAATTTCTATTGATTTAAAAATGTTTCTGAGATTAATTTTTAAAAATTAAAATTTTCAAAAATTAATGGTTGTATTTTGAGTTTGTGTTTGCAGAACTATTCATCCTTCCAGCTAGCCAAACACGTTCCTTCATACATTACTTCACATGTTATGCAAATAGCATATAAATTCCTTTCGTGATTATCTGCCTTTAACTTATTGTTTGGTTTTTTATTTTTGATCCGGGTGAGTAGTTTTCGGAGAGGGTTAAGGGTCCGGTCGGAATGGGTCCGAATCAAATTTGGCCATTCAAATGGGGATGATCTAAGGCGGGTGAACCAAATACAGATACAGCGAGGGGAAGTGAAAAGTCGAAGTAAATGAACTCATGGCTCGATCACTCAGAGTCGGACACCCGAGGTCGGTCACTCGGGTCGGACACCCAGGGTCGGTCACTTGGGGTCGGATACCCAGGGTCGATCACTCAGGGTCGGCACCCGGGGACAACCACTTGGGGTCGGACACCCAGGGTCGGTCACTCGAAGTCGGACACCCAGGGTCGGCCACTCGGGATCGGACACCCGGGAACAGCCACTCGAGGTCGGACACCCGGACACCCGGGGCTGGTCACTCGGGATTGGACACCTAGGGTCGGTCACTCGGGGTTAGACACCCGGGGTCAATCATCTGGGGTCAGGCATCCGCGGTCGGACACCCGGGGTCAGGCATCCGCGTCGGACACCCGGGGTCAGCCACTCGGGGGTCGGTCACTCGGGGTCAGACATCCGAGGTCGGACACCCGGGGTCAGCCACTCGGGGCGGTCACTCGGGGGCGGACACCCAAGGTCGGTCACCCGGGTCAGCCACCTGGGTTCGGTCACTCGGGGTCGGGTACCTCCAGCCGAACACTCTGAGACCATCTCCGGAACAGAAATGATTGAGAAGACAGCTTGTCTGACTGACCCAGGCTGTAAGTCAGTATCAGCTGACCGGATGAACATAAGTGATTAAAGAGCCACCTCAATAGTAAGAATTTGTCAGACCTCTGACATAATCATTACCTGACAGAGCCGTCGAGTATTAATGAGGATCAGAGGAGGCAATGTAGACAGATTGGCAGGCGGCTATGGCAGTCTCACATGGCAACTAAAGCTGCCATTAGCCCAGTTGACAACTGACTCATTCTTAATGAGACAGGACAGCTCTGACATGGCAGAGGGCTTCTCCTCCCCTATATAAACCCCCCTTGGGGCTTCAAAGAAGGGTTGCTGCATTTGAAACCTTTGCTCCCTTTGTGCTCTCGTTTTTTGTCCGACCTAAGCCACTTACGTCCTATTAGCATTCAAGCCCGACCCTGACCCCCAAGCTACTGCAGATCGGGGTCATCTTGGTCAGACCGAGTCAGCCGAGTGAGAGCCAATCTTCACTTGTCGACAGGATCAATTTTGATGTAGGTTTGTTTTGATGCAAGTAAAAGATAATCATGTTAGGAGAAGAAAGTGTTTGTCAAGTAAGAAGAAGATGAGTTAGTGATGTTTATGTATTTTAATTTTAATTGACTTGTTTAATTATTTCTTGGAGAATGTTAGATATGATATTTCTTTTGACTTATTTGTATGATTTCATTTTGACAACTTTAGACTTGTATAATTAATTAATTATAAATTTGGTTTGTAATATTAATAGGATGTGTATATTGTGAATAAGATGTAAATATGTAAATGGGATGTGTATATGAATAAGATGTGATGTATATGTTAAATAGGATGTTTTAAACATGTTTGTACATGGATTGGACTGTATTAATAGGATAAAATGTAGAACTGGTTTATTTCTGTGCAATTTTTTTTTTTCATTTTGGGATGAATTTGATGACAAAAATGATTCGTCGCCAAATTATAATCACAAATTACTATGATATCGATGATTCAAACCTTTCCTCACACATCCAAACAGATATTTACATAACAATAAATGGTCAAGTTTCTCATGGTTCAAGTTTATTTGATAAAATAATCAAGTAAATCAAGTCTAAAATGAATTAAATTATTGAAATGATTATTCAAACTTGTTTTAATTTCGATTTATGAACGAAAATCGATTTAAATTTGATTTGTTCAGATGTTAGATTGTTTAAAAATTTTATATTTTCAAATTTATTTGATTAATATTAAACTTAATAATATAAATTTATTTATTTATTTTAATTTTTTTAAAAAAATATTTGTTAGATTGAAAAGAATTTCATTTGTGAAAATGATTAGTAAGAACATTATTCCTTCATGAACGTTTCATGATTCTTATCCATCCATATTAATAAGTTATATATATATATATATATATATATATATTCAAATAATAAGAACACTATTCTTTTATGAACATTTTATAATTTTTATCCATTAATATTAATAATTTGAACATGTATATATTTAAATGCTAAGTACATTATTCGGTCATGAACGTTTCACAATTCTTATCCATCAATATTAATGAGTTGAACAGGTAAATATTCAAATTTATTTATTAATTTAATAAATTATTTAAATTTATTTATTTAATCAATTATTATTTAGGACTTAGAGAAATTAATTTTAGTTATATATTGTGTTTTCCTTATGTTCTTCCTGTAATTTTTTTCAAATATATTTTTGTGTTGCGAAGCCCAATCTATTTTCTAATTTTTTTGTTTTAATAAAGTATAAACAAATATTTATCAATAACTTTTAACAGTTTTGAAGAAATAAAAATAAACAAAAAAATGTACGATTTGAAAATAAAATAAAATAAAAATTATTTTTAATTTTGGAATTCTGTTTTCTTAATTTTAGAAATAGATATGCTACAGTTGTAAGAATAATATATAAAAATATTTAATTAGTTACGTTTAAATTATTATTTTATTTGGTACAATTTTAAATTATAATATAATATAATTTATATTATAAAAATTAATAAAAATATTATAATCTAAATTATAAGATGAATAATATATGATTTAGATTATATTATAGATTAAATTATACTATAACTTGAATTATATTACCTAACCAAACTAGGCGGTGAGGAAACTATTGTATTCGTCGCCACAATTTTACGCAGTCGCAGCCTACTTCTCGCGCAAGGCAACCGGCGATCCTTCCAGTCTCTAGCAATGGCGACGGAGATCGATTTCCCAAAGCCGGAAGATCTCTTCCGTGCTGCGGAGAATGGAGACTTTTCACTCTTCACCTCCCTTTCTGCTGAAACCCTCGGCTGGGCGCGGTCACTCAGGAACGAAGATGGCCGATCCCTCATACACGTCGCCGCCTCTGCTGGCCGCTCTCAGGTGAACTTCCATATTCCACTTGTTTATTTTGAAAATATCTGGCTGGCTTTGGTTTGTATTACTTGTTATAGGGTTTGATTCTCTTTATGGTCTAGTTGACGAGATTTAGCGGTTTAACATAATTCCAAGGGTTTTGGGGGTTATTGCTGGAGTAGGTTGTGGATGTGTTGTCGGCTGGGGATCCATCGGCTACAGGTGTTAATAGTAAGGATGAAGAAGGTTGGGCGCCCATTCACTCCGCTGCAAGTATCGGAAATGCTGAGATTGTGGAGATCTTGCTTAGTAGAGGTGAGTAGCAATTGACTGTCTCTACTTCCAAAGTTGCTTAGCTTTGATCCCTTTTTTGGGGTAATATTATGTTCACTATTAGGGAAATTTGAAGCACGGAAAGTGGCTATGAAAGGTAGCGTAGGGAGATGGAATATGCATCATTTTCGTGTAAATGTGGAATTTAGGATTAACTATTGTTCTCAATTTCGCGAGCAGCATAACATGCATAGCTATGTACTAAATGCCATGGAAAATAGTTTACCTACGTATCTTCTTGTTTTATTCATCCAGCTGACAACTGGAGAGGACTATGTTCTTTCCAAACCATGTCTTAGAGCTCAAAGCTTTGAGTACTTGGAGACCGAGTAGACTCATTGGAACTGAGAACTAGAATTGATGATGTTTTGTCTACATTATCGTGTCTCGATTTATACCTCATTTCTTAGGTTTTATTTTACTTTCAACATTCGTAGTTTTGCAACATCAACAAGATGTTTATCCCTATCTATCCATTGTACTTTTCCAATCATTTCTTTAGCATTGAGAAGATGATTTAGTTTAAGATATTATAAGGATCACAAAGCTTTTAATTACTCCATGGTCACTTGTTATCTGCCACTATCCAAAGGATGCCAAATTACTCACCTTATCTTAGTTATTTTATTGACTAAAACTTTCTACAACACAAGACAAACACTCAAGCACACAATAGCTTAAATCTACATATAGAGAAGACATAGTTAGATGCCACTTTCACTAATTCCATGTTTGCCATATATCAACCATTAGGTAAGTGGAATAGTAGATAACACCACACTACCCTTGTTGCCTGATACACATACTGGATCATCCAGGGATCTGAGCATTAATTGAAACGTATAACAAAGCTGGAATTTTCTTATCCTATTTCCTTCCTATGATGCTTTCCCATGTAACTAGACTTGTTTATTAGTCAAAAGTTAGCAATTTAGCTTGTATGACCTAGGCTATATGATCACAAATTTCTACTTCAGTTATAATCATTTCATTCTCTCCCCTCATTAACCCTTCTTCTCTCCCTTTTTCAACTTCTCCAACTCCCGGATTTAATTTAGTATCAAAGACCAATTGATTCTTCCCTTGTATTCATATCTTTGTCTTCTGCATCTCATATTCTCTCTCATCCTGCTTCATTCTCCCATTTACTATTCTCCTCTTCTATTCCAATTTATATCTCTCTTTGTTTTTCCTTCTGTCGTCCCATTCCTCTTCTTCATTGTTTTGGTTTCCCCCCTCTCATCTTGTTCAATTGTTTCCTCCTACTTTACTGCAATCCTCCTTCCTTCATCTCCATTTGTTTCATCCGTACAATCCAGCATCAGTTATCTTTATAGTCCGGTGGTGATGTAATATCATGCTTCATACATCATCAAGTCATACTTGGATATTCGAGATATGTCACCCTTAGCCGTTAATTCAACATTTGACATGGACACATGAGTATCAGGCCAATCTACATTGCACAAGATACCAACAATAATTCCTAAATGTTCTCAATTTCAGTAATGATAGGAACTCATTATTGTTTAAACATGTTTTTCATATCATGTATGATGGAGATTGGCTTGATGCTCAACACTCCCTTTTTGTACCATCTGTCATGGAGATTTCTGTCCATGCAGTGGCTAGGCATATAGCTAGCCTGCATTGGTTGCTTTGTTTTCCTGTCAAAATGTTCCAACAACTTCAGTGCTATTCATCAAGTTCTTCTATTAAGTATTGCAATTTATGACAAATCTCTGTAGGGATCTTTATGCGAAAATAATAAAATTGCACAGCGGAAAAATAGATCCGTTCCGAGTGATCCATGCGAAAAACATGTATAAAGTTTGATCCAGAGTTATTACCTTTGTTGCGTGCCCTTAGTTTATCCTGACAGCAACTTGGTTCGCCGAATCTCCGCATGATCAAAGTGATCGTGCCTCTAGTAGTATCCACATGAACACGTCTTATTCGTCGCACGAACTTGGTTTCGGAGAGGAACTAACTTCGTGGTGCTAGCTACTAGGTAGGTTCAACACAAGAAAACCAAAACACACACCCAAGATGGGTTTCGGCCAAGAGAGGGGAAGGAGGAAGAAGATTCAAGAAGTATTCATCATTCAAAAATGAATGAATGAGAGGCTTTTATATTCATCCAATGAATACCAAAAGCCATTGTTTCTTGGTCTTTCTTTTCTTCGTAGCTCTATTAACCACATTCATTTCTAAAATGAACGAGGTTTTTTTTTGATATTTATCTAATGAATATCAAGAGTCATTGTCTTTTGGTCTTCTCTTATTAATGATGCTTCATTAAACTCTTTTAATGAGCATCAACTCATCTTAAGTGGTTGAGTCTAATCTAAAGGAGTCTAATTCGGATTAGGCTTAATCTCATAGTCTAATTTGATTCATTTGAGTCTAACTCAATTAATTCAATTTCGAATTAAATTTTAATCAAACCAAAATCAATGTATCTCCGAGATAACATGTTCTTTATGTGTGACCTAATAGACTCTCGTAACGTTGACAATGTATCTAAACTATTTTAGATACATAAGCAATGAGCGACATCTAGCAATGCATTATCGCTACCCAAGTGACGAGAATATCGAGATCCGACCTAACCATTCCGTGCCTATTATCTTTTATGATTTTGTCCTTCTATCCTTGATATCTAGATTGATCAATGAGACATAGACCATGTCATCCTCTTATCAATCTTTGTGTTTCTTGATCCCCAAGTAGACTCACTCAACCAAATGAGCTCAATATCTTATTCTAACTCATTTGAGCATGAGCATGCATTTTAGTAGTCATACTCGATCAAGGGACCCACAGATATTACTCTCATCATATGAAAGAGATAGATCCCATCTACATCACTCACATCCTTCCGCATAATTTGTTGCATACTCGGTGATCGACTTTATAGTCTACCTTGTTACGGATGACGTTTGACGATACCAAAGTATATAACTCCTTATGTAAGGAATCGTAGTGACTTCAGATCTAAGGACTATTCATACCAATAGTCACTATGAGAAAGTTTATGACACTCATATAACGATCCATGAAACTTTCTCATGGCAGGTCAATTCAGTACATATTCTCTAAAATATACCATGTGTGAACTTGATATCCCATATCCATGACTTGTGAGATCAAGTCATCAATTAACTACATGTAGTCTCAACATTAATATTGTCCTTGTATATAATGCTTGACTAGGAATAGTTAAGAGTAGTATTCTCTATATCATCTTACTATCAATTCAACCAATTGATATGATATAGATTAGAACCTACTATCCAAGGACATTATTATACTTATTCATTTGGTACAAATATGAAGTAAATATAATAACCATAACTTTGCCTTTATTAATAAAATATGATACCAAAGTTTCCTAGTCAATCATCTCATAATTGACTCTAGGGTTAATACTAACAATCTCTATGAGATGTGGATGTGCACTTACCAACTTAAATGGTAAGGTGTTCCTTCAGTTCACTTCTTAGATTTTTGAAGTGCTACTTTCCTTGGTCCCTTATGTTATTATTACTCATGTTTCGTTTTTGTGTTTTTTTTATACAAAAAGGAGCTGATGCCAATTTGGCTAATGATGGTGGACGTACTGCTCTTCATTATGCTGCTAGCAAAGGATGGTCCAAAGTTGCTGAAATTCTTGTAAACCATGGGGCAAAGATAAATAAGAAAGACAAGGTCTTTATTGTTTTTACACAATTGCATCTCTTATGTTGTTTAAAATTAAGGCTGTAATTTTTTTTAAAGTAGTCGAGACAAAGTAGGAAATTTTACATCATTAATTATTTTAGGAATGAATTGTTTGTTTACCAAGTAATAGTAAATAGATTATTTCTGGTCTAACTTTTAAGTGAAATGGTCAGTGTTGGGGCATTTAAAAGTGACTGTAACCCTTTGCATTATCTTCCAATTAATGAAATTTTAAATTCTCTGAGAATGTTTTATTCACCATCTTTTGATCATTTATTTCTTTATCTGAGATTAGTTATTCTTTTACTTTTTCAATCTCGTGACTGCCTTTGTATTAGTTTCTATATAGTAAGGTAATGTTTCTTCATGCATCTATTTTTTGGTGAAGTTCAAAATTGCTTCTAATTCAGGTCGGTTGCACCCCACTACATAGAGCTGCAAGTACTGGTAAATCCGAGTTATGCGAACTGTTGATCGAGGAAGGAGCAGAAATTGATGTTGTTGATAAAACTGGCCAAACGCCTCTTATGCATGCTGTTATTTGCCATTATCAGCGGGTAACCAGATTCAGAATTCAAGCATAATAGTTATGGGCATAAAAAATAGTTGTTAGTTACTCTTACTGTAGCTAATAAGATGTTGAGAAAAGGGTTGAAGAGTGCTGTGCCCATGACAATCACTTTGTTTTTTTACTTGAGCCATACAACAATGAGCAAACCCTAAATCTTAACTGTTTTGGTCGGTTACATTAATACTATTTCACAATTAAATTCTATAGGACTCTTTGAAGTTATGTTTTTTTAAAGTCATTTAAACTTTAATTGCCTTCGATTAGAGTTGTCTTTGTTCATCATTGAGCATCTCATGGGGGGTTGCTCCAATAGATCTTGGAGTCAATTTTCAACGGATGCAAAATGTCTCGTTGGGTGTCTGACGTCCTTATACAAAGGGTTATTGGGTTAGGACAAAAATATTCACCGTGATTTATCTGTTTGTATCTAACCAGGGGATCAACGATACTGAGCCATTTGGGATGAACATTATCACCTTTCCTCCAATCTTTGAGCATCTCTTTATCATTTATTGCGGCTATGCTAACTGTTTGATACTACTTTCCTGAGCCATAGTTAATCTACAAAAGCAATGAAAATAACCTACAGAAAAATTAGTAGATCTTTGAATTTATTTCTTCATGCACATGGAACTACTATATCAGTCTTGTATGCTTAGATCAAAGTGATGAACTACCCACCTATAACTGGTCATGATCTTTAGGTTTAAAATATGCCCATATATGTTCTTGGCCAGCTTATTTTGTCGTTACTTCAATGTGATCATGTTTATAATTGATTTGGATTAGTATTCTTACACGAACATGGTTCTTGGCACAGGTTGCTCTTCTTTTGATTAGGCATGGTGCTAACCTAGATGTGGAAGACAAGGAAGGTTATACAGTTCTAGGACTAGCATCGGATGACCTCCGGGGAATCGTTGATTGATGCAGCCAAGGCAATTCTTGAAGGTTAGACGATTGAGAGTATATGTGTGGCTGAAGCTACATCCTGTCCATGCTTCTCCAATATCTCCAGACTCCAGATGAATGACTAGTGAAGCATCAGTTTTACTCGTACAAAATTAGCTTAAAATGAAGGTTATATATCGAGAAACTGAGACCCTTTTTTTTTTAACGCCTATTCAAAGAAAATAATCGTATGGTTGTTTTCCTAAACATCAAAGAATCACAATGAAATTTATGCATTGTGAGAGATCCCAAGTTAATCATTTTAGGTTGGCCCACAGCTAATCGAGTGGAACCTAATGGACAATTAAATTCATTCAAGTGAGTGGAGTTGATAATTAGAGTTGCTTTCTTCGTATTTTTTTTTAAATTTTATTTAGACTGTGAAATACATTATGTTTGATGGGTGGAATATCACCTTAATAGCTTGTGATGCACTCGAGCTCGAGGCCTCATCAATTTCATCTCGGATGACTGATGATTATACGTGATATTATATCAAAATTGAGTTATTTGATAGTATGTTATTTTTTTCATGTTTAATATAATATCTCTATATTTTATTTTATTCTATGAAAATTAAGGCGAGACCTTTTACCATCAAGGCCTCGTCAATTTCACCCGTCCACACCTATTATTGTATACACATTTCTCCGTCTCTCCGCCGAGCCGCCGCCACTTTTTCTGCACCTGTATATTCTCCTCCAATTTATGTTCTATTCTCGTTCTTATGATCTTTGGCCCTCTTCGTTCCCCCCGTTTCCTCCTCCCTCGTCGCGTCGCAGGCCAATCCTTCCTCCATCTTCTCTCCCTCCCCGCCCTCGGCTCTAGGTCCATTACTGACCGTCTCCCCGCGGTCCTCCTCCTCAACCACTTCGCCGCCGCAGCCCTGGCGCAGAAGATCGGCAAATCGGTCCGCCGGCCCGGCGCCCCCTCCATCGCCCGGATCTTCGCCGACGTAAACGTACAGCGCCCCAAAGAATACTGGGACTACGAATCTCTCACCGTTCAATGGGGGTAAGTGCGCCTGCTCGATCTATGTTCGTCTTCTTCATGCCTCTCGCCAAGATTCGATCTTTCCTCTTAGATTTGCCCTTTTCCCCCGTTGAGGATCTGTTGGTCCTGAGGATTCGAGAATTTGTTGGCTGCTTTCCTAGGGAACAAGATGATTACGAGGTCGTTCGGAAGGTTGGAAGGGGAAAGTACAGCGAGGTTTTCGAAGGGGTGCACGTCACGAACAATGAGAAGTGCATTATTAAGATTCTAAAGCCAGTCAAAAAGAAAAAGGTACAGAATTTGTCGAGTCTCATGCTTATTTATCTCTGAAAGAGCTTTGTTTTTTTGTGCGCAGTTACTATGTTCTATAATTTAATTATATGTGTTTAGCTATTATTCCTTTAACGATGTGTGTTGTTGTCGTGGATATCCTTAATTTGTTTCTACTCAATTTTGGCTTTTATAGCATCACAATTTATTGGACAAGGGTTTCATGAAAAAGTATCATTCAAATAATTTAGAGTTTCCTTGAGATTTGTTCATAAGACTAATTTTCCGTGATTAGATGCTGTTCAGAAGCAACCAAAGAATTCTTGTTACTTTCTAAACATTGTTATTTTACTGATTCATTTTCTCGTGCATGGATATTCTTCATCTCTTCTAATCAATTTTAGCTTTCATTGCATCACGGTTTATTGGGAAAAGGTTCCATGAAAGCAAGTAGTCTTCAAATAATTTAGAGGTCTTTGAAATTTATTTGTAAGACTAACCCTCCATGATTAGTTCTTGCTTAGAAGCTACCAATGGATTTTAGTTACTTGCTAAATAATGTGCAAGACAGATTATTTTTGTTTCATTTGATTGAGTTTGTTCTTGATTTTGGTGGATTGGTGTTGATATATGAAACAAATGAAATTATAGTTGTTTCAACTTTCAAGCAGGATGATATATATTTTTTCCTATTCAATCATTAGCAAGGATGTTTTTTTGCTAGACATCTTTTCATTAATAAAATTGGTCTACTAACAATCTCTTTAAAATCCAATTTATGCTTTGAATTTAGTAGGTTTGATAATTCTAATTTGGATGATGCTACTGGTTTTAGTAGTGATTAATGTAGGTTCATGTTAGATTGTAGATTTTTCATTCGAAAATGAACATCTGGACCCTATGCCAAGAGTATCTTGAGTGACGGGTTTGCCTATTGCAGTTAGGATTTAGTGGGTTGGATATTATGATCAAATAGATGCCCCTTCATGCAAAGCTTCTGGTAGCCGTAGCCATTCAATCACACATTCTAACTAGAATTAAATGATTTGGTTGTTCATACAACAACTATGGGTCACCTCCCTATCTACCTGCGTGGAATATTGTCTGAGCATATTATTAATCCCCACATCTGTGATTAAACATATCTATTACGTATTTTGTCAATATTGTTTGATTATTAAGACTGGAATAATAGTTATCTCAATTGTGATGGTGTTTGTATTTGTATTCTCTGTCGGATATGGATGTAGAACTCAATGCTTGTGATTCTTCTCTTTGCTATCTGCAATTCCTTCTCTTACAAGGTTATGGTATATAATCATTTTTTTGTAACACAGATCAAGAGAGAAATAAAGATATTGCAAAACCTTTGTGGTGGGCCCAACATTATCAAGTTACTTGATATTGTCAGAGATCAGCAATCAAAGGCACCTAGTCTGATTTTTGAATATGTCAATAACACTGACTTCAAAGTTCTCTATCCAACATTATCAGATTATGATATTCGATACTACATTTATGAATTGCTGAAGGCAAGCTTATCCTGCTGTTTTGTCTGATTTTTTGATATGTCAATTGCACTGTCTTTAAAGTTCTCCATCCAACATCATCAGATTATGATATTCTTTACTACATTTATGAATTACTAAAGGCAAGTTTATCCTTCGAAAAAAATGATGTTATTTTTTCAACAAACTCACTTTCTGTGATTGATTGTCAAAATGACATTAGTTGTGATATTGGTATTTGTAAATTGTAGAGTGTAGGCGACTCCCTTAATGGGATAAAGGCTTTGGTTGTAGTTGTGTTTAAATTGTAGAGTATAAGATTGTTGAAGTGTGTACTTCAACTATTTGTAATATCAGTTATTTTTTGTTCCAGTCAGTTGTATCTTCATATCCTAATTTTTATCCTGTTTTTCCCATATATAACTTTCAAATGGGTTCTGGATTGATCAGATGTTATATGATAGAGAATATTGGGTGGGTAATAAGATACCATTTGGCATGAAAATCCAACGTGACTAGTTGGGATATGCAGCTTGTCACTGTTAATATAGTTTGTGTGATATATTTCAAAGTATCAACACAATTATCAGCTTCAAATTATCATACATAAGATGTAAAATTCATTGTATTTGCTTCATGGTTCATGGTAAAGCTCAAAACGTTTTTTTTCCTATCTTCTCAAATATTCTCTCTTTGACATTTGAACATAATGTTTTGGGCAAGTTATAGGAACTAAGTGGCCTTTAGATTGCTAACATTAAATCCATACATTTTCTGGATTAGTGTTTGCTGCTTTTTCTTTCTCAATTTTTTATTAGTTTTCATTTGAACTCGCTATATCATTTTTTTAAAATCTATATAATATTTTGATTTCTTCAGTGAATGCATATTTGATGATGGGAAATTTTAGATTTATGTGTCTACTTGTCCATGTGGTCTATATTATTTTTTTAGTGGATACCTTTTAGTAAATTAGTTTTCAACACGTTTGTTTGTCTTTAACTTTTCCAGGTTCTTGTGTAGGCCCTTGATTATTGCCACTCCCAAGGCATCATGCATCGAGATGTTAAACCTCATAACGTTATGATTGATCACCAACAAAGAAAGCTTCGTCTTATTGACTGGGGGTTGGCTGAGTTGTATCACCCAGGACAAGAGTACAATGTTAGGGTTGCCTCAAGGTGTGATGCTATTAATTGGCTCCTTATTATTGAGCTTATTTCATATTATTTTTGTTGCAAAATCAAACAAATTTCATCATCTGAGCACTTCTATTTAGCATCACAAACCTTTAGAGCTAGCTCAATCGAGTAATGAAAGTCAATTTTAAAGGAAACATTTTTAATGGAAAAAAGCAATAAATGTGCCTTTCGAGTTCTAGTTTTCTTATGCATTCATGTTATGATCAGTTCTCTATTTTAGAGGAGCAATGAATATGAAACTGAAATCTCTGATATTTATGGCGTCCCATATGAAATCCCTCATCAAATGTAAGGCGCTTACTGGCACTGCATATAGCTTTTAGGTTTTGTTGAGCAACTGAACTTAAAAGTTTATATTAAGCTCTAGTAGAGCTCTGATTGGACATTTAGAATGCAATTTTAACAGTATAGATGAACTAAAATGCAGTAATATGGATGAAAAAGGTCTATAAGAGTTACCACTATCTTGGATTATTTAACAACGAGACATTGAGCACTGACTGAAGATTTAAATTGTAATTTTGATGTTAATAAATGAACTAAATTGCAGTAACATGGATGGAAAATAAGGTTTTATAAGAGTCAAAGTTATCTTAGATTATTTAACAAGAAGAAATTGGTGAATATGTTGTCATAAAATAAAGTTGGATGGTTAAAATGGAGACATGCTTTTGGGGTTTTCTTGTGATGGTTGATTTGCCTCATAGGCTAGAAGGAAATAGTTGAATGATCCACCATAATTTAGGATCCATGTTGTTTGGCATTAAGTGTAGGAGAGATTGAGAAGGCTGTGATGAATGTGGAATAATTGAAGCAAGTAAACGTTACGGTCATTAATGGATAGATTGAACCTCGATGGAGGATAGATTTAAAAAAATATTGTAACGTTCAAAATGACAGAACTTTTCCTCCAGGTACTTCAAAGGCCCAGAACTTCTTGTTGACTTGCAAGATTATGATTATTCACTTGACATGTGGAGCCTTGGCTGTATGTTTGCTGGGATGGTATGTATAACTGGCACATAATTCTATTACTTGGGTATGTCTATTTCCATGTCCTTAATTATACTCATTATGATTGACAGGTTTTCCGGAAGGAGCCATTTTTTTATGGGCATGATAATTATGATCAGTTGGTCAAAATAGCAAAGGTATGCTTTATCTTTCAACTAAATGTGGATGTTAATTAATCTCTGATTGCAGGTTCTTCGATGACTAAAACATCGAAAAGTGAGATAATTCTTATAAATTTGAAATATTATGGTTTTCTACTATTGTTCTTTTGCGAAGTTCTAGTATAAATATATTTGGCTTGCCTTTGTTGACATAGCTGGTGTGCATTTTATGTCATATATCGGCCTTCTCCAAAGATTTTGGAGTCGTTTAAACAGATGCAATTATCAACCTCTTAAATTTATTTTCAAAATCAGGTTTTGGAATTACATCTGATTTAATCCAGAAACTCTACACATATATGAATGTCAGGTTAAATTCATAGCTTACATGAATATTGAATAATCTTCCTGAAATGCCTTTGTGATATATGGCGGAATAAAAGTTTCATGTTGGCACTGCACAGTTCAGTTGGCTTGTTCTTCAATAGCGGATACAATTTTGCTTTCATCTGTTTAACTCGTTAACGCAAAATCTCAGTGAGGATGTGTGCTGTGGTTCAGGTGCTTGGAACAGATGGTTTAACTGCATATCTCAACAAATACCATCTAGAGCTGGATCCACAATTTGAAGCACTTATTGGAAGGTTCCAATATTAGTTTGCGATCCAACTCCCTCTCTTTCACGGTGTGTATCGTTCCTCAAAGTCATATTTCCATTTTTTTTTTTTGCAGGCACAGCAGGAAGCCATGGGTAAAATTTATAAATTCCGACAACCAACACCTCACAGTTCCTGAGGTGTGACCTGTTAGATACATAGATTCCAATTTGATATGTTGTGTAGTTTTCTCATTGTTTCCCCTTCATAGGCCGTCGACTTTGTAGACAAACTGCTAAAATTCGACCACCAGGAGAGGCTCACAGCAAAGGAAGCGATGGTAAATGTTCTTTCTTGTAACTAAAAGGAACCGTTGTCGTAATTCTCAGATATACTTACTAACCCAGCTGTTGCTTATTACTTCAGGATCATCCTTATTTCAATCCAGTGAGAAATGCGGAAAGCTCCAGGACTCGTTCTTAAACACTTAAGCTGAATAGCTGTGTCTGTTGATTCTCTATTTTACTCACTGTTGTGCATTTTTTGCAAAATCCTGTGCTGTTGTTGAATTGCATCCCGTGAATACGGGCACTTTTTTAGTCGTTTTATTTGAGTGATTTATTTTCAGTTTCATGAGTTATCTTCTGTTATTTTCATGCGAGATCAGATTAGTACACTCAGTCTCACAAATTCATCTTTAGTTGAGATCATCGTTGGTTAGTTAGCATGGTACTGCTTTGAATTGGTTTATCTTTTATTATCTAACGCTCGATGTCAGATCTCTGCAAAATTTTAATATTGTGTAGAAAGTTTGGCACCCTGCTATTACCTAATACTTCATCCTCCTCTCTGCAACAATGCTTCAGAAAGTTCCTATTTCAGAAGATGAAATGACAAACGTAAGTAGCTCTTGAGGAATTCAAATAGTTAAATTGGTTTCTTTATAGTTATTCTATTACTAATTCAGGAATTCAAATAGTAGAATCTACTACCAACTTTCACAATCACTGAAATTTCAAAGACTAGTAGTGTCAGAAACCAGCACTACCTTTTTATTCCATGAAAAATATGAGCAACCATGAGCTGTTCTACCATGCAAGGCCATAATTTGGGGGAAATTAATCTCTTTTCCACCATTCCGGCTGAATCTTGACTGGCCTTTTCATCAATAAAACTCCCATTATCTCTATATACTGGATAATCACAAGTCAGTCTCACAAATAGTACACCAAAAATCTTCTGCTCAAAGTTCAAACCATAGCTCTCTCAGATTACAGAAGCCGCTTGTTACCTCAGCTATATATTGTACTACAAATATTGCTCAAGATCTCCAGTTGAAGCTCTCCGACTTTCCATCATCTTCCTGGCAGCTATATCCGGCAGTGACGGAGATGACTAAGTTTGAGCCAGCAAGTTGAAGAGAGCTTTGAGGAGAACCAGACTGAGAAACGGTGCGTGGTGGTGATGGGGAAGTGTAGTTTTCAGGAGGCATCCACAGACCTTCAAAGACCACAACTGGTCTATTGGCAGTTGCTGAAACATCGGGGATCTTTCTTGAGTGCAATCTATATTTCTGAAGAAAAAGAAACAAGAATGAAGAATTAATAGAAGAAAATTAGGAAAGTAGAAGTTTTGAAGACGTGGATGAACTAGGTCACTAGAACTTGGGAGCTACCTGCAGATGGCTTTTTACTTCGTCGTTGGTGAGACCATCCACCTTCATCAGTTCTCTGATCTGTTTTGGAGTAGCCACTGCATGCCGAACAATTTGCAATCACAAAGATTAAGATACAAGTTTATGGATCGTTTTCGGAAATTAAGGCTACTAAAAGAATAAAAGGGGAACTTTTCTTCTTCTCTAAATTCTGCAAACCCAGCTTTTTTTCTTCGGAGGAAAAGGAGATTTATCTAACCTTGGGCACCCCCAAGTTGCTCTTGAGCGTGGACAAAGAGGCGGTGCAGCTCCGGTGACCAGCATCGCCTCGTCTTCGTCGGTGGCTGCTGCAACTGCATGCTACGGTGCGATCCGGCCGTTGCCAGTGGAACTCCACCGAGGCGCTTAGTGCCAGAGTATCTATCGGAATGGACGTGAACCATGGCAGAAACAGGGAGTGCAGCATCCTTTGCGGTAATTGATGGCAAAGAGAGATCAGACACCGGCAGCATCGCTGTGGGCTTTGCCTCCTCCTTTGAGCTCATCGCCAACGGCGATAGGTCGCTGAAGGGAAAGAATCCACCCCCAATATTATCGTGGATTTTGAATTCTACGCAAACGTCCTCCTTCACCACACGATCTGGTCTTCCACTTCCCTTTTGTACCTCATTTGTGATGGTCTTGCCACCGAGACCACCATCATCGACCCTGTTGCTGCTAGAATTAGCGCTCCATACCTGGGCAGAGCTCGTCCAGTGCGTCTTGTCCTCGCAATCTCCTTCAACGCACTTACTCCTAATGGGTATGAATTGTTTGAAACCTTGAGCAAATCGCTCTTCCTGGCGCCGCTCCACCTCCTCCTTCAACACGTCGATGACTGTAATCCAGGAAGCATCGGCATCAGAAATCACCATCATCATTTAACAGGAAAAGTATCAACGAACACGAAGAAAAGTTGGGCACCGTCGGTAAGGAGGAGCATGCTGAGAGGGAGCTCGCGCTTAAAAACTTCGATCTTAATCCTCTCCTCCTCCAATCTCCTCAGTGACGCCTCCAACTTGGCGATGCTTCCGTCGCCGGCGGCCGCGGCCTCTTTGACGAAGCTGATCTCCGCCACGGCGCAGAGGTTGAGGTCGAGGCCGATCTCCGCCGCAGCCGATACCATATCTCACCTCCTCCTCCGCCACCGCCACCTTCCCGCCCCTATCTCTCCCTGCCGATCGCTCGATCTGCAGCTAACGAGGCGGCAGGCAGAGACGGCGAGATAGAAGGGGACGGCCATTTAAACACGTCGCGAGAGAGAGAGAGATGGAGATGGGCAAAATGGACCGGTATTAAAAGAATCGGATGCGACGAGTCGTCGCGTGTGCGTAACGTGTTACATTCAACCGAGACGCTCAGGTGGCGAACCGAAACCGATACACGGCGCCAAGATGTCATTTTCCGTGCATGAACGCCATTAAATACCCAAATCTATAACATTTAATTCAATCGTACACTCGTGAAAAAAATTAATAAAATATTTAATAAATGACATAATATTTTATATACACATATTCGATTATCACTCAGATATCATCGACGATATCCGATCACCGTCCCAAATTATATTATACCCTATGAGACATGATAAATTCGTCGAAAATTATTATTTATAAAGTGTCATGTTATTGATTGAGTTTTTTTTTAAATTTTTTATTAAACATATTATTTTTCATTAAATAAATAGGATCAGAACATACCTATAATTTTTAACTAAATTCAAATAAATTATTATATAGAGTTTCTTGCTTAAATTGGCCGGATAAAAAATATATATATATAATTAAATGAAACTACCTACACGTTATTTTTTTATTACTGATTAATGATTGGTTAAATATAGACATTGAATGCTAATCATTTTCATTAGGAGCAATAATATGCAACAAAAATTTCTAACATAAAATCTAACATGAATGACGTGTCACTTTTTATATACATATACGATTGTCACTTGGACACCAACGGCGATCTTCGGTCGCTGTCCCGAACCAAACTATAACCTAGGAGACATAGTGAACCCGTCGAGGATCACTATAATTAAAATACCACGTCATTTATGTTGAATTTCATGTTACAAATTTTTGTTGCATATCATTTTTCTAAAATGAGTTGATTGCGGGGAGGGAAAGATTCTTGGGGGAGTCAAAGGCCCAGGCTTTCCACCTCATTTTCATTAATTTTTGTTTTTTTAATTTTTGAGGACAAAAAAGTAAAACTCACAATTCAATTAAAAAATATTTAATTTACTATATTTGTGTTCGTGTTTGTAATCACGTGCACCCTAGATAATGGCGCACCGATAACGTGTTTGATAGTTTAAAATATTTATAATTTGATTTATAATTATTTTTTTCGTAAGATGAAAAATCTAAAACGTTACTTGGCACTGAGGGTTTGAGTTATAGATCATTCAGATCTATATCTAGCGTCTTAATTTGATTTGAACCCTAATTTTTCATATTTTTATTTTTTAAATATTTATTTTAATTTTAGATTAATTTTAAAAAATATTTATTTTTAATTTTAGATTTTTTTTCAATTTTATTTATCATTTTTTAATTGTATATTTTATTTTTTAAAACCTAATTAATTCTTTTTTTTCCGTATTGATTAAAAAAGTATATATTTTTTTTCTTTTGTTCATCTATCTTATGTCATTTTTTATCCTTAAAGATGAAATTCATCAATCATCATCCAATCCTCTCATGACTGTAACACACTATTGAGAGGAATTAAATTAGGTATCGAACATACCTTTATGGGAAAGAGTATTTTCACAATTTGTCAATATTCGACTTTTATTTTTTTAAATCTACCACGTAATTATTAGTTCGATTATGTCCTAGGATATTATGAAAGGATTTTTTTTCATCAATGATTTTCTTCATTTTTTCTTCCGGAATAAGAATAAAAAGTATAATGTTTTCATTCATGATGTAAAATAGTATGTTAATATTTTAAACATCAAATTAATCTTTTATTATATAAATTAAAAAATGACTATCGTACTTTTAGATGGAAAATATTTATCGTTTGCATGTTTAAATATTGAATTTTTAAAATATGAGATATTATTTGGTAGTGCGTGTTTATATATATTTTTAAAATTAAATATTTTTTTAAATAATAAATTAAGAATTAAATACACTTGATATATTAAATTTTAATTAAAATTAATAATGTTTTAAAATTAAAAATTTTATATTTTTATTAATTTAAAAAATTAATATCAAAACTTGAATATATACTTTTATTAGTAATTTTACATTTCAAAAAATAGAAAAAATATTTTTTTAAAAATTAATATTTTCTTTTAAAATATTAATAGTTTTTTTTTCCTAGGGTCTGTAAAAGAATTTAGACGCCTTGTTGTTGGGCGAAGAGTCATGCATCTTTTTGTATTTATCCTATGATGATTGGTAAGCGCATGTAAGATCAATAACTTTTATGGATTTATTCAATTAAAAAAAAAAATGGTGGAGAAGAAACACATGGTTTCATTTCCTTTGACTTCTAACTAAGTGCTGAATGACTTTGTGCGAGTTTGAAATTTATACCCTTGAATAAGCTATAAATCAGAGAAGAAAAATAAACACCATCTAAATCTTATCTTCACTTGCCTAATGCTTAACCCAACTTACTCGATTGACCTATCTAATTTATCGGGTCAATGAGTTCACATTTATCCTAACTTAAACAATTAGTATCTCTAACAACATGATTAGTTTCTACCACATGACCCATTTTCTTACTAGAGCATCCATTAATTTTAATTATGCTTCTCTGTCCACCTTGGCGACTTGTGAACTCCTAGACGGGATCTTCTGTCCTAGAGGATCCCTATCTTGCCTGTCTAACACTCGTCGACGATGGCTGGTGAGTTGTTCGTGTTGGGTTCTGAGCGCAGCGGAATATTTATAATAAAGCAAAAATCTGCTCTTAAATCATGGATCTTTTCGTGGTACATATACTTCTAAACAAAATGATGCGAAAACAAGCATAAACTGAAAACATACCTTGTAATCCTTTGCTTACTTGTGAATAATATCACGAACAGATGAGAGCCCCACGTGTGACTCCTCTAGCGGTATCCACGCGCACAAGATCACGAACTAGATGATCCGTTAGGTGCTAGCCACTTGGATCGACAGAATTCTTTCGGATGCACTACGGATCTGGAGATGTGTCTCCAACTAGAGAAGAAGTAGGCAGCCGAAGGCTTCCCGAGAGAGATAGAGAGAAATCGCACAAGAGAGACAAAGGAGAAGTGTTCTCCTCTTCTTCCAAGGGTGGATATATATAGCCTCCAAGGAAGATGAAGAGACATGACTCTTCATATTCTTCATTAATTTATCATAATTGCGACTTTTGAAATTCTCCATTAATAATCATTAATAGAGACTCTTCATCTTCTCCATTAATAATCATTAATAGAGACTCTTTATCTTCTCTATTATTGCCACAATAATTGTGACCTTTCAAATTTTACAAAGAGAATAAAAGATAAATCTACTCTCTTTTCTCTACATCAAATAAATCCATATTTGATCTTGATCCATTCTCGCTTCCGATATTTCAGAAATAATTAATAATCCAATTAATTCTTATTCAGAAATAATAAATTGATTAATTTTAGTATCCACTAAAATAATCAACTACAGATACTGTTCGCGTCTATGTGCTATGCGTGCGACCCTCTAGGTTCTATACACGAAGGCAGTGTAAATCCATACACAGACTAAGGTAACCGTCTAGCAACAATTTTTAGCCACCCAACGTGATAGAATATTAGTTATAAACTAAAACCTCCATGAACCGATTACTGTGTAATTCAATCTCTTCATCTTTATCCTACATCCCAATTAATTCGGTGCAGTATGCATCATCACCAATTAATTGTTTTACTTGATTTCCAAGATATAATAGACTCATCTTGAATGATAATCATTCCTCCCATGGCCATGGATTTCGAGTCACTAATATCTCTATCAAGCGGCCAGGATGTTAACTCCCAAATCCAAGAGAGCGATGAATCCTCTATTGACTCAACACTATTCTCTCTATGTTTTGTCATACACCCAATTACCGTATTAATCACAATCCGATTAAAGATTGCTTTTAACGGCATCAAAGTACATAACTCCACGCATAGAATATATGAAGGTCTCAAGTCAAAAGATCAGTTACACTCGTTCATTAAGACAAACTACCAATGATGCTTAATATGTGGTGTTCTCTTAAGCGGGTCGTGTCCAGTATACCTCTAAACTCAAGGCACCCCCAAGTACAACTTGGATATCCATCCCTCCGGTCTATCTTGACCTAGTCATACTTAGCGTTGATCTAGATATCTATGTCCCCTCTAGATATCTATCCGATCAAGGACGATTTTCAGAATAATATAACCATTAATCTGTGGGACTTTATCATTAATCATATACGTACAGAAAAGTAAATGATTAACGCCAAATACTTGCCTTTATTAAAATAATTATCCATAAATACATAAAAGTGTCTTGGCACATAAGTGCACATACTAACAATCTCCCACTTGCACTATTGCCAAACACTATGGATTCTCAGTCCTAGGTTCCTCACATGGGTCTCATGTTTCTGTAGAGGTAAGGCCTTGGTGAGTGGGTCTGCGATGTTCTCGCTAGTATCTACTCTGCTAACTAACACATCACCCCTCTGAACAATCTCTCTGAGGAGGTGATACTTTCTTAGCACGTGCTTGGATCGTTGGTGAGACCTTGGCTCCTTTGCTTGCGCTATAGCCGCATTATTGTCACAATATAACACAACTGGATCAATAATGCTAGGAACCACTTCAAGCTCCGCTATGAAGTTCTTGATCCACACAGCTTCCTTTGCTGCCTCCGAAGCTGCTATGTATTCGGACTCAGCTGTTGAATCTGCAACTGTCTCCTGCTTGGAGCTCCTCCAGCAGATAGCTGCACCATTCAGACAAAACACATATCCTTGTTGCGACTTCAGATCATCCCGATCTGTCTGGAAACTGGCGTCAGTATATCCTCTAACGACCAATTCCTCGTCTCCTCCAAAAACTAAGAACATGTTCTTTGTTCTTCTAAGATACTTGAGAATAGTCTTTACTGCAGTCCAATGACCCTCTCCAGGATCCGACTGATATCTACTTGTCATGCTTAAAGCATACGAGACATCTGGTCGAGTGCATATCATAGCATACATTATGGACCCTATAGCCGAAGCATAAGGTATCTTGCCCATTCTACTTCTCTCCTCTTGTGTCCTTGGACACATAGCCTTGGAGAGATGTACACCATGTGACACTGGCAAAAATCCTCTCTTGGAGTCTTGCATGCTGAATCTATTCAACATTTTGTCAATATATGTACCTTGACTCAACCCTATTAACCTTCTTTGTCTATCTCGGTATATTCTAATACCTAAGACATATGTTGCATCCCCAAGATCTTTCATCGAAAAACACTCTCCCAGCCAATTCTTGGTAGATTCTAGGCTTGGAATATCATTTCCTATGAGAAGTATATCATCAACATACAATATTAGGAACATAATCTTGCTCCCACTAACCTTCTTGTAAACGCAAAGTTCTTCTGGATTCTTGACAAAGGAAAAATCCTTAATTGCTTCGTCAAATCGCAGATTCCAACTCCGAGATGGTTGCTTTAGTCCATAAATGGATTTCTTGAGCTTACATAATTTATTGGCATTCTTAGATGTTATAAAACCGGGAGGTTGTGTCATATATACTTCCTCCTGTAACCTTCCATTTAGAAAAGCAGTTTTAACATCCATTTGCCAAATTTCATAATCCTTGTAAGCTGCTATAGCTAGCAAAATCCTAATGGACTTAAGCATTGCAACGGGCGAGAATGTTTCATCATAGTCAATTCCTTGACGTTGATTGAAATCCTTTGCCACAAGCCTTGCTTTATAGGTACTTACGTTCCCATCCATGTCAATCTTCTTCTTGAAGATCCACTTGCACCCTATGGGTTTTACCCCAACTGGCACATCAACCAACTCCCAAACTTGGTTGGCATACATGGAGTCCATTTCAGATTTCATGGCTTCTAGCCATTTCTCAGAATCATTTGAAGTAATTGATGTTGGTGCAGAATGCACCTAAGTCAAACCCGTGTTTTGATAATGGCAACATAGGTCAAAAGTTAAGTCCTTCTTGTTTTTTAACAAGTTAATCTAGTGTGCAGGAAAAGCCCTAGTGAAGGACTGCTAGGCACTGGCAAAGGAATGCCAGGAAAGAAAGCCCTAGCAAAGGATTACTAGGCAACTGGCGAAGGACTGCCAGTATCAAGCCCTAGCGAAGGACTGCTAGGCAACTGGCGAAGGACTGCCAGTTTACATGACCTGACAAAGGACCGTCAGGCAAAAGTCCAACCAGAGGAACGGTTGGCATCAGGTAAATTCTCCCGAGAGGAGTAGGTGAGGACGCGTTCCCCGTCGAGGGAACAGTAGGCGTCGGTTCGACCTAGGGCTCCATTTTGGAGACCAAAGTCAGAACCAAGACAGCTAAGGCTGTATAAATCTAATAAATTATTATGTTATTGTGTTTTGGACTAACCCTGGATGCAAGACCGAAGGAACGTGTGTCTGCAGCTCAGAAAGCCTCAAAGGAGAGAGGCAGTAGCTGAGTAGGGCGCCCGGAGCGTCCCGGGCGCCCCCAAGGTGCATACAAAACAAGTAACAAGAAAAATGGTTCGAATACATATTGGGCCGGGCGCCCCCGTGCTCCCGGGCGCTCCCGCTGCTCCCGGGCGCCCCCTGCGCTGCGGGCGCCCCCATGCGCATACATCAGACCGAACCCCTCGAAGCCAAGCGAAACCAAAGGATAGAGTTTGACCCGGTCAATCCGGGCGCCCCGAGTGCTGCGGGTGCCCCGGTCAAAGCGGATCCAGAGGATCAGACGCGACCGAGACTTTGGCGGATCGAAGGCCACGTGGGGGGCGCCCCCGACATCCTGGGCGCCCCCAGGCCCTATATAAGGGACCTTCGACCAAGGATTCAAGAAGAACTGTTCTCTCAACGCCCCAACGATCTTCTACGCTCGTGCCTTGCTCCGGAAACACTCCAACTCGAGCCGACGACGTCCCGCTGCCCCGAACAAGTCAAACCACTCTGGACGTCGGTAACGAAGATCGAAATTTTAATATTATTATTGCACTTATTTGTAATCAAATCTTTGTAAACAATTCTGCGCATATATAGAATTGCCCAAAGTAAACGGTCAACGACCGTGGGCCTTGGAGTAGGAGTCGACACAGGCTCCGAACCAAGTAAATCGACTGTGTCTGTGTGCTGTTTATTTTATTTCCGCTGCGTACTTACTCTTACTTAAAATCCGAACGATTTCCGATATTCACCCCCCCTCTATCGGTTTTCTCGATCCAACAAGTGGTATCAGAGCGGGGAAGTTCAAACTTGGTGCAACCACCAGTTTGAAAACTTTTTTTTCGGATTTTCTTTATTATTTTCGATTTTTTTTTAATATTTTCTTTTGTACGAATTTTTTTCATGAATCGAGGTTGGTGCAACACCCCTCGATATTTTATTTCCCTTATCCAGCACTACTAATCCAAGACCCAGTCTTGGAAAATTTGTTTTTCTGTTAGTTTTTTTTACAGATTAAAATGGCCATGCAAGAGGGATTCAGCACCGCCAGACCTCCACTTTTCAGTGGAGAAGACTTTTCTTACTGGAAAAGTCGTATGGAGGTCCACCTGAAAACTCAGGTGGATATGTGGATCATCATCCAGTCCGGTCTGGAGATCCCCAAAGACGCTGAAGGAAAACCACAAAGCTACTCCGAATGGGACAACTACCTTAAACGCAAGATAGAAGCCGACGCAAAAGCAACTCAAACCCTACAATGCGGGCTGACAAAGGAAGAGCTGGACCGCGTGGGCCCCTTCAACAGTGCAAAGGAGCTGTGGACAAAACTGATCGAGCTGCACGAAGGGACTTCAGATACTCGGATCAGTAAGAGGGATTTGCTACTGAACAAACTCTACACCATCAAAATGGCCGACAACGAAACAGCAGCCCAGCTCCACGCACGAATCCAAGAGGTAATGAACGGTCTTCACACAATAGGTCACAAGGTTGAAAACCATGACCTAATAAGGTATACTCTAAACGCCTTCCCTAGAAACACCTTGTGGGCATCTATGGTAGATGCATACAAGGTCTCTAGGGATCTTTCTAAAATAAAATTAGATGAATTGTTTTCCGAACTTGAACTGCACGAACAAACTAACACCAATATAGTCGAGAAAGGTATTGCTTTCGTTGCAGGTAAAACTGGAAGGACAACGAAGAAGAAGCCTGAACCCGAACCTGAGTCTAACTCAGACTCAGACTCAGAAGATGAAGATGGAGAACAAACTAAGCTGGTCCGGCTCGCTCGAAACTACTACAAGGAGCTGAAGAACCGAACCAACAAACGGAAAACCGGCCGAAGAAAGGACGAACCAGCTGAACCCTCAAACAAGCCTAATGTGACCTGCTACGAGTGCAAGAAAAAGGGCCACTACAAGTCAGAGTGCCCTAACCTAAAGGAGACAAAAAGGACGAGAAGAAAGAAGGCACTGCAAGCAACCTGGGACGAGTCTTACTCAGAAGAAGAAGAAGAGGCACCCCAGTCCAACCTCCTAGCTCTGACTGCCTCAGAAGAAGTCGAAACCAAATCTGAATCAGAACAAGAAGACGGCGAGCTGACCTTTACAGAAAACGGCGAAATTAAGGTAACAGGTTTTAATAGATCGCAATTAAGTGAATTAATTTCCTTTCTTTCTCGAGATTTGGCAAAAGCCAAACTCCGAGTCGAATCCCTCCGACAGGAAGTAAAACTCCTGAAAGAGGGAGCTGACTCTAAATCCTTAACCGAGAAGGTTCAGGAAGGAACTCCTACTCAAGTTGAAAAACTTGAAAAGGAGAACTCCTCCCTGAAAACTCAGGTTAAGGATCTTAGATCAGCAATAGAACGATTTACATCTGGTTCCAAGGGTCTTGACATGATCCTTGGAAAACAGAAATCAGTTCTAAATCGATCCGGACTAGGCTATAGAACCAAATCCCGGCAAAGATCTTACTTTGCTGTACTGAATCAGTCCAGAGGTAAAATTCAGGCATGGGTACCTAAACTATACCTGAACAAACCAACTGTATCAAATCAGTATTGGATTACCAAGGACAAGATTCACATCCTGCCTAACCATCACCGTGGCTTTAGTCCAGGGGGAGCCAAACTGAAAACTATATTCATTATTAGATAAATTTTCTTTTGATTGTTTACCTGTTGATTTAATTTCTGCAATTTACCATGCTTAGACTTAGGATAGTTTAAGGACCAAACAAACTTAACTGAAACTTGAAAACATAGTATTGGGTGGAGGTGAGATGATAGTACGTTGGGGAAACCAATTCTAATAAGATCAAGTTTACTTGGTCTCTTTAGACTGGTGAAACCAGCCGAAGCTACCGATCCAAAATCCAAACTAGTTAGACCAGAAATTTTTCAAAGAATAGTTTTGAAAATGAAATTTAATTAAAAGGCTTTGTCAAGGAAAGGGTGGATGATCCCATAAGGCTTCGGCCAAAGAAGGCCTAGTGCCTCGCCAAGACCTGGAAGCCAATTTTTGAAATTCAAATTCAAATTAATTTTTGTCAAATTCGAATCTAACACAAAATTTCAGCTAAGTGTAGATTTAAACATCTTTTCAAAAATTTCAAAATTAATTAAGTCTTCAAAATTTAATTGTCTTCAAAATTAATCAAAATTTTCAAAATAATTTAACTATCAAAACCTGTCTCACAAAACCTATAAGGTTAACGTGATTGAAAACCCTAGACTGGGTGAGATAGTAGGATTAAGACTCAATTGGAAATTCTGTTAATACCTATACGATGAGATAATCTTGTATTTGTCAAACCAAAGTAAACGAGGTCAAAACATGATTAACGCAGTCAAACCACAGTCAAAACCGTCAAATCAATTCAAACCATGGTCAAAAGTAGACAAGACAAAAATTTGACTATACCTACCCTATTCAGGGCGCCCGGAACCACGCGGGCGCCCCCATCAACTCCAACGCAGCAAAAGCTGCAAAAGCACTCTGTTGAGGGCGCCCGGGCTGTCCCGGGCCCCCCCATCAGCCAAAAGCTGCTGCCCCTGGTAGCAGTTACTGACCTGGGCGCCCGGAAGCTCTCGGGCGCCCCATGGGTCTGCCTATAAAAGGCACCCAAACCTCTTTCACTTCCCACACCAAAATCAACCTTCTTCCTCACTTCTTTCTCTTCAAGAAGACCTTGCAAGTCCTCATCATCAACTATGCCTCCCCGAACCGTCCGGTATGATTATTAATTATTTTTATTGCATTTAAATTTATTTCATGCAATATCTTTATTCTTTCCTTTGACTCCCTTAACTTCGAAGACGCCGACCGAACCCGGCCAACCCCGGTGCCCAACCTAGTCCCGACCCGAGATTTCCTAACCTAGAGTTATGTAATAGGTTCGCACAAACAATCTACAAGCCTATTAAAACGAGTTATCTCAATAGACACTTTTTTACCCAATCATGTCCTGTCACCATGAACATCATCAATTTCTATCAATTGGATAATCTCGTCTTTTGCACACATACCATAAATAAACCCTATGTGCAGAGTTTTACAATAATATTATTCGACAAGATAATCTTATGTTTCACACCACTGTCCAAGGGATTCCTTTAACCATCACCCCTACTCTGTTAAACCGCTTCCTAGGACTGCGACCCTCACAGTCCACATTCTGCTGTTATCCTCCTAGGAACCCCCCATTTGATCCCCCCTACTCAGATATTACCCTAGATACCATTCACTCCTATTTTTTTAGGGCAGACCTCCCCGCAAACAGACGCTTCCTAGCTGTTGAACTTCAGGCCCAGAACTATGCCTTGTATAGAGTTCTGGTCCACTGCATCCTACCACTCTCTACCCGAGACCTAGGGACTATGAGACCCTTTCATGCTTTCCTTCTTTATGCCCTAGTCCACCACCTTGACATAGACATTGGACTCCATATGTTTCATACCATTCTGTATGCGTCCAGAGTCACGACCCAGGGACGAGTACGCACACCATACTGCCACATCATCACGCCCCTCCTTCATCACCACGGTCGTGACGTAACCTTGGGTGAAATAACCACTATGACCGACTTTGACGAAATCGGATTTAGGAACTTCTCCTTAGCGGGTCTAGAGGTGTCGGCCACCGGGGTTCTTAGTTGGCGACGACAGCAGGCTGGAGCACCAGTCGACTTAGACGAGGAGGTTGAAGTCGACGTCGGAGATCTAGCAGCAGCAGCCCGAGCGCACATAGATGAGCCCGCTCCACCGACACTTTACGATCGAGTGACTCAGCTAGAGACCCGCGTACAGAGCCTCCGAGAGGAAGTGGAGGCCAATCACGCTGAAGAAATGGAGACAAATCTGGGCTACTACAACAGTTACATGAGTGCCCTTCGAGCCAAGAGGGAGGCCAGAGAGGCAGAGTATCATGAGATGATGACCCTATTTCGATCCTGGTAGCCAGGCTCTTCCGATCATCCCGGTCCTTCGTCTTAGATTCACTTAGTACTGTACCTATTTGACTGCCCCTACTCAGTAGGGTTGACTTGGGTTTGACTGTATTTGAACCTTGATTATCTGCTTTAGTTTCTGTTGACCAGTTTATGAGTACTTGTTCTTTTTGCAGTTAGGATTGTGCTGTGTAGAATAGAGTATCTCAAATTTTTTACTGCTCTACTTGATTTCAAAAATCAGTTTTCTAAAAATAGATTTTGAAAAACTGTTTTACTTAATTTCAAAATCAGTTTTCACTTTTTACTTAGTTTTATTGCAAAACTACCCCCTTTAAAAAATTAGGGTTTTTTCGAAAATGGACTTAGCCTAGGCCTAACCCTAGAACTGCATGCACCTATAGACTTAGAAGCCAGCATCTCACAAGCACCTTAGGGTACTTTTGATTGATAACCTAGAAAGGGTTGAGATGCTTAGGTCTTTGCCTTAATTCAAGATGCTTTAAGTCAGTGCATCTGCAGTAATTGGGGCACTAAATACAACTTAAACAACAATCGAGTTAAGTGTCAAGTTTAGAAAATCTAACTTGAACAGAAACACTTAACTTGACTAACCTTAGCAAAAACTACTGTTTATAACAGTTAGCAAGTAGCTAATTGGGTTAGACAGGTCCCTACAGAGAAAATTAATTGATTAAGTGTAAATCTAATTATGAATTAGTTAAGTACAGCAAATTCTTATTATGCAATCATATTTATCTTGTTTTGATATATGACAAAGGGGGAGAGATAGGAAAGAGAAAAATTACTTTTTCTAAATTTTTCCTTTATTCAAAAAGATTCAAAAATATACTTATTCAAAAGCTTAAAAATATACTTTAGCTTAAACTTTTTGAAGAAGTACCTAAAATTTCTTAAAGCTTTCAAAATATTGCTAAGTATTCTAGCTTCAAAATTTTTCTTAAAGCTTTCAAAATATTGCTAAGTACTCTAGCTTCAAAATTTTTCTTAAAGCTTTCAAAATATTGCTAAGTACTCTAGCTTCAAAAAATTTTTCTTAAAGCTTTCAAAATATTGCTATGTACTCTAGCTTCAAAATTTTTCAAGCTTTCAAAATATTGCTAAATACTCTAGCTTCAAAATTTTTCAAGCTTTCAAAATATTGCTAAGTACTCTAGCTTCAAAATTTTTCAAGCTTTCAAAATATTGCTAAGTACTCTAGTTTCAAAATTTCTTAAAGCTTTCAAAATGTTGCTAAGATTTTTTTACTCAAGCTTCCTTTTATTAAAGCTTTCAAAATATTGCTAAGTACTCAAGCCTCAAAATTTTTATTCAAAGCTTTCAAAATTTTGCTAAGTATTCTAGCATTTCAAAAGTTTCTTACTTAAGCTTGTCAAAATTTTTTAGGCACTCTAAAGCTTAAGTTTTTCAAAACTGTATTAAAACTGAAATTCTTACTTAAGCTAACATTTTCAAAAAAAAGGTTTTCAAAATACAAGTAAAGTTTTTTTAACCCCACGAATTTTTGAAAAATCTAGGGGGAGATGCCTTCCAGGGGGAGGGAACAAAAGTTTTTCATGTTTTGCTTAAACTTAACTTTTTGAACTAGGGTTGCCATAAATCAAAAAGGAGGAGATTGTTGGTGCAGAATGCACCTAAGTCAAACCCGTGTTTTGATAATGGCAACATAGGTCAAAAGTTAAGTCCTTCTTGTTTTCTAACAAGTTAATCTAGTGTGCAGGAAAAGCCCTAGTGAAGGACTGCTAGGCACTGGCAAAGGAATGCTAGGAAAGAAAGCCCTAGCAAAGGATTACTAGGCAACTGGCGAAGGACTGCCAGTATCATGCCCTAGCGAAGGACTTCTAGGCACCAGGCGAAGGACAGCCTGAGATTGAAGCCCTAGCGAAGGACTGCTAGGCAACTGGCGAAGGACTGCCAGTTTACAAGACCTGACAAAGGACCGTCAGGCAAAAGTCCAACCAGAGGAACGGTTGGCATTAGGTAAATTCTCCCGAGAGGAGTAGGTGAGAACGCGTTCCCCGTCGAGGGAACAGTAGGCGTCGGTTCGACCTAGGGCTCCATTTTGGAGACTAAAGTCAGAACCAAGACAGCTAAGGCTGTATAAATCTAATAAATTATTATGTTATTGTGTTTTGGACTAACCCTGGATGCAGGACCGAAGGAACGTGTGTCTGCAGCTCAGAAAGCCTCAAAGGAGAGAGGCAGTAGCTGAGTAGGGCACCCGGAGCGTCCCGGGAGCCCCAAGGTGCATACAAAACAAGTAACAAGAAAAATGGTTCGAATACATACTGGGCCGGGCGCCCCCGTGCTCCCGGGCGCCCCCTGCGCTGCGGGCGCCCCCATGCGCATACATCGGACCGAACCCCTCGAAGCCAAGCGAAGCCAAGCGAAGCCAAATGATAGAGTTTGACCCGGTCAATCCGGGCGCCCCGAGCGCTGCGGGCGACCGCTCGGGGCGCCCCGGTCAAAGCGGATCCAGAGGATCAGACGCGACCGAGACTTTGGTGGATCGAAGGCTACGTGGGGGGCGCCCCCGACATCCCGGGCGCCCCCAGGCCCTATATATGGGACCTTCGACCAAGGCTTCAAGAAGAACTGTTCTCTCAACGCCCCTACGATCTTCTACGCTCGTGCCTTGCTCCGGAAACACTCCAACTCGAGCCGACGACGTCCCGCTGCCCCGAACAAGTCAAATCACTCCGGACGTCGGTAACGAAGATCGAAATTTTAATATTATTATTGAACTTATTTGTAATCAAATCTTTGTAAACAATTCTGCGCGTATATAGAAGAGCCCAAAGTAAACGGCCAACGACCGTGGGCCTTGGAGTAGGAGTCGACACAGGCTCCGAACCAAGTAAATCGACTGTGTATGTGTGCTGTTTATTTTATTTCCGCTGCGTACTTACTCTTACTTAAAATCCGAACGATTTCCGATATTCACCCCCCCTCTATCGGTTTTCTCGATCCAACAATTGCTTCCTCGTAAGTCGACGGTTCATCTTCCTCGATGAGTAGCACTTCCTCATCTTGGGTTACCAACCAACCATATCTATCTGGTTGTCGGTGTATTCTTGTAGACTTACGTTGATCTCGCATTTCTGGATCAGTCTCGGATAAAGGAGACACTTGTACTTGTGGTACTGTCTCTTCGTCCAACTGTTCATCTTCCAACCTGTTTGTAGAGTCTGTAATTTCTTCAAGACATTCTTTACTCCCACTACTTTCTTTAGATATAAACTCTCTTTCCAAGAAAGTGGCATATCGAGCAACAATAACTTTGTGCTCACTTGGGAGATAAAATTGATATCCCATTGTAGCCTTGGGATAACCTACAAACATGCACTTTATGGATCTTGCTGCAAGCTTATTAGAATTTTCATTCTTCACATAAACATCACAACCCCATATCTTAAGATAAGACAAATTTGGTTTCTTTCCAAACCATAATTCATAAGGAGTCTTGTCTACTGCCTTGGTTGGAACTCGGTTAAGTATGTATGCCGATGTTTCTAAGGCATAGCCCCAGAACGACATTGGAAGACTTGCATGACTCATCATTGATCTAACCATTTCCATGAGTGTACGATTTCTCCTTTCCGAAACACCATTCCACTCCGGCGTTCTAGGAGGTGTAAGTTGGGAAACTATGCCACACTCTTTTAGGTAATCAATGAACTCTTGGCTTAGATACTCGCCACCTCGATCACTTCGAAGAGCTTTAATCTTCTTGCCACTTTGATTTTCTACCTCGTTCTTGAACTCCTTGAACTTATCTAGAGTTTCAGACTTATGCCTCATTAAGTAGATATATCCATATCTGCTTAAATCATCAGTAAAAGTCACGAAGTAGGTATAAGCTCCTCTAGCCTGAACTTGCAATGGACAACACACATCACTATGTATGAGTTCTAATAGTTCCTTTGCCCGTTCACCTATCTTGGTGAAAGGTTTCTTGGTCATTTTACCTTGTAAATGTTGGTGCAGGAAGCACCATATCGAACCTTGTTTTGATATTGGCAAAAGATTCAAAGTTAAGTATTGTGTGTGATCTAATGTTGTTACTCAAGTGTGCAGGAAAAGTCCTAGCGAAGGGCTGCTAGGCACCTGGCGAAGGGCTGCCAGGAAACAAAGTCCTAGCGAAGGGCTACTAGGCACCTGGCGAAGGGCTGCCAGAAGACAAAGCCCTAGCGAAGGACTGCTAGGCAACTGGCGAAGGACTGCCAGTATCTAAGCCCTAGAGAAGGACTGCTAGGCAACTGGCGAAGGACTGCCAATATCAAAGCCCTAGCGAAGGACTGCTAGGCAACTGGCGAAGGACTGCCAGTATCCAAGACCTGGCAAAGGACCGTCAGGCAAAAGTCCAACCAAAGGAACGGTTGGCATCAGGTAAATTCTCCCGAGAGGATTAGGTGAGGACGCGTTCCCCGTTGAGGGAACAGTAGGCGTCCGTTCGACCTAGACTTGGTTCGAGAAATTGGGCATGAAGACCTGACTGGGGGTTGGTCATCGAAGACCTGATTCGGAAGATCGGGCAGAAGACTTAGCTGAGCGAGGACAACGGACAGAAGTAGGCACTGGTCGAGATATGGACGTCTCGAGATCCGGAAGCTTCGGAGGCCGAGAAAAAGTCCAACCGGAGGTGCAGCTTGGCAAAAGGTAACTTCTCCAGAGTGTAGTAGGTGAGGATGCGTTCCCCAGAATTGGGAACAGTAGGCGTCGGTTCGACATAGGATTTCATTTTGAAATCCAAAGTCAGGATCGGACAGCTCCGGTTGTCAAATATGCATTCCATTTTATATATTTTACCTGTTATTTGTATTTCGGACAAACCTTGTATTGCAGATAAAGATATTCCACATCAGCAGCTTTCGAGGCGCCCGAGAGGTCTTAGGTGCCCAAGAGGTTAGGCGCCTGAGAGGTCTCGGGCACCCAAGTATACAGGCTCCCGAGAGGTCTTGGGCACCCCACAGCGAAAAACCCAGCCTGGGCAAGGCTGAGTTGGCGACTGCTGAATGGACGCACCATGTTATCAACATAGTGTTAGTAATATGAGAGAAGTGTCCTAAGGCAATCGCCTTATGATTGTAAACATTTATTTTAATAAATGAATATTCACTATTTGAGTATACATGTCTGTGTATTTGATTGGGATCTTAAACTCATTTACTGAATATCCGCAATACAATTCACAGCATGAGAGAATTTGTGATGAATTCACAACTAGTGATTATCTCTACATGTGCAATTGTGAAGTATTGAAATTGTCCCTAGTCGATGAATTGATAAATACGGACACTATCAATTCTGTTGAGACTAGCATGGGTTATTCTCTAATCAGCTGATTCTCACTGGCTGGTGACATTGGGATGTCCGGAGATAAACATGAATGCTAGTTAAGGGAACTAGTTCATTGGAGTGACTAGCTGTAAAATTTCATATGGTAATCTACATATAGATATGTCAATGAAGTTCTTACTGCAGCTTAAGTGCGATGTCCCTTTGACTTGTGGTGTTCAAGTCATCTTGGTCATGGAGACTTATACTTTGACATCTTAAGCAAGCATCTCTAAGGAGGTGTGGACCCAGGATGGTTGGGTATAAGCCAAAGTGCCCGAAGATGTTTGAACAGCCTACAAAGGATTCACCACTCCTTGCGAGGAGATGTATACCCAAGGCCTATCGTCGGATTGTTACTCGAAGCTTCTGGCCAGAGCATCACATGTTCCGAGTATGAATCTCTCAGAAACATGAGAGTAACTAGAATCCGTTGGACGAGAAAGACATTACTTGGACTAGGTGTGACGTAGTCAGCCTAGTGGGGACTGACACACATAGACCGTGTCCTGAATCAAGTGGGTATAAGATGGTGAAGGGAATGGGGCACGATTCATTAGAGCTGCTGAAGGGTTTCAGAATTATATCTGAGGTCAACCGTTGATCTTTCGATTAATTAGGGGTCATGATGTACTACTAGGTGCCACTCATGATCGTTCTATAATTGGTTGATTATAGACGGCCAACATAAATCGAAAGCCTATTTAGTCATACGTACTATGAGTAATCCGAGGGATTTAAAATGAGTTGAAAATTGGATTTTCCAATCAAGAGAGATAAGGCGAATCTGAATTTATCAGAGACGCATTGGAAGCTTAAAATGACTAAGTCTTTTGAAGACTTAATGGACGAATTAGATGAGTTTAATTCGTGAGGAAGAGGCCTTGGTTTGGCCGGCCAAAGAGGGTTCCCACCCTCTTTGGTTTGGCCGGCCACAATAAAAAGGGAAACCAAATTGTTTGGTTTAAATTATAAAATAAATCAAGCGTGATTTGTTTTATAAAATTATGGATAAAGAAATTTATATAAAGAAATTTATATAGAAATTTATTCTTTTTATGGAAATTAAAATGAAACATGGATTGGTTTATTTTATTTTATAAAATCAATTATGAATTGATTTTTCCATGATAAGAAAAATTTGTATATTAAATTTCTTGTAAAATTTTATTCCATAATAAAAGGGGAGACATGGTTGTTTTTATTATAAATTAAGTTATAATAAAAACTTGGCATAACGGAATAATTCATAGAAAAATTTATAAGATAAATTTCTTATGAAAAAATTTATTCCGTTAAAAAGGAGACTTGGCGATAAAGAGGCTACTATATAAAGGTGCATAGGCAAGGCTTGGAATTTAATTCAAGTGATCAAGGATTCTTGCCTAGCCTCCTTTCCTCTCCTTCTCTCCCTCTCCCTCCTCAAGTGGGCGCCGGCCCTAGAGGTTCCCCCTAGGGTTGCCGTGAGCCATCTCCACCAAGAAGGTGCTGAAGAAGAAGAAGAAGCGGATCGCGACTCCTTCCTTCCTCCCGGAATCCGGATTCCATTCTTCGTTTGGTGGTTAGCTTTCATCTCTCTCTCTTGATATTCTTGTCGTGCCTTTGGAGAATCTAGTAGTTCTTGTCGGCACGAAACTCGTGGCTTTGTGAAGTCATCTCGAAGAGAACTCGGCGTGGACGCGAATAGAGGCGGAGCTTCCAAGGGACGATACGGTTGGATCTCGTCCCTTTCTATGAGTTACGCGAGGTATTAAGTAAATTAGTTTACTTTCTACAAAATTTTAAATGTATGATCATGTCTCCACAACATAAGGTTGCATGCTAGATACGTGGTTAAAATAATTTGAGAAATTATTTATGCTAAATCTTCCGCTGCACGTAATTAAATTTTAAAATTACGAACCCGTATCCATGTCAACATGCACCCGGTCCCAACACATAGGTGCCCCAGAGCACTCAGGCGCCCGAGAGAGGATAACATTTGGCTTTGTAACGGATCATGATGCGGCTGAAGCGCTGACGTGGGGGCACCCCTATGAGTACTCGGGCGCCTGAGTGCCTATATATAAGGGGTTTTGAGCCTCAGTATTCAATATCAACTTTTCATCAATTCCAACGCTCTCTGTGCTCAAGTTTACTGCGTCGAAATGACCCGAGATCAATGACACGCTACTCCGACGACAAAACACCCTCTTTTCTTTTTCAATCAAGTGTTGTCAGTATAATTTACTTTTTTATTCTGTACTTAAACTTACATATGTAAGTACCCCAAGTAGATTTTGATGTGGTTAACCTAGTCAACTTAGGTCCTGTTGTGTTTTAATCCCTGTGTCTAATTGTGCAGGAGCTTAGGAGTGCAGGAAATTGTGTGGAAGATGCAGCGGTCGAGAAGGATGGCACGGGAAAGGAGCCGACGGGCTCGGTGGATCTAAGGGACATGGAGGTCTATGGAAGAGTACATCAGTGGAGCGAGAAGGATGCGTGCGATATCCGAGGGATGAGAAGCCTAGTAGAAGCACGTTCGAGGAGAAGGCCGGAGGAGGATTCGGGTGAGCTCGATTTTGGAAGGCCCGAAATCACCCATGAAATGCTACGGGAGGTTGGTTAGCATTGGGTTGACTCAAACTCACTTGGGCGCCCATGAATGCGGGTGCCCCTATTCCCGGGCACCCCTATGCAAACAGGCGCTCGAGATGTGAAAAATATCCAAACTTAGCTGTTTGCGAATGTTGTGCATTAGATAACACTCAAGCCACGTGTCAGGCGCCCTCAAGCACTCGGGCGCCCCAATAGTGCCACGCCAACATTCAGATAGAGTTGATCGAGGCTATAAATTGGACCCTAGAGCTCAGTTCTAAATCATCCATCTACGGTAAACGAATTCCTTATAGTCTTTTTTGTTTTCTGATCTTTTTATCATGTAAGAGGCTTCTACGCCCGAAGGAGTTATTCAGGAGATCTGCATTTTATTTTGCCTTGGATTAACAACCTCTCAGGTTGCAAACCAAGTAATTCTGGTTGTCTCTTTCTTTTTGTTTTGTTTAAATCTTTTAATGTTTATTTTGTTTGAACTAACTTTCATCTTTGTTTAGCGAAAATAAAAGATAGTGTTTTTATTTTCAGGGGCAATTCACCCCCTCTTGCCAACCGACGATCGTCTTCAACATATTCTATAACATTTCTGCAACTTATAGAATTTCCCAATATAAAACGGTCAAGAACCGTGGGCCTTGGAGTAGAAGCCGTCACAGATTCCGAACCAAGTAAAGACAAAGTTGTTAGCATTATTTTGACTTGATTTCTTTATTTCCACTACATTTACTCTCTTGAATCCGAAAACTTCAAATGAATATTTACCCCCCTCTATCGATCTTATTGATCCCACAGTCTTCTTCCTTTGGCTCTCGTCCCTCGGATGCCTTCACTCCGTTTCTCCTTATGTATGGTTCACCAAGTCCTGTACGACTCAATCACACATATCAAACCAATATGAAATCCTAATGTAATCATATTGACACACACATCAAAATCCATGATTGCACCGATCAAATTTGGGTTGATTGCAGCAACAATCTCCTCCTTTTTGATGTGTGGTAATATGTTTAAGTTAGACATAAATGACAATTTAAAAATTAACAGCATAATATAACATAAAGATTGAAAACATCCAAGCTCCCCCCTTAATCTAGCTCTATCACATAATTTTCAAATTTAGCATAAAAATAAGTTAAACCAATGTTCTAACGTAAACCTACTATTTCTCCCTCTTTGACATCATCAAAAAGATTGTACCAATCAACTTTGACCAATGGCATCAAGGTAAAACACGATGAGTTTTAATTCTGAAAACCAAACAAAAATCAGAAAATTAGAGTATCAGTCAACTGAGACAGATATTAGTCAACTGACCTCAACAAAATAACCCCACAGAGTTATCAGCCGACTAGTCCTCTGCACCAGTCAACTGATACAAAACTGCTCCAAATTTCAGCCATCTGAGCCGAATTTCAGATATGCATTAAAAATTTTAAAAAATTCAAAAAATCATGAAATTTTACAAACATATTTCTTGAATTATTCTTCAATAAGAAAAAAATTTATGTTTTCATGAAAAAATAAAATATTTTTGAATTTTTTTTTATCAAAACTCAAAACCTTGAAAAATCTTTAATTTTGTATCAAGTTTAAACCCTAGTTTTAAAACTAAATATTTTTCAAATCACTACACCAACAGATAAAACATAGAATTATTTTTAAAATATTTAAAATGTCCAACCAAGATCTATGGGCAAGATGTTCATTAATTAAACATTTACTTTTCCATAGATGATCTATTATTACTAAATTGATACATCTAATAACTCATCAACATGTTATAAGCATAAGTGAAATATTTGTATCATCCTAACATCGCATATGTATAAATAAAAATAAAAAATCAAGTCATTATGAAATGAAATGAATGTAAATTCTACTTAGCCCATTTGATATTTAATATTATTTGGCGAAGTGCTCTCCCTTAATATACCAAGTCAACTATTTTTTCAAAAATTTAAATTTTAACATACATGATTGACTTATTCTTAAATCCTTTAATCCTTGAGGATTGACTTGGTATCCAATAGAAATACTTCCTAATTGGGTTGACCAAGTGTTCAGGTAGTTTGGCTAACAGTGGGTCAGGAAATATTGAATGGTGATGTGGGTGGGGGTTTCCGAAGAATACAAATAACCTCCGATTTTTTTAAGATTTGGCGAGCATCTGGAATAACTAATGAATTACAACTTTATTGTACCGCCATTGGAGCATTGGTCTTTGCATCGTTAATGCTTTTTGCTGGTTGGTTCCATTATTATAAAGCCGCCCCAAAATTGGCTTGGTTCCAAGATATGAAATCCATGTTAAATCACCACTAAGTCGGGTTATTAGGACTTGGGTCTCTTTCTTGGGCGGGACACCAAATTCATGTATCTTTACCGATTAACCAATTTCTCGACGCTAGAGTTGATCCTAAAGAAATACCACTTCCTCGTGAATTTATCTTAAATTGAAACTTTTTGGCTCAACTTTATCCTTATTTTGCCGAGGGAGCAACCCCCTTTTTCACCTTGAATCGGTCAAAATATGCAGAATTTCTGACTTTTCGTGGAGAATTAGACCCAATAACAAGTGGTCTATGGCTGACCGATATTGCACACCATCATTTAGCTATTACTATTCTTTTCCTGATTGCAGGTTATATGTATAGAACTAACTGGGGCATTGGTCATGACCTTAAAGACATTTTAGAGGCTCATAAAGGTCTATTTATAGGACAAGTCCATAAGGGACTATGAAATCCTAACAACATCGTGACATGCTCAATTATCTCTTAACCTCGCTATGTTAGGTTCTTTAACCATTGTTGTAGCTCACCATATGTATTCCATGCTCTCCCGAAAAATATGTTTTTTACCGACGCACAAAGAAAATATTTTGCTGCAAATGAACAAGATAGTGAGGAATCGTCCATATGTAGGATCATAATTATTGATACGAGTCTTTTCCACATAAAAACAGAATCTTTTGTTACAATAGAACCAGAAGCGATTTGGATCATTCAAGAATCGAAGTGGATTTGCTTTATAAAAAGAAGATATCAATTAACTTCTATAAAATGGTTTCACGGAATTCAGCCAATTGTCTCAATCATGGAATATCATTGATAAATAGGAATCCATGTTATCAAAGGATTTCCTATGATTATTTCTAGTATGGAATGAGTCAATCACCCACTGTGGTATCTTTTTGAAGAAAAATGTTAATCTTGTTCCTCCATTGATCAAGGATTTCGGTCTTTTTGGAAGTATCATGATCATCCAATAAGAAGGGTTTCAATTTATTCTAATGAACGATTTAAAAACCTATTGATTCTAAGAATTGATTGCGGAGTTGATCATTCGGACCTTTCAATTCATAGATGTGGATCTCGGACCTATGAATGGGGCTATGTACTTACCTAGCTACTAGAACTGGCACTGGATTACTGGCATTCTCAAAGGGCAGCAATTGGCTCGAGAAGAAAAGCAACTATCCTTTATTTAAATATTCCTGCTTCAATGGGGCTAGGAGGTTGAAAATGAGATTCTTGCCTAAGACTATTCTCGCCTAAAGGATAAGCTATATATAATATAAGTCTGACTCCAAAGAGAACATATGATGATTGATTTAAGCTCAAAGCTACTGCTTCTGTTCTTTTAAGAGCAAGCATATTAGTCAAAAAATCAAATCCATCTCATCTATTTTCTTTCCTCAGCCCCTCAGGAATGAATGAAAGGTCAAACCCTTGGGTAGATTATCTAAGCTCTAAGCTGGTCAATAGAAGCTCTAAGGCGGGCTATAAGATAAAGACTCAAAGGAAAGAGAAAGATCAAGAGATGGAAAGAGAAGAAAGAGTGAATGCACTCAAGCTGAAAGAGTTCTTTCTGAACCTGTCTTTTCATGGATTGGCTCCCCTTGAACCCCCGACCATAGTACGACATACAATAGTCGTAAATGGTGTACCATTGACTCGTTCCATGGACTCTTTCCTTTGGTCGACTTAAAATCTGCCATACTAACTTAAAGCGATCCCGTCCTTGGCCCTAACAGTTGAGACATCGGAAATTTAATCCCTTGTTCCTCTTCCTTATGGTCGAGTCTATCTTACGATACTCTCTCACTTTCGCTCAAGCCTATTCTAACACTCCTTTTCAGTTGTACCTTTGCTTTTTAGCTGCTTGATAGATTTTGTGTTAGGTTAATCATGTGAGAAAGAAAGAAGAGAAAGAGAGGTGCGAGGGAAGAGAGAAGCTAAGTGAGGGAATGACGGGACTAGAAACATATACAGGTGCACTTACGAGCTCAGGAGAGGGTGAAGGAGTTAGAGTTCCTTCTATTCATGGTTTTTTGTATGTATTTAATGTTGAAGCAAATGCCCGAGTTAAAAGAAGAGTTTAGAGAAAGCTTAAAAGAGGGCAACGACAACGGCAAAAGGCTAAAGGGTGGTACACTCCGTATGAAGTTGTTCTTTCAATAGTAGTTGACCCTTTGCAAGAGTACAGGATTCATTTAAGGAGGATAGGGATGATGAGAGTTAAGTTTCAAAAAGCCTACACTAGCTCAGCTGCAGTCCTTTTCAACTCTTCTTTTCTGGACTTCAAGGACTCCACCTGTGTATGAGGGAATGATAAGAGACTGAGATGGTTATATGACATATATTCATTATACTATCTCCGCGGTAGGCAATGAAGATCAAAGGCTGCAGCTCCTGTTGTTGTTTCTGGTTTGATAATTTTTGCTTTCCTTTCCGATTCGGTAACAGCGGGGTTAGAGTTGTTAAGAGGCTTTGCTCCTTATTTACGCTCGACCATTTGGTGAAAGGAACGAGTGAACTATTGATAAGTGTTATTTTGTTAATCATTTTAGGTTATTAAATCCATGTTTGACCCATATTTTACTTGCTTAATCTTGCATTTATGCTAGGTTCTAGAAATTACTGCTATTTTGGACTTAATTGTAAATATCGATACATTTGAATTATTTTGTCACTAAATTGTTGATCTATTTTTTATAGGCATGGAAGGATCATGGACCTAGGTTATGCTGGGTCAAATTCGAGTCGGAAGTGGACCCGGATCGAGTGATCAAGCTTCAGATAAATCTGGGCCTTCCGATTCAAAATCGGCTAGATCTGAGCCATCCGGGAACTTCTGAGGCAATCCGAGCTAGGGTTAAGGCTGATCAAGCACTGAGGTCAAGATCTGAGATTTTCATCCAAATCAGAGATCATTCAACCGTTGGATCAAGCTCAGAGGGCTCTAGACTGTCCATTCAAAGATCAGGTTGATCTAGGCTATCCATTGCAAATCTGGAAGATCTGAGCTACCCCGAGGCAGATCCTGACCCTTGATCAACATCATCAAATTTTGGTTCAGATCGGATGAGATCCAACCATTGGATTGAATTAAACAAATCTGAGACGTCCGATTCAAACTATTTAAATAAAAAATTTCCCCAGGTCTCAGCGTCGCGTCTTCGTCGCACAATTCATCTTCTTCGCATTTTTCTTCATTTCTTCTGCAATTTTCTTCATCTGAGGGCGTGACCGCTTCGTTTTCATTCTTGGATCAAGTTCTAGATCGCCGGAATGTTGTTGCCGTGAAGATTTCAGCTCCAATTTGCCCAAAAATAGAGCTGAATGAGGGTTTCTTCAAATCTAACATTCGGTTGATTGGATCTCGTTTTGTGCCACTTTCCATCCATCTGAGCTAGCAGGAGGGTCTTCTGTACAGCTCTGATCATCTCCAAATCATCATCGCGAACTCACATAGCGAGATCGAAGAGACCGGATGGGTTTTCAGACTTGAGCAGAGTTGAGCTTGATTTGGTCACCGAGACAGTTTTCCCAGCGATTTGTTGAGCTTACGGGTTTGAGGCTCACTCTTGTGTGACGGCAAGGAGATCTTGAGCCGAGGAAGGAATCGAAGCTTAGTTTCCTATCGAATTTTTATTCCCGAGCAGTAGTTTAAATTTCTGTAGCGTGCCATTTCAATTCTATCTTCGTATCAGCTATTTTAGTGTTCTTTTCTGAATCATCTCAGCCTTAATTAGGTTATGTCTTTGCAATTTAATTAGACATATTACTTGTTAGTGAAAGATTCCATTTAATTTCAGTTTGTTCCAATTTCATTTTGCGTATCACTGCTGTTTCTGTAATTTTAGCCTTCATTTCTGAATTCTGCAGTTCATTTCAAATTCAATTTGTATCCAGTTTAAATTCTTGAAATTAGAGATAACTGTTAGTGAGTTAATGCATTTGATCTAAGTTTGCTTGCATTTAGTTTCATTCATGCATTTCAGCTTGTTGCGTACCAGTTTCAGTTTGCATATCAACTCCACTTCGGCAACACCTCAGTTTGCCATTTCAGCAATTTGTTGCAATTAAACAGTGGTTTTTCTTAAGCTTCTCTGAACTCTAGTTTAGTGCACTTGAATTTAACTTGCATTTGTTTGTGTTTACCATTGCTTTGACTCTAATTTCTGCATTTATCAGTTCTATTTCTGCAATGCATACGGTTTCAATCTTTGTAAGAATTAGTGATATTTTCTGAAATTTGTGCCAAGTAGATATAAGTCTTCTGATAACTATCTGAATTTTAGATTCAAGAACTTGAAATCTGTTGTTTTGTTTGGTTTAGCATCCAATTTAGTTTCTGAAATTTTGCATCTCATTCCTTCATTCATTCATTTCTGCACTTCAGTTCAATGTCTGAAGTTTTGTCTCACAGGAGTTTATTTTTGCATGCATTTGATGCTAAATTCTGTACCCATCCTGTTGTTTGACTTTACATGCAATGTGTTGCTGCATCTTCGCATTCAATTTCTGAAAGTTTGAACTTCAAGTTTTTGCAACTCTGTAGTTTATTTCTGCATTAGTTGTTTTGGAATTCTTCAGTCCAGCCAGTTGCTGCAATTCTTCCTTCAAGTTTCTGCAATGTTTCTGAATTGATCAGCTTTAAATTCATTGACAGTTTCGGGTTTGTTAAATTGCTTGCACTTTGGTATCAAGTGGAGTTTTGGCATCAATCCTGTATCAGTTTGTTCATAGATTGCTTATCATTCGGGTTGTTTTGAGTGGTAATTCCTGAAGCTAATATATGCATTAGTATCAATCAGAATTTGATTTGATTTCATATCGAATTAGTTTTCCAAATTAGGTTGAATTGCATTTAAGCTTCCAATTGTTTGAGCTCATTGGCTGAATTACCTGGGTTAAGTTCCATAGTTAAGATTCTTTACTTTTCATTGCGATTTCATTTCTAATTGAAACCAAACCCAATTCTTACTTGAAACCCAAAATCATTTGACGACACACAAACTCAAGCTTCAATCAAACAGTTTTAACTAGCCCTAGGAAAAAGAGTAATGATACGCACAGTGAAAGTGAATGCCTCAGTGAAAACTTTAACCGTCAATCGATGGCACGTCCGACGTCCGATCGTCGATCGGACACTACCGGCGGCCTTCGGCCGCCGTCCCGAACCAAACTATACCCTGGGGGGCACGGTGAACCCGTCGAGGATCGCCACAATTGCGATCTCGCATCATTGACCGTCGATTTCGATGGGTTCACCGTTGTCGGTGATCCTGACGAGTTCACCGCCCTCCCAAGGTATAGTTTGATTCGGGACGGCAATCAGAGGTCGCCGGTGGTGTCCGATCGACGATCGAACGTGTACACATTAACTACACGTCATTCATTATAATTTTCACTCTTCCAAATTCACTCTTCAAATCATTTCCCCTAGGAAAAAATACGACCTGTGGCCCCTTTACTACATTTTTATTCTTTGTTAGCAAAAAGGGTTTCTAGCTTTACAAATATCTAAATTTAAGACCCACATTCGTGACACCTAGTTTGGGTCCATCAAATTTTTGGCGCCGTTGCCGAGGAACAACTAGTTGAGTTTGTTTGAATTGAGCTTGTGTTTAATATTTTTATTCTTTGATTCTATTTTTGATTGCTTTATCTTTTGTATACGGTTGCTGCCATTTTATTTGTTTTGTGACAGGACTGCAGGTTCAAAATGTTTTCAACTGAACAATCAGAGATCAAAAGTGCACTGGTGGAGTTAAAATATTGGATTAAGCAATTGAAATCCCAACAAAGACCCAACAGTGATTCATCTACTTACCAGCAGCCATGTCAACAGTTTCAGCAGCAAAACCAATATTTTCAGCAATCTCATTCAAATTTTCAGCAACTAAACTATCAATTTCAACAAGGGCAGCCATAATGTCAATCTTTCCAACAATTTCAGCAGCCCGATTCAAACTTTCAGCAGAACCAACCTTTCAATCAGCCACCAAATCAAGATTTCCAACAGCCCTATGCGAATTTTCAACAAACAAATCAATTTTTGCAGCCACAATTCCAGAGTTTTGAGCAACCAATTTAGCAATTCCAGCCCCAATTTCAGCAACCCTATCAACAAGATCAATCACCTTTTCAAAGAATTCAGCAAGGGTACCAAGATAATTTGAATTACCAGCAATCATATCAATTTCCACAGCAATTTCAGCCTTGCAACCAAAATTTCCAGCCACAAAATCAGAGTTTCTAGCCCACTCAATTTCAGTCTTCACCACCACAATTTCAACATCAGATCCAGAATTTTCAGGGCTATAATTCTCAGCAAGTTCAACCATCAGTCCAGCCTAATTATCAGTCATTTCAGCAACCATTTCAGCCCATTCAACCATTTGAGCAGCCCCAATAGCTCCAATTTCAGAATGGACAACCTACTCTTGATTTTCAGCAACCTTATGTCACATTTCAAGAACAACAAAAGCTTCAAGACCTCGAAAGACAAATGAGACAATTGGTTGATCAAATGAATCAAATAAAAGCCCAAAGATCAGGACAAGTACCTTCTCAAGCTACTCAAGATTTTAAGGGGTATGATTATGCACCAACTTTGGGGAATGAAGAGGTTGTGTCAAGTTTAAACACTCCAAATGCCGAATTTCCTGAAAAATTTCCAGCATCCCATTTTCCCATTCAAAACAGCCCCGGAGTTGATTTTATATCAGTTCCAGGTGACCCTAGTGCATGGCCAAGTCCTTCTTCAAGTGATCTTGCAAATTTGGTGGAAGAAGAAGAAAGCATCAAAGTCAGGACACCTACAACAGATTTACCTCCGGAGACTCCTATTCAGAATTCATTTCCAAATTTTTCAGCTCAAGAAGAAGATTCTAAAGCACGGCAGGGCCCTTCTCATCTTTTATTTTGTGAAGATAGTATTATTGATGGTCCTAATTTTTCTAATATTGTTGTTGCAGATATTACAGAAGAAGCATGCATAGGAGATGATTCCATTGGTGTAGGGGATTACACAGAGCCCCAGGGACCACCATCATTGACTGATGCATTAGAAGATTCAAAGGATAAGCCAGAAAGTGTAGGGACTTGCAAGATGGGAGCAAGAACCCAAGGATCACCTATTCCAGTTGAGTGTCCACCAGAACTTGAGCACGATCAGGTAAGTATTTCTCCTTTTCCTTTAGAAAATTTCAGAGAAGTGTCTAGAATTGCATGTGAAGCATGTCTTGAGACATCTTTTGTGAAAAATAATGATGAAAATTCCATAGAGGCACCCAGGCTTGATTTTATTCATTGCGATGACATTCTTGATATATATTATGCTGAAACTGATTGTGAAAAATTCTTGGAGGTGCTTGAAATTGATGTTGTTTATTATGATGAATCTCTTGCTATATCTTATGCTGAAGTTGAATGTGAAAAACTTATGGAGGTACCTAAAGTTGATTTCATTGGTTGTAATGCATTGCTTGATACATCTTTCGTGAAAAATAATTGTGAAAATTCCATTGAAGTATCCAAAATAGATTTCATTGGTGATGGTGAGTTTCTTAATATACCTTTGGTGGATATTAATTGTGAAAAATTCGTTGAGGTGCCAAAAATTGATTTAATTGGATGTGATGCATTTTTGGATACATTTTACACAGAGACTGATATTATTTCATTTCTTTCTTACCCTGCACGCATGAGAGAGGTATTACATGGTTTTGCAGGGTCCAGAAGACTTCTGGAGTGAGTACTCCATCTGAACAGACTCCAACCTCCTGGATGGACTTTCAAAAGACATCAAGAGGGAGGAGATGATTTTACTTTAATTTATAGCACTTCACTCCTTACATGGATCTTGTACCTAAATTGCCTTCGGCTACCTGAACATTTTTCTGTAAAATCTAAGTGTGAGGGAGTAATGCACCATAAAATTGATCAAATGAAGGCAACTCTCTCAGCTACCCATACTCCTCCACTGCCACGATGGAGGTTATTTCTTGATAGACTCCGACCACCAAAAATAAAGGGGAGTTTGTTCCTTCTTGTATTTTCTTTCATTGTATGTTTCATTTTTTATGTTTTCTAGAAGTAGAATTTTCTTTTCAAAAGAGTTCTTGCTAATAAATGCTTGAGTAGAGTAGAATGGATGAATAAATAGACATTGTAAATACCATGTTATTTCTTTTGGCAAATTTTCTTAATGAGTAGGAATAAATGTATCCCTCTAGGTTGTTTTCATGTCATTTTAGAGTCTCTTGAAAATAAATTAAATTTGGTTGTTAAAACTTAGGTTTTGAGCTCATGGATGAAATCTTGGATGCTTGAGTACTACTTGGTTTTAGATTCCAAAGTGATGACTTGAGATGAATTATTTGTACCTAGTGAGAATTAACCCTATTTTTGTGCATATGTGATTGTACTATAGAACTTGCTTAGGTTCTTTCAAAACCATATTTCTATGATTGGATCACATCTATAGAGGCTACTCAATTTGTTTTCCTTTCCATATCAATTAATGGCAATAATCAAGTTTATTCTATTTTCTTTTCCATACTTCCTACTTTTAACCACACTTTTTATTGACTTGTTTGTTTGAGATGTTTCTTGATGCTACTTTACCCGAGACGGACAAAAGATTAAGTGTGAGGGAGGAGTTTTGAAATTATTTTGTAGCAAGGATGCATTTCATTTCAAAGAGAAAAATTTTTGAGATTGATTCAAAAAGGTGCCAAGTAGAGTTGAGTTTGGTATCAAGAACAAGTGGGAAGAAGTAGTTATGGAGGAAAACAATTGAAGCATCTAGATTCTTGCTCATCATTGGAAGATCCAAGGAAATTGAATTCGGCTGAAAGAAAATAAAATCTATGCAAAGGAAAAATCAGGAATCCTGTGCCAAAGTGAAAAAAATGCTATGAGCTGTTCGACCACTCTTAAAAAAATATGCTAGAAGCTGAATTGCAGCTGTATAAAGTCAGAAAGTCTGAACAATGTCTGAACAAAAGCTGAAAAGAAGCTAGAAAATCTGCATTGCATTGCAAGGGAGAGCTTGTAATCTGAGAAGGCTTGACTTGGAGCTGCTGAAATGAAACAAACTGAATGCAAAGTAAGCTGCAAGATGCTGAAATTTGTTGAAGAAGTGTTGTTGAACATGTATTGGAAAAATTCAGAATTGAAATACAAGAAGGACTTAAATTGTGATACCACAAAAACAGTTTTGTATCAACTTGAAACTGAAATTGGTCTGTTTAGGCTATGCATTCGGGAATTGAGTACATGAACATGCCAAAAATTGTTGAGCACATCCATTCCTATCAGAAGAAGAAGGCTGATTGGATTCTCAGAGAGAGAGAAAAAAATAGAAACTTGCAGTGAAGTGCCGTGGCTAAAGGAAGAATGGAGTGTATCAATTCATTTAGTGAAGCATTTAAACTCTCCACTACTATTGATGTTAAATGCTTTGAGAAATCAGAGAAATGCAAGTTCTGAAATGTAATACCATGGAGCCGAGACTTGAAACAGAAAAAAAATGAAAGAAGTGTGCCAACTTGTAAAGGATAGGTATCAAAAGAAAGTTGCAAGAGTGGTTAGTGAAGATTACATTTGAAGCATCTAAGTTCCTAATTATCATTTAATGTCTCAAGTTCAAATGATACAAATTCAAGGCCGATGAGTTCCAATTGAACAATTAGAAGATTAGAGAGCAGAGAAAAAAAATCAGAAAAAAAGAGAAACAAAGTGGCACACCATTGAAGTTTTGGCACCATGAAGCAAGTGAAGTTTCTCTCATCCGAATCAAATTCTTTACCCTACTATAAGTCTGACTTTGCTAGAGGATTATGAAAAAAAAAGAAGGAAGCAAGGTTGACACGCAAGAGAAAAATTGGCACAAAGGAACTAATGAGATATTTTCATCAAATTTTTGAAGGGCAATGCCAAAGTCTTACTCCACCACACTTTTGACTCCACTAGAGGACTGTAAAGAGGGCAAAGTGCATCGAAAATATTCTTGAGCAACCAAGTCTCCCACTTCATCAATTTTTCTATTTTCTTGGCTTTCGCTTCATTCTTATCATTTTCTATGTCTTTCACTTGTTTTTGTAGATGTGGATCCTAATCATGAATAATGGTGGAGAATAGATAGCAAGCAAGCCTATGGTAGTGCAAAAAGCATGTGTATTTGAGTGAGCTCCACTTTCATCATGAACTCAGAACTTAGGAAGAGAGCCACCAAAAACTCCCCTTGAAAGGCTAGTGAGTTAAATTCATCTCAATGAATCATGAAGGATGAAAAATGCTAAGTTGTTGATTTAAGGACGAGATACTAATCCATAGAGCTTAGATTTTTGACATTTGGAAACCTTAGGTAATTTTTTTTCACTTGCTTCTAATTATACTTGGAAAGAGTCTAAGGGATACATACTTAGTAGTTTTCGCGAGACGCTCAAGCTTAAGTGTGGGGGAGTTGATAAGTGTTATTTTGTTAATCATTTCAGGTTATTAAATCCATGTTTGACCCATATTTTACTTGCTTAATCTTGCATTTATGCTAGGTTCTAGAAATTATTACTATTTTGGACTTAATTGTAAAAATATCGATACATTTGAATTATTTTGCCACTAAGTTGTTGATCTATTTTTTGTAGGCATGGAAGGATCATGGACCTAGGTTATGCTGGGTCAAATTCGAGTCGAAAGTGGACCCGGATCGAGTGATCAAGCTTCAGACAAATCTGAGCCGTCCGATTTAAAAACGGCTAGATCTGAGCCATCCGGGAACTTTTGAGGCAATCCGAGCTAGGGTTAGGCTGATCAAGCACTGAGGTCAAGATCTGAGATTTTCATCCAAATCAGAGATCATTCAACCGTTGGATCAAGCTCAGAGGGCTCTAGACTGTCCATTCAAAGATCAGGTTGATCTGGGCCATCCATTGCAAATCTGGAAGATTCGAGCTACCTTGAGGCAGATCCTGACCCTTGATCAACATCATCAAATTTTGGTTCAGATCGGGTGAGATCCAACCGTTGGATTGAATTAAGCAAATTTGAGCCGTCCGATTCAAACTATTTAAATCAAAATTTTCCCCAGGTCTTAGCGTCGCGTCTTCATCGCACAATTCATCTTCTTCGCATTTTTCTTCATTTCTTCTGCAATTTTCTTCATCTGAGGGCGTGACCGCTTCGTTTTCATTCTTGGATCAAGTTCTAGATCGCCGGAATGTTGTTGCTGTGAAGATTTCAGCTCCAATTTGCCCAAAAACAGAGCTGAATGAGGGTTTCTTCAGATCTGACATTCAGTTGATTGGATCTCGTTTTGTGCCACTTTCCATCCATCTGAGCTAGCAGGAGGGTCTTCTGGACAGCTCTGATCATCTCCAAATCATCATCGCGAACTCACATAGCGAGATCGAAGAGATCGGATGGGTTTTTCAGACTTGAGCAGAGTTGAGCTTGATTTGGTCACCGAGATAGTTTTCCCAGCGATTTGTTGAGCTTACGGGTTCGAGGCTCACTCTTGTGTGATGGCAAGGAGATCTTGAGCCGAGGAAGGAATCGAAGCTTAGTTTCCTATCGAATTTTTATTCCCGAGCAGTAGTTTAAATTTCTCTAGCGTGCCATTTCAATTCTATCTTCGTATCAGCTGTTTTAGTGTTCTTTTCTGAATCATCTCTGCCTTAATTAGGTTATGTCTTTGCAATTTAATTAGACATATTACTTGTTAGTGAAAGATTCCATTTAATTTCAGTTTGTTCCAATTTCATTTTGCGTATCACTGCTGTTTCTGTAATTTCAGCCTTCATTTCTGAATTCTGCAGTTCATTTCAAATTCAATTTGTATCCAGTTTAAATTCTTGAAATTAGAGATAACTGTTAGTGAGTTAATGCATTTAATCTAAGTTTGCTTGCATTTAGTTTCATTCATGCATTTCAGCTTGTTGCACGCCAGTTTCAGTTTGCATATCAACTCCACTTTGGTAACACCTCAGTTTGCCATTTCAGCAATTTGTTGCAATTAAACAATGGTTTTTCTTAAGCTTCTCTGAACTCTAGTTTAGTGCACTTGAATTTAACTTGTATTTGTTTGTGTTTACCATTGCTTTGACTCTAATTTCTGCATTTATCAGTTCTATTTCTGTAATGCATACGGTTTCAATCTTTGCAAGAATTAGTGATATTTTCTGAAATTTGTTCCAAGTAGATATAAGTCTTCTGATAACTATATGAATTTTATATTCAAGCACTTGAAATCTGTTGCTTTGTTTGGTTTAGCATCCAATTTAGTTTCTGAAATTTTGCATCTCATTCCTTCATTGATTCATTTCTGCACTTCAGTTCAATGTCTGAAGTTTTGTCTCACGAGAGTTTATTTTTGCATGCATTTGATGCTAAATTCTGTACCCGACCTGTCTGTTTCACATTCAGTTGTTGAACATAGGTTGCTTGTTTGACTTTACATGCAATGTGTTGCTGCATCTTCGCATTCAATTTCTGAAAGTTTGAACTTCAAGTTTTTGCAACTCTGTAGTTTATTTCTGCATTAGTTGTTTTGGAATTCTTCAGTCCAGCCAGTTGCTGCAATTCTTCCTTCAAGTTTCTGCAATGTTTCTGAATTGATCAGCTTTAAATTCATTGACAGTTTCGGGTTTGTTAAATTGCTTTCACTTTGGTATCAAGTGGAGTTTTGGCATCAATCCTGTATCAGTTTGTTCATAGATTGCTTATCATTCGGGTTGTTTTGAGTGGTAATTCTTGAAGCTAATATATGCATTAGTATCAATCAGCATTTGATTTGATTTCATATCGAATTAGTTTTCCAAATTAGGCTGAATTGCATTTAAGCTTCCAATTGTTTGAGCTCATTGGCTGAATTACCTGGGTTAAGTTCCATAGTTAAGTTTCTTTACTTTTCATTGCGATTTCATTTCTAATTGAAACCAAACCCAATTCTTACTTGAAACCCAAAATCATTTGACGACACACAAACTCAAGCTTCAATCAAACAATTTTAACTAGCCCGAGGAAAAAATACGACCTCTGACCCCTTTACTACATTTTTATTCTTTGTTAGCAAAAAGGGTTTCCAGCTTTACAAATATCTAAATTTGAGACCTACATTCGTGACACCTAGTTCGGGTCCATCAACTATCCTTATAAGTTATATTGTCGGCACCTGCTCAATATGGGTTTAAAAATATATGGCACCACATCTGTTGAAAGTGTTGGGGCTTGATCGTACTAATTGAGGGGGTGAATAATCGATCACCCACTTGATTCGCGGTTCTCTTCCTACACTTGTTAGCGCACAACAGAATACAAAATAAAACAAAAACTATCAAGGAACACAAACCGCTAACACACATCGATTTATGTGATTCGGAGATGACGCTCCTACTCTATGATTGTCCATAAGGTGGATGATCTCGATCCGTCAGTGGATGATTCCTCGAAAAACCTCCGGCTAGCTCGTATAGCTCCTTGTGGGTGGAGAAGCCTCACCACAATCTCGCAAGCATACCTAAGCACTTGTTGACTACTAACAAGCTTTAATCAAGCTTATTTCGTCAACCTTTGCTCAACCAAACCGAGCTCTCTTAAATAGAGCACATTCTTGATCTAGCCATTACCAGTCGACTGGTGCCAAGACCAGTCGACTGCCAGCTATCGAATTTGAACATTACAGTCTAACATTCAAATTTAGCCAACACCAATCGACTGTATAGAAGATCAATCGACTGATCTTTCTGTGCCCTTTACCAGTCGACTGCTGCCAGCAACAGTCGACTGCCCAAATCCTAAACCTAGAATTTCAGCCCTGAGTACATTCACTCAACACTCGTCCTCGCCTGACCAACCTAGACCTAGCCTTCTAAATCCTCCATCAGCCTTGTGTCCCTCTGATGTCTCTCCATCATTCATGTCTTACCTTCTGGAGCTTCTTTTAGCCTCAGTCCTTGTTGTTGAATCTTCCTCATTTGCCAAGATCGCACTTAGACTTTTCTCCTTTGTTGTACCTATATCCTACATACTCACAATACATATCAAATATAATAATAAACCTAACTTAAACTTTTGCTCAAACATCAAAACTTAGGGCACCTAGATTGCTCCAACAATCTCTCCCTTTTAATGTTTGGCAACCCATTTAAGGTAGGGAAACAATAACAATGCATAGATCATGGAACCTAACCTTAGGCTCCCCCTCTACCTAAGTTCCCCCTTGAGTAGGTTTTCCTTTCAAAGGTACTTCTCCCCCTTTTCCACCAAATGGGCAATAATTTGCTCCCCCTTTACCTAAGCTCCCCCTTGAGTAGGTTTTCCTTGCAAAAATATGTTAGTTTCCCACTTAATCTAACATTTCTCCCCCTATGCCATACATAAAAAAGAACTTCAACAATAACCCAATTATTAGATTCTTTATCCTCTAATGATCATAAACATTGTGTAACAACTACCATAAGATTATACACAAGTTTGACATCATTTGGACACTTTTTGACTTTGTTGAAAATATTTTCTGTTGGTGCAATTTGCACTAATAGTTAAACCTGAGTTTTGATGAATGACAAATAGGTTAAAGTTAGACTTGCTTTTGGTTTTGACCGCTTTACTAAGTGTGCAGGGTTGAAAGACTTAGGACCTGACACCAGGCTGAAGTCCAGGGTGGTTGAGTCCTGGCGGGAAGTCCAGGGTGGTTGAGTCCTGGCGAGAAGTCCAGTTGGGTTCACGGGGCCTGACAACTGGCTGAAGCCCAAGTTGGTTGAAACTTGGCAAAAAGACCAGGGTGGTTGAGCCCTGGCAGGAAGACCTGGTGGGTTAAGAAGTTGAGTAGAGCTGCACGAGGTAAGTGAGGTAAGTCACTGGAGGAGCGAACCAGTGAGGACGGGTCCTATTTTAGGACTGTAGGCGCGGTCCAACTTAGGCCCATTTTGGTGACCTCGGTTGAGTCCTGGTTAGATCCTTATCCAGGTTTGGACGGGGTCTAATTAACTCTAAATGCATTAACTCTATTTTACAGAATTTATTTAATTAGATTCTAAATGCATTAACTCTATTTTACAGAATTTATTTAATTAGATTCTAAATGCATTAACTCTATTTTACAGAATTTATTTAATTAGATTCTAAATGCATTAACTCTATTTTTACAGAATTTATTTAATTAGAATTTTGTAGTTGAATTTTATAAAATTATTCCTTATCTAAAGCCTTGGTGGAGGATAAATTATATTTAAATTATTCGTATTTCCTTCTTTTTAGAGAATAAAATTATTCCTACTAATGCTTAAAATTCTCACGTAAAGCTTAGCTGGAAGGATAAAATCTCCTTTTAAATTATTAATTAAAATTGTAAGAGGATAAAACCTCTCGGTTAACTTTTCAATATTCTGTATTTATATTTTATTTAAATTATTTTCTTAATTGAAGCAAAGGATAGAAACATTATCTTTTTTTATTATTTTATCTTGTTGATGGATAAAATTTGAGCTGAGAAGATCATGCATCGAGGCACTATAAATAGAAGCAAGCAAGCCCTCTAACAGACAAGAAAATTTGATTCTGGTTCAAGCTTTGGCGCTCTCTTGCTTCCACGCTCCTCTGCTGCGGTTTGTGCTTTGACTCGACGCTGTCCGACCGCTGCTGGAAGATCGCTCCCAACACCCAAGCTGCTTCAGATAAATCTAAGTGTTGGGTAACGAATTTTTTTCTGCACTTAAATTATTTAAGGGGGAAGTGTAGGGCTGTTACACTTCCGCCCAATCTTGTATTCGAATCACTCTATCGGTAGTTTATCGGTAGAGGTTTTTAGTGGATTGCCCACAGGAAAGGTTCAAGGAACCTGGGCCTTCGAGTAGGAGTCGGCGAAGGCTCCGAACGAAGTAAAACTCCTCGTGTAATTTTTTTTTTATTTTTCGCTTTCGCATATCGTTTTAATTTTTCCGCTGCGCACGTTATAAAAAGCATCGTACAATTTTCTATCGACTCTGATTTTCTAACGAAGATTTTAAAAGTCACGTGATTCACCCCCCCCTCTCACGTGCATCGGTCCTACAAGTGGTATCAGAGCCAAGTTCGCTCTGTATCGGTGCAACCACCATAAGAGCCGGGGGAAATCCAATTCTTTTTCGTTTGTTTTTGTGTTTTCGCTGCACGATCTAAATTAGGTATTGTTGCCTAAATTTAGATATTTTCTATCGATTTTACTCGAATTTGGGCAACACCATTTCGAGTCGTTTTTTGTTCCTTTCTTCTCCTTTTCCTACCACACTACTAATCCAAGACCTAGTCTTGGAACAAGTGTTTTTGTTGTTGTCTATTTCAGATGGCTCAAGGTGAAGGATATAGTACTGCCCGTCCTCCGCTCTTCAATGGGGAAGACTTCCCTTACTGGAAACGAAGAATGGAGGTGTACCTAAAGACTGATATGGATCAATGGTTCGCGGTGCAATCTGGCTACGAACCACCAATGGACGAGGGAAACAATGCACTACTGAAGCATGACAGATGGAACCTAGAAATGAAGAAAAGGGCTCAGATTGAGTTCAAAGCACAGAACACACTCCAATGCGGACTAACCAAAGAGGAATTGAACCGTATCGGCCCAACTGAATCTGCCAAAGAACTTTGGGACAAACTGATTGAACTGCATGAAGGCACCTCAGATGCGAAGGTAACAAAAAGAGATTTGTTATTGAATAAATTATTTAACATAAAAATGCAGGAAGGTGAGTCTGCAAGCCAACTCCACGCCCGGATCAAGGACATACTAAATGGACTCCACCTCATTGGGCACAAACAAGAAAATAGAGATATTATAAGGTATGCACTAAATGCCTTTCCTAGAAACTCTTTATGGGCATCCATCATAGATGCTTATAAAATTTCTAGGAATCTTTCCAAAATAAATTTAGATGAACTATTCTGTGAATTAGAACTGCACGAACAAACTAACGCCAAGGCCGAGAAAGGATTTGCTTTGTTTGCAGGTTCTTCAAAAGAAGTCAAGTCGAAGAAGAAAATTCAAGAATCAGAAGAAGAGTCAGACTCAGACTCAGATGACGAGGAACAAATGGTTAACTTAGTAAGAAAAGTCCTCGCCAAAAAGAAAAGCAAATTCTCGAAAAGAGATTTCCAAAAGATAATGAAGCCAACCAGTTATGGAGACAAAAGCAAAATAACCTGCTTCGGTTGCAACAGAAAAGGACACTTCAAACATGAATGTCCCTACAAAACGGAGGACCAATCAAAGAAAAGCAAGAAGAAGAAGGCTCTTCAAGCCACCTGGGACGAGAGTTCGGATGACTCTGACTATGAACCACCAAAGAAGACAAGCTACCTCGCGCTAATGGCAACTGGACCCGGGTCAGACTCGGAGCACGACGAAGATTCCGAATACGAGTCGAGTCAAGAGATCGGACTCTTTTCGGACGACTCGACTAAGGTATATTTAGATTCAGTTAATGAAAATTTTTTAAGATTATTTCCATTTTAAATAAAAAATTACTTGCATCTGAATCTAGGAATGACCAGCTCCTTAAGGAAAATCAAGACCTTAAGGAGCAATTAATTAATACCAGAACATTAACTGAACAAACTCAAAATCAAAAGACAATTGAGCTTGAAACTGAAAACTCCACTCTAAAGGGCGAAGTCCTAAAACTTAAGGATCTACTAGCAACTTTCACAACCCGATCCAAGAACCTTGACCTCATTCTTGGATCACAAAAGGGCATGTACAATAAATCTGGGATAGGATATAAATCAGGATCAGCCCAAAGATCCTTTATCTCCTTTATCCACCCCCGCAAAAATCAACGAAAAGCGTGGGTTCCGAAAGCTTACCTAACAAAGCAAGTAGGTCAGAATCAACTTTATGTCCCAAAAAGGGACATCCACTACATTGACCCTAGACACCCAGTCTACAATTTAGGGGGAAGCTCCAAATTAGTTGGCACCTCAAAGTCACCCTTTACCCGTTGGGTACCAGGACTATTTCAAAAGTTAGTCTGACACTTGACCTACTCAGTACCAGGGTAGGGCGAGCTGATAGTACGTTAGGGAAGCTGATCTAAGGAGTCAGGTAGGGGAAGGCGTCCTCTATTTGGTCTTCTTAGTCCCAGTGGAACTAGCCGAAGCTACCTCGCCACATCCTAGACTAGTTAGACCAAGGAGTTTCAATAGGTAGGTTAAAAGTACAACTTCCTTAAGCGGTTTTGCCTAGAAAGTGGTTGTTGATCCAATAAGGCTTCGGCCAAAGAAGACCTCTGTGCCTCGCCACGGCCTGGAAACCAATTATGGAAGTATACTTTTAAACTGCTTCTTGTCAAACCTGAATCTAACAAAAGGTCAGATTAACTTTTATAAATCAAACTCAAACTTATTTCACACAAATCATAGGATCCCTTTGATTGACAACTTAGATCAAGTGAGATGAATAAGGACAACTAAAATCAAATTTCAAAATTCAAATTAACAAAATCAAAATTCAAAATTCAAATTAACAAAATCAAATTTCAAAATTCAAATTAACAAAATCAAATTTCAAAATTCAAATTAACAAATTCAAAATTCAAAATTCAAATTAACAAATTCAAAATTCAAAATTCGAATTAACAAATTCAAAATTCAAAATTCAAATTAACGAATTCAAAATTCAAAATTCAAATTAACAAAATCAAAATTAATAAAATAATTAATTCAAAATTCAAATTCAAAAATCAAAATTAATAAAATTCAAATTCAAAAATTCATAAAATTCAAATTCAAAAATTCATTTTCAAAATTTAAATTCAAAAATTAATAAAATTCAAAATTCAAATTCAAGTTTTAAATTCTTTAGGATGTTTAAAATTTTCTTAAATTTTAAAAAAAAAAAATTCAAAAACTTAACCTAAGTTCTAAATCTTTTACTTAACTGTAGGTAAATAAATGGATTATTGAAAGTGGGTGCTCCAGACACATGACTGGGGATCCCACCAAATTTACAGAACTCAAGTGCAAAAGACTAGGGACCGTTGCTTTTGGAAATAACGATAAACTTAAGGTAATTGGCCTAGGTAATATTGAACTTGAGTCTGATTTTATAATTACAAATGTATTACTTGTTGAAAATTTTCACTTCAATTTACTGAGTATTAGCCAATTGTGTGACACTGGTTATAAGGTTAGGTTCCTATCCAATGAATGTCTGATCAAACACAATGACAACCCAAACATCACACTTAGAGGACTTAGGCACAATAACATTTATGAAATTAAGTTAACCTGTCCCTTAGAAAATTGTCTTTTAACCCATAAGGATGAGACTTGGCTCTGGCATAGGAGACTTTCACACACTCACTTCAGAAAACTACCTAAACTAAAAGGTTTAGTTAGAGGCCTACCAAAGTTATCTAACATTGAGTCAACCTTATGTAATGCATGTCAACAAGGAAAACAAACTAGGCCAACCCACAAACCAACTAGTCAAACTCAAACTAAGTCAATTCTTGAATTAATTCACCTAGACCTATTTGACTCACATGGGGTAAAATCAATTAGTGGAAACCTTTACTGTTTAGTAATCATAGATGACTATTCAAGATTTACCTGGGTAAAATTTTAAAAAAATAAAGATGAAACTTTTGATATGTTTACTCAATTTTGTAAATTAGTAGAAAATGAAAAAGGGATTAAAATTAAAAGACTTAGGAGCGATAACGGCGGGGAATTCAAAAATAAAAAATTTAACCAATTCTGCTTAGAAAATGGCTACCATCACGAATTCTCTTGTCCTAAAACACCTCAACAAAATGGAATAGTAGAAAGGTAAAATAAAACACTACAAGAAGCAACCAGAACAATGCTAAATGAATACAATCTACCTAAATATGTTTGGGCTGAGGCTGTTAGTACAGCCTGTTATGTACAAAATAGAATAACTATAAATAAAAATCTAGGAAAAATAACTTTTGAAATCTATTATGAAAAACAACCTAATATTAAGTATTTTAAAGTATTTGGATGCAAAGTGTATATATTAAACACTAGAGAACACTTAGGAAAATTTACCTCTAAGGTTATGGAAGGTATCTTTGTAGGTTATTCCCTTACCAGTAGAGCTTATAGAGTTTATAATAAAACTATCCTACGAATTGAAGAAACTACAAATGTAAAATTTGATGAAAAGTCTAGCCCAAATAACCTTGATCAAACCACCTACCAACCAATTGATTTTGTTAGGTCTAGTACTGACCCAAATGAAAGCCAATTTGAGGACCGAGACCATGATCTGACTGAACCTGCACCTGAATCTGAACCTAACCAACCCAGAACTATTCGAGTTAGCTCAGCCCACCCAACTGATCAGATCATAGGCGATCCAGAACTAAGGGTTCAGACCAGATCAGCCTTTAGGAACCTTAGTCAAATTGCCTTGATTTCAAAAATTGAACCCAAGTCTATAGAAGAGTCCTTACTTGACCCTGATTGGATCATAGCCATGCAGGAAGAGTTAGCCCAATTTGAATGTAGTCAAGTCTGGGACTTAGTACCCTTACCTAAAGGCAAGAAATTTATTGAAACTAAATGGGTCTTTAGGAATAAACTTAACGAACAAGGAGAAACAGTCAGGAATAAGGCTAGGTTAGTAGCTAAGGGATTTAGCCAAGTAGAAGGACTTGATTATGATGAAACCTATGCCCCTGTAGCTAGACTTGAGTCCATTAGGATGCTTTTAAGTTATGCAGCCCATAAGGGATTCAAGTTGTATCAAATGGATGTTAGGTCAGCCTTTCTAAATGGCCTGATTAAGGAAGAAATCTATGTAGGCCAACCCCCAGGTTTTGAAAGCCTAGAATATCCTGACTATGTCTTTAAACTTAAGAAAGCCTTATATGGACTTAAGCAAGCCCCTAGGGCTTGGTATGAAAGATTGTCTAACTACTTAGTATCTAAAGGCTTTAACCAAGGCAAAATTGACCCAACACTATTTGTTAAAACTCTAAAAACTGATATTTTTATAGCTCAAGTATATGTTGATGATATAGTATTTGGCTCAACTAACTCAAATTTTTTACTAGATTTTATAACGGTAATGGAAAATGAATTTGAAATGAGTTTAGTAGGTCAATTAACTTTCTTTTTAGGGTTACAAATAAAACAGACTAGTGAGGGTACTTTTGTCTATCAACAAAAATACACTAAAGAATTACTTAGAAAATTTGGAATGGATAGTGCTAAAGAAATTAAGACACCTATGGCTACCAATCAAACGATAGATAGTGACACAAATGGCAAACCTGTTGACCTTAAGTATTATAGAAGTGCTATAGGTAGCTTACTTTACCTAACTGCAAGTCGACCTGATATTCTCTTTACAGTTAGTATGTGTGCTAGGTATCAAACATGTGCTAAAGAATCACATCTAACCCTAGTTAAAAGGATATTTAGGTGTCTCAAAGGGACAGAAAGTTTAGGAATTTGGTACCCTAGAACAGCCCAGTTTGAACTTATTGGATTTTCTGACTCAGATTATGCTGGCTATAAATTAGATAGAAAAAGTACCAGTGGTGGATGCCAACTTCTAGGACCCCTCACTAGTTAGTTGGTTCAGTAGAAAATAACATTGTGTTGCCCTATCCACCGCTGAAGCTGAATACATAGCAATGGGTGAATGTGTAGCCCAATTACTCTGGATGATGCATACCTTAAAAGATTTTAATTTAGATTTTAAGAAAGTCAAAACTTTTATAGATAATCTAAGTTCAATTAATCTAACCGAAAACCCAATTCACCACTCTAGGACCAAACATATAGAAATTAAGCACCATTTTGTTAGAGATCATGTTAATAAAGGGGAAATAGAACTTAATCATGTTGAATCCAAATCTAACCTAGCTGACATATTCACTAAACCACTTCCTGAATCCGAATTTAGCAATTTAAGAAGGTTAATAGGAATGTGTGTTGTAGACTAGGATTGACCTAATCACTTTTACTCAACTCACAAATTCTGTTTGACACATAGCTTGAGTTAGAGTTAATTTTTGTACTTGCATTTTTTTTACTCTCTAAAATGTGTATTTTTTAAACTTGATTTTCAAAATTGACTTTGATTTTCACACTTAATTTTTAAAAAATTAACTTTGATTTCAAACTTGACTTTCGAGACTGGTGGACTTAGCCTAAGTTTGACCCCTAGAGATGCATGTTCCTATAGATTTAGAGGCCGCATCTCACAAAGCACATTAGGTATAACATGTTTGTGTATGCTAAAACTTAGAACGGGGTGAGATGCATAGGGTATTGCCTGGACTTCAGAATGCTTAAACCTGTGCATCGTAGCAAGTCTGAGCGTTAAATACCAACTTCATATTGATCAAGTCAAGTAGTCTTTCTGTAAAGCTAAGCTAGACACTAGTACTTGACTTGACTAACCTAGTGAAAACTACTATCCTTTAGATAGTTAGCTAGTAACTACGGTTAGACATTCAAAATGGGCTAAACTTTCTTACTTGGTTCAAGGGGAGCTTGAGTTTATATTTTGTATTCTAACTCTCAAAAATGTTTAGTGAAAACTGTTTTAGAAAATATCTTCTTTAATTGAACAAGGATTTAAAAAAAAATTATCTTGAAATTTTTTTCTCAAATTAATCCTGAAAATATTCTAAATGATCCTTTGAAAAGAAAATTTTGGAAAATCTTCTCTTTTTCATTAATTTGCCTTGAGATATTCTTTATTTTGGAAAAGATTAAGATTTTGAAGATAGCCCTTTTTAATTTTTGAAAATGGTGTTCAAAAAGTCATTTCTAAATTTACACCTAGTCATTTCCTTTAACATTTATGCTCTCAGATTGTTTGTGTTAAATTAAGAATTTGACTTACCCCTCTGAATCAGTTCAGAAACTTAGTATGCTTGTTAAGCATTTTTTCTTCCCCAAATACTTAAAGTATTTTTAACTTGGCTGGCATATTACTTGATTGCTTGTTTTATTTCTGATGCTTGCGTACTTATTATTTCTTTGTTTTGATGAATGCCAAAGGGGGAGGGTTTAAGGGTTGAGTTAGAAAATTAAAAATTTCTGATCTTAGAGCATGTCATTTGCATATTATTCTTGGACTCATTGCTTTATCTGGTATTTTCTAACTTTAACCCAGGTTGTCATTGCATCAAAAAGGGGGAGATTGTTGGTGTAATTTGCACTAATAGTTAAACCTGAGTTTTGATGAATGACAAATAGGTTAAAGTTAGAGTTGCTTTTGGTTTTGACCTCTTTACTAAGTGTGCAGGGTTGAAAGACTTAGGACCTGACATCATGCTGAAGTCCAAGGTGGTAGAGTCCTGGCGGGAAGTCCAGGGTGGTTGAGTCTTGGCGAGAAGTCCAGTTGGGTTCACGGGGCCTGACAACTGGCTGAAGCCCAAGTTGGTTGAAACTTGGCAAAAAGACCAGGGTGGTTGAGCCCTGGCAGGAAGACCTGGTGGGTTAAGAAGTTGAGTAGAGCTGCACGAGGTAAGTGAGGTAAGTCACTGGAGGAGCGAACCAGTGAGGACGGGTCCTATTTTAGGACTGTAGGCGCGGTCCAACTTAGGCCCATTTTGGTGACCTCGGTTGAGTCCTGGTTAGATCCTTATCCAGGTTTGGACGGGGTCTAATTAACTCTAAATGCATTAACTCTATTTTACAGAATTTATTTAATTAGATTCTAAATGCATTAACTCTATTTTACAGAATTTATTTAATTAGATTCTAAATGCATTAACTCTATTTTACAGAATTTATTTAATTAGATTCTAAATGCATTAACTCTATTTTTATAGAATTTATTTAATTAGAATTTTGTAGTTGAATTTTATAAAATTATTCCTTATCTAAAGCCTTGGTGGAGGATAAATTATTATTTAAATTATTCGTATTTCTTTCTTTTTAGAGAATAAAATTATTCCTACTAATGCTTAAAATTCTCACGTAAAGCTTAGCTGGAAGGATAAAATCTCCTTTTATATTATTAATTAAAATTGTAAGAGGATAAAACCTCTCGGTTAACTTTTCAATATTCTGTATTTATATTTTATTTAAATTATTTTCTTAATTGAAGAAAAGGATAGAAACATTATCTTTTTTTATTATTTTATCTTGTTGATGGATAAAATTTGAGCTGAGAAGATCATGCATCGAGGCACTATAAATAGAAGTAAGCAAGCCCTCTAACAGACAAGAAAATTTGATTCTGGTTCAAGCTTTGGCGCTCTCTTGCTTCCATGCTCCTCTGTTGCGGTTTGTGCTTTGACTCGACGCTGTCCGACCGCTGCTGGAAGATCGCTCCCAACACCCTAGCTGCTTCAGATAAATCTAAGTGTTGGGTAACGAATTTTTTTCTGCACTTAAATTATTTAAGGGGGAAGTGTAGGGCTGTTACACTTCCGCCCAATCTTGTATTCGAATCACTCTATCGGTAGTTTATCGGTAGAGGTTTTTAGTGGATTGCCCACAGGAAAGGTTCAAGGAACCTGGGCCTTCGAGTAGGAGTCGGCGAAGGCTCCGAACGAAGTAAAACTCCTCATGTAATTTTTTTTATTTATTTTTCGCTTTCACATATCGTTTTAATTTTTCCGTTGCACACGTTATAAAAAGCATCGTACAATTTTCTATCGACTCTGATTTTCTAACGAAGATTTTAAAAGTCACGTGATTCACCCCCCTCTCACGTGCATCGGTCCTACATTTTCAGCCTGTATCAGTCGACTGAGATAATTACCAGTCGACTGACCCCTATCAAAAAGTAACTCACAGAATTATTAGTCGACTGAACCCTGCACCAGTCGACTGATACCCTGATATCAGTCTATTTATACATTTTGAATCCAATTTCTGAAATGCACCAAAAATTTCAGAAATCTCTAAAAATTCCCAAATTTGATGGAGAGGTTTGTGGTACCCGTGTCTACTTGGAAAAATATATTTAAAAATATATATATCTCGAATCCCAAGATTGACATAAAATCCAAAACTAGCTAAACGGTTCAATTGAACCTTGACCTAAAATCCTAGTTTTGGTCTCCTCCTGATGTATCTACCCATACCAACCCACAAACATCCCTAGCATTGGTTTATACGGCATATATACTTCAAAAACTAATTGTCATGCAATATGTGTAGGACTTGTGCCGTCGATAGAGGGGGGTGGGGGTGAATATCAACCGAAAAAAAATCCTTTCGCAGAAACTCGTAAACTTAAGAGTAATCATTCTGGGTAGAGCGTTAGTAGCACAACAGAAAATAAAATAGAAAGAATAAAAGACAACACAGACACAGCGCACGCGGGATTTTTTACTTAGTTCCCGACCCCCCAGGGTCAGTACATCCAAGGTCTAAGCACGGGAACACCCGTCCACTAATGGTCTCCTTTTCAGACTTTCCGAAGGCGGAGAAACCCGTCTTACAGTGCAGAAGTTACAATAAAAAAGATTTAAAGAAATTAAGAACTGAATGTAAATCAAACCAAAAAGAATCGATGCCTCGACCGATTTGGATCTCCGAAGTGCCGCGCACTTCCTCCCGGAGCCTTCTTGGTCGTAGAGCTTCGTTGTTAGCACATTTCTTCTTTTTGGAGTGCTCAAAATGATTCTGGAAGTTGTATTCTGAGCCTTGGGGTCGAAGCCCCTTTTATAGGCTTCATGGGGGCGCCTGTGATCACAGGGGCGCCTCAAAGGGCTTGGTCAAATCTTATCTCCGCGCCGAACTCGCCACAGCCGATAAGGCATCTGACCAGGGCGCCCTGGACCTCCCAGGCGCCTCAATCAACTTGGTCAAAGCTCATCCCTTCTTCGCACTTGCAGCAGCAAATACAGCTTTCAACCAGGGTGCCTGTATCATCCGGGGCGCTTGAATGGAAGCCTGATCTACCTTCCTTCACTGAGGCATGTTCTGCCTTCTTTGACTGAGGCGCCCCAGTTGATGGGGGCACCTAGCTCCATCTAGGCGCCTCGTTTAATGGGGGCGCCTAGCAGCCAACCATCCAGCCGTGTTGTTTGCCTGCTTTGTCTTCCATTCTAGGTACCTGCAAGATACACAAATACAAAGCAAATACACACACAATCTTAACCTTAAGGACTTGGTTCTGACTTTGGATTCCCACGAAACCCTAGGTCGATCCGACGCAAGTTCCCAGCCCTGGGAACACATCTTTCACCTACTCCTCTCAGGAGACGATTGCCACCCAGTCCATTCGGGTGGACTTTTGCTTAGCCTTCAATACTCTCGGATCTCGAGACGTCCAAACCTCGATCCGTTTTTACTTCTGTCCTTAGTCATCGCTCAGCTAAGTTGCTCAATCCCTCGGACCAAGACTTCATGCCCAAACCCTAGGTCCAAGACTTCGGTGCCCAACCCTCGGCCAGGTCTTCATGCCCAATTCCTCAAATCAGGTCTTTGGTGCCCAACCCTCAGCCAGGTCTTAGTGCCCAATTCTTCGAACCAGGTCTTCGTGCCCAACCCTTGGTCAGGTCTTAGGTGCCCAGCCCTCAGCCAGGACTTAGTGCCCAATCCATGATCAGGACTTAGTGCCCAATTCTTTGAACCAGGACTTTACTAGGACTTTGGTTTACCTTGGTCCAGTTTTCTTCACTCACCCTTCCCTTGTTCAATATATCACTGACTTAAGCATATTGTCAAACATTGAAATATTTAGAGGAGGACATCACTGATGCAACTTGTACCAATAATATGACCCTAATATCATATTTTCATGCATGAAACTCAACCCTCATGAGCCAGAACCCAAGGATCGAGACTCGAATCCGTCTCCAAATCCTTTAGCACACTTCATGATTTAGACTTCTGAGAGATATCCTCCTGAGATCCATTTACTATGGGTCCGACTTTGACTCCTTGAGCTCCCCCTTGAGCTCTTAGCCTTAGCCACTTCCCTAAGTGACTCATCTATGACCACTACGCCATACCGGTGTACCTCCGATGATTCTTGGCCTACAAATATAACTTCATTAACCTTGGATATCTTGTCTTTGGTTATGTTCTTCTTTCCCTTAACTTTAAATGGCTTATTCTTGCCATTTTTGGATTTCTCATCCTTAGCATAGTTATATGCTACCCTAGCATATTTCTTTTCATTTGCCTTAGATGTACCTAAGTTGACATTTTTAAATTTTTGACCATCCAGACACATGTCAAGTTCCCTAGATACAATAATGAACCTATCTAGGACTCTCTCCATTTCCTCAAGCATTACTTTCAAGACTTGATTTTCCAATTCTAGGGTGCCAATCAACATGTCCATCTTGGACATTTCTAAACCTACCCATCTTCCTAGGCATATATCTCCCTTTCTTGGGATTAATATCCTGATCATTTATTGCTTTCCTCCCCTTAGGCATGGTAGTTTAGGTCTTATTTGGTCTAGCCTTAGGTAATGATTTCCTAGGGTTATCTACCTTGTTAACCTTATTCCTATCATTATACCTAAATCCATGATTATGCTTGGGTAAATAATCTATATTATTTCTGACAAGCATATATGAATTAGAAATTGGATTAAATTTTAAATTAGAGATTATCTTCCCTTTTACCTTTGAAGTTCCCCCTTGACTTGAGCTCATCTTCTTTTCCAATTTCTTCAAATGCCCTAGCTTCTTGAGCTCTCCTTTCCTTGGGCATTTTGTGTGGTAGTGGCCACACTCACCACACGTGAAGCAAATTATATGCTTCTTATCCTTGGCTTCGTCCCTACAACCTACATTAGTTTTTAAAAAAACTTTACTGGGTTTAGAGTTTACCTCTTTTACCTTCTTGAGTGAAGGACACCTACTCTTGTAGTGTCCCATTATCTCACACTCAAAACATTTGATGTGGGATTTCCCACTCTTCTTAGTAGTTGAGGTTGAGGGTTGAGCTTCCAAAATCTCCTCCACCTTGGATTGCTCTTCTTATTCCTCACTCGAGGATGTGAACGATTCCACTTCCTCCTCCTCTTCAGATGTTGAACTTGATTCAACCTCCAATTGGTTCTTCTCATTCTCTTGGACCAATGAGCCCTTATCCTTGGGCTCCTCCACTTCTTGTCCTTGTGTATAATTTTCATGAAGAGTTATCACCTTACTCCATAGCTCATGAGCATTCTTGTACTCACCTACACGAAACACAACATAAGAGGATAATAAATTTAAAACAATTCTCGTTACCTCCTTATCCGACTCCGGTTCCTCCTTTTGTTCCTTGGTCCAATGTTAAGGTCAGAGATGCTTCCCCTTTTTGTCCATTGGAGCTTCAAACGGAATCTCTAATGCAGTCCAATGGTCCCATTCCATTTGGAACCAAGTCTCTAACCACTTTCTCCAATAATTGAAATCGTTTCGATCATATGGAGGTGGAATCCGAGTATCCCATCCTAGTGGACCTTCCAACTCTATCTTTGTCTTCTTCCTCTAGCGCCTTGCTCCTTTGGCAGTTAGTCCAACAAGACCGAACCTCCGCTCTGATACCACTTATTGGGGCTTGATCGTACGACTAGAAGGGGGTGAATAGCCGATCACCCACCTTGATTCACGGTTCTCTTCCTACACTTGTTAGCGCACAATGGAATACAAAATAAAATTAAAACTAACAAGGAATATAAATCGCTGACACATGTCGATTTATGTGGTTCGGAGATAATACTCCTACTCCACGGCCATCTGTAAAGTGGACGATCCCGATCCATCGGTGGATGATTCCCTGGAAAGCCTCTGGCTAGCTCGTGTAGCTCCTTGTGGATGGAGAAACCTCGCCACAGCTTTGCAAGCACACATGAGCACTTGTAGACTACTAATATGTTTTAACCAAGTTTATTTCATCAATCTTTGCCCAACCAAACTGAGCTCTCTTAAATAGAGCTCGCTCCTAATCCAGACGTTACCATTCGACTGGTGCCAAGATCAGTCAACTGCCAATTATCGAATTCAAACTTTATAACCCAATGTTCAAATTTAGCTGACACTAGTTGACTGCATAGAAGATCAGTCGACTGATATTTCTGTGCCCTCTACCAGTCGACTGCTCTCTGCAGTGGTCGACAGCCCAACCCTAAACTTTTAGTTTTAGCTTCGAGTACATTCACTCATCACTCGTCTTCGCCCGACCAACCTAGACCTAGCCTTCTAGCTCCTCCATCAGTCTCGCGTCCCTCGGATGCCTCTCCATCCTTCACGTCTTACCTTCTAGAGCTTCCTTTAGTCTTGGTCCTTGTTGTCGTATCTTCCTCATTTGCCAAGATCTCACTTGGACTTTTCTCCTTTGTTGTACCTATATCCTGCATACTTGATAAATACCATTTTATTGATTATTTTAATTGCTAAAATCCATGTTTGAATGTTTTATTTGCCTAACTATGATTTTACCCTAGGTTTTGGGATTTCCTATTAATTTGGACTTAATTACAAATTTACACATTTTTGGATTATTTGGCCACTAATTTTTTGATATATTTTTGTAGGCATGAAAGGATCCTGGACCTAGGACATACTGGGTCAAACTTGAGTCGAAAGTGGAACCGGATCGAATTATCATGTTTTGTATTAATCCGGGCCGTCCGATTCAAAAGCGGCTAGATCTGAGCCATCCGGGACTATCTGAAGCAATCCGAGCTAGGGTTAGGGTTGATCAAGCACTCTGATCAAGATCTGAAAGTTTCATCCCAATCAGAGCTCAATCAACCGTTGGATCAAGCTTGGAGGGCTCTAGATCGTCCGTTCAAAGACTAAGTTGATCTGGACCATCCATTGCACATCTAGAGGATCCGAGCTACCACAAGGCAGATCCTGACCCCAGATCATCATCATCAAAGTTTGGCTCCAATCAGAGCAAGATCAGTCGTTAGATCTCCTCCAATCAATCTGAGCCGTCCGTTGATAACTATTTAATCAAAAATTTCCGCAGCCTCTTCCTCGTCGCGTCTTTGCCGCACAGTGCTTTCTCCTTCGAGTTTTCAGCTAGTTCTTCATTTTTCTTCATTTTTTCTTCAATCCGAGGCGCGGCCACCACAATTTCTTCACTAGCTTATGTTCTAGGTCATTAGGAAGACTCATCTGTGAAGTTTCCAGCCTCAAATTGTCCAAGAAACAGGGCTGTTGAGAGGTTTCCGCAGTTCTGCGATCTGATACCTTAGGATCGGCTGTGCTCCATTTCCTTCCACCTGAGCTATCTAGAGGGGTTCCCTAGAGTGCTCGGAGCATCCCCAACTCACCAACGCACGCGGACGCAGTTAAATCCAAGAAATCGAATGGAAAATTCAGATTTGAGCAAGTTGAGCTGAATTCAAGCACAGATTGAGTTTTCTCACTGATTTGATGAGCTTGCGGGTTCGAGGCTCACACTTGCGTGACGAACAAGGAGAATTTGAGCTAGGGAAGGATTGGGGTTTAGATTTCTTTAGCTAATTTCAGTTGTTTTTGCTGTAGAATTATTTCTGCACTTGGTTTAATTTCTGTTTTTGTATCCAGATTAGTTAACCTCGTTTTCTGAGTTGTTCCAGCTTAATTAGATTTCAATTCTGCTATGGTATGAGATAGATTACTTGTTAGTGATTAGTTGTTCTTAATTTCAGCTTGTTTTTACACTTCAATTGCTTGCGTTCCCAGTTTCTCTGCTGCGTATCAGATTATTTAGTTATGTATCAGTTAGCTGTAGGATTTTGTTTCAGCTGTTCAGTTTCAGTTTCTTAATTGTTCTGCTCTAGTTAGTGTTTCAATTCTGCAATGCTAATGCATTTAATCTAAGATAGCTTTGCAATCGATTTCGTTTCTGTAATTCTGTCAGATTCTACCTTTCATTCCAATTCTGATGCTGCGTATCAATTGTTTTCCACTTGCGTATCAACTCTGCCCTTGAGTTTCTGAATTGTGTGAATGAATATTAACTCATCGACAGTTTTTAGTCGGTTTGTTCTGAAGTTTTGCAGTGTATCTGTATCAGTTCTGAATTGTTAAACAGCCTTCATTTCTGTACTCAATGTTTTATCTGAATTTCTAAAGTTTCAATTCTGCCATGTCCAGTTTTCAAGTCTGCCATCCAGCTTTCATTTCTAAAATCTTCAGTTAACATTGCTGAAATTGTGTCAAATTAGCTCAGTTCTACTTCTGAACTAGTTCTGCAGTTGTTTCATCTCAAGGCAATTGAGATTGAGTTCTGAAACTAGAATTCAAATTGCGCAGCAGTTCATCCTTGCGTGCCAAGCTAATTGGCACAACTTGCATCAAAACTAAATCTATCTTTAGTGCATTCGTGAACTTGAAAATAGTCTCTTTGGCAGTCATTGCATTTCTGAACTGTAAATTCCCTTGTCAGCAATTTCTTTAGCTTGTATTTCAGCTCTTGGTGTCAAGTGAAATTTGGCACTGATTTAGTGCCAATCTGTTTATGGAGTGTTTTGCATTAGGCTGATTTTAAGTGGATATTCTTGAAGATAATTTCTGCATTGGTTTCAACAGAAGTTTGGTTTAATTTAATATCAGATTTGTTCTTCAATTTAGGCTGAGTTGCAATTTAAGCTCCAATTTGTTTGAGTTCATTGGTTGAATGACTTGAGTTAAGTTTTCTTGCATCTCATTAAGTTTTCATTTATAATTGAACCCAAATTCCAAATTCTTATTTGAAACCCGAAAACACAAACGACACCTAAATACGAGTTCGAATCAAACCCGTCAACTAGCCCCGAGAAAAATACGACCTGTGGCCCCTATATTACATTTTCATACTTTTGATTGCAAAAAAGGTTTCCACTTATAAATATCTAAATTTGAGACCCACATTCGTGACGCATAGTTTGGGCCTATCAATACTCACAATGCATATCAAATACAACAATAAACCTAACTTAAATCTTTATCTAAACATCAAAACCTAGGTCACCTAGATTGCTCTAACAGAAAGAGATTCCATTAATAGATAAAGAGTGAGTTCATGGAAAGAGTCCCGTTGTTATGCCTTTACTATATTAGTAGCAGTAGCTTTAGTTGACCTAGCACTTCTATTTGAGGAGAATTGAAATAGCCTATCCTTTCCCGTAGGTGGGAATTAGGGAAGGTCCTATTCCACTATAGGATTAGCTTCTACGGACTCAGGCTCAGGACTCAAAGAAGCTAGTGCATCCTCGGGCTAGGCACCAGTTGCCATAGCTCCTTTAGCAACAGGTAAATAATCGAACAAGATGTTGTTCATGGCAACTTATAATCAACTTCAAGAATTCTCAACTCAAGAAGTTGTTATTGCAGTTCTAGGAAAGAAAAAAGGTAGGCACTTTTTATATTGAGTTGCAGTATAGGGGTAGCTTAATTCGAGTTTGAGCCTCAGAAGTAAAGGGTCGAGTGAGAATGACGTGGGGAATACACTTGACTTATCGAATATGCGAGAGAAGAGAGGAATGAACAACCTTTTACGCTAGGTAGCTCAACTTTGAGGGGTGCACAAGATTCATTATAAAGTTTATACCCGGGAATCCTTACGAGTTTGTTCTAATTCGAGTTCAGTGATCAGGAGTAGCACCTATAGTTCGCCAGGACAAGGACAATAACTCAAAGATTAAGAGGGCTCGAGTTCAGTGATCAGGACGAGGACAATAATTCGAGTTCAGTGATCAGTACGATCATGAATTTTGATGTGTGTGTCAATATAATTAAGTTAGATTTTCATATTAATTTGATGTGTGTTTGAGTCATGCAGGACTTGGTGGAACACACAATTAGAAAATCTCATCTTGGTGCTCGGGTCCTTGAAGTTGGTGAAGGATGGCGCATCTAAGGGGCTGTCGAACGAGGAGCAACGGAGTGGAGCCGAGGGAAGCAGACTTTAAGGCATACGCGAAAGATGACATCAGGATGAGCCGAGGGCTTGGATGCATCCAAAGGATGAGAGCCAAAGGAAGAGAGCTTCAAAGGGCGACTTCGGAGAGGATGAGTGTGAGTGTGTGAAAGGATCAGCCGACTGGTAGGGACATCAGTCGACTGAACTTTCTGTAAGTTTCGAGCAGCAGGATCAGTCGACTGGTCTAGATGACAGTCGACTGGTCTGTTCAAAAATTAGTCGTTGGCTAACCGTTGGCTGAGCACTAGTCAACTGGGCTTGGTAGCAGTCGACTAGTGTCGAGACTGAGTTGTTTTGTTAACAGCTCTCTCCTCTATTTATAGGGAATTATGAGACTTGAGAAAGGTTAGCTCTTTAGTGATAAACCTTCTTGATCAAGTGCTCAAGGCTTCCAAGTTCATTCTCTCCCTCTTAACCCTAATTCTCATCTTGTAAAGAGGAAGAGAGATTTGTGAGAGGTTATTCTTCACCGAGAAGGAGAAAGATCTAGTTGGAGACTAGTCTACCAAAGGATTAAGGGATCGTTTACCTCAAAGACGCATCGTGGAGTAGGAGTAAGCAATCTCCGAATCACGTAAGAGGTTAAGTGTTAGCATTGGTTATAATTATTTAGTTTATATTTTTGCTTGCACACTAACTGTGTAGGAAGAACCGACGAATTGAGGCAAAAAGCTATTCACCCCCTCTAGCCAGTCCATTCAATCCCAACAAATGGTATCAGAGCACAAGGTCGCCCTTCAATGGACTAACCGCCAAGAAGAGCAATTTCATCAAAATGACCGGCTAGCACATCTAACCACCCAAATTTGAAGGAAAATTTTCTTAGTGGAAGAAAAGGATGGAGGTATTTTTCGATACCGATTTTGATATCATGTTGATTATGAAAAATGATTTTGAAATGCCTAGGGATCAAGAAAATAAGTCACTCGAAAAGATAAGGTGGAGCAAGAAACAAAAGGATGATCATTTAGTAAATTCAAAAGCCTTGGAAGAGATCACAAGGATCGGAAGCTACACAAGTGCCAAGGATTTATGGGATAAGCTAGTAGAATTTCATGAAGGCACATTGGAAGCAAAATTGGCAAAAAGAGACATTCTCCGATCTCAACTCAACAACATCAAGCTTGACAAAGGAGAAAAGGTATCTAGCTTACATTATAGAATTAAGAAAATTTTAAATGGACTAACAGGTGTAGGTGAGCAACTATCCAACCGAGACATTTTGATAAAAGCCATCAATACCTTCCCAAGAATCACAAATTGGACCTTAATGGTAGACTCATACTACATATCCATGGATCTAGAGAAAATATCTCTAGATGAATTCTTCTCAACCATGAAGCTCCATGACACCCGGATTGGAGGATTGGATGTAGAAGTCTACAAACCAAGAGGAGTAGCCTTTATGACAAACAAGGGAAAGGGTAAGAAGAAGAAGGTCTCATCATCCGATTCAGAAGAATCAAGGGGATCCATGGATAGTGATGAAGAGGTATACATGGTAAGAAAAATTAGAAAATTTTTTAAATATTTTTTAATTAACAAATCTCATGCTAGGAAAAACTTAAGGAGCTCACGTAGGAGGAGAAAAATAATATACTATAATTACCAAGAGGAAGGACATATAAGGGATGATTGCCCCCTTTTGAAGAAGAAGGAAGAGAAAAAGAAAGAAGAAAACAAAAGAAAAGGGCAAGAAGGTTCAAAATTTAAAGACAACATAGGATGATCCCTCATTATCGGAAGTGGAGGAAGACCATGTATCCCATTTTGTCCTAATGGGAATTGAAGACATATCCTCCACATCATCTGAAAGTGAAAGAGCTCAAGTGAAGATAAAGAAAAGAGCTCAAGTAAAGGAGGAGGTCAATCTTCGAATTTGGACGTCTCGGTAAGTGAGATATACAATCTATCCACTACTATTTTAGTTAAAATCATTTCTAGCACAAATAATGATTTATTTAAGGCTAGAAAGAAAATTAAATGTTTAAAAAGTGATATTTGCATGCTTACAGAAAAATTAAAATCCATGACACTTAAGGATGATAACCATGTTTCCTCAAGTTCAAGTGATTCATGCTTAGAAGAGAAAAATAGAAAATTAAAGGAAAAGGTGGATAACCTTACAAGAGCCCTTAAAAAATATATAAAATTGGCTCAAAAACCCTAGACATGATTATTGGGAGTCAAAGGACAAGTTTCAAGAAAACGGGTTTAGGATACAAGGATTCTAACAATGAAATGACCTATCATTGTTTACTTGCTAGTGGTCAATCAAAAACAAAGACCATAGATAGGAAATGAATCCCTAAGGAGTACTTGGTTAACCTAATTAGAGAGCATTTCTATTGGGTGTCAAAGTCAATCCTCAAGGGTTAGAGGATTTAGGGATAAATCAACCATGTTTGTTAAAATTTTAATTTTTGAAAAATTATTGACTTGAGACCTTAAGGGGGAGTACTTAGTCAAAATACATTCATGATCAAATAGGCTAAGTAGAGATTACCTTTAATACATCTAATAATAACTTGACTTATAATTTTACTTATGCATATGAGATGTTAGGATGATACTCATAGTTCACATGTGTTCTTGGCATTCTGATGGTTATGAAACGTATCATTTTAGCAATAATAGGTCAACTATGGGGAAAGTAAATGTTTAATTAATGAACATTTTGCCCATAGATCATAGTTGGATATTTCAAATATTTTAAAAATAATTCTATGTTTTACTTACTGTGGTATAGATTTGAAAAAACATATGATTTCAAAACTAGGGCTTAAGTTTGATACAAAGTTAAATGTTTTTCAATCTTTTGAGTTTTGGTCAAGAATTCAAAAATACTTTGACTTTTCATGCAAAATTTATTTTTTCATATTGAAGAATAGTTCAAGAAATATGTTTGCAAAATTTCATGATTTTTTGAATTTTTTATATGTTTTATGAAATTCAGCTCAAAATACTGAAATTCGGATCAGAAATGTGCCAGTCGACTGGTAGGAACACCAGTCAACTGATCTTATTAGTTCTTGATATGAAGGATAATTTCACTGAGGCCAATTGACTGATAACCGTCTCAATCGACTAGTATTCTGATTTTCTGAGTTCAGTTGAATTTTTCAGAAATACTACTCACTTTGTTTTACTTTGATGCCTTCGGTTTGAATTATTTGGTATAATCTTTTTGATAGTGTCAAAGGGGGAGAATAGAAGAGTTTAAGTTAGAAACTTATTTCTTCATGTATTTTGTGCTAAATTTGAAAATCATGTGATAAAGCATAGGTTGAGGGGGATCTTGGATAATTTTAATGCTTTATGTTTTCAAAATTATTTTATGCCTAACTTAAACATATTGTAGGACCGGTGCTGTCGATAGAGGGGGGGTGAATATCGACCAAAAAAAACTTTCGCGGAAACTCGTAAACTTTCGTTCGTTCTGGACAGAGCGTTAGTAGCACAGCGTAAAATAAAGCAGTAAAGTAAAGACAACACAACTCAGCATGCATATGGGATTTACTTGGTTCCCAACCCCCCAGGCGGAGAAACCCGTCTTACAGTGCAAAAGTTACAAACAAAAGATAAATAAAATACGTGCTGAAAATAAATTCAAACTGAATAAAACAGAGTTGAAGACTCGGCTGATCTGGACCTCCAAAGTGCCGCGCACTTCCTCCTGGAGCCTCCTGGTCGCAGAGCTTCGTCGTAAGTGCTTTGTCGTCACTTGGACAGCTTAGAATGGTTTTGGAAGTTCTGTACTAAGCCTTGGGTTTGAAGACTTGTGATCACTGGGGCGCCTCAAAGGAATTGGTCAAAGTCTATCTCCGCGCCGAACTCACCGCAGCCAATAACACTCTTGACCAGGGCGCCCTGGACCTCCCAGGTGCCTCAATGAACCCAGTCAAATTATCCCTGCTTCGAACTCGCAGCAGCAGATACAGCTTTCAACCAGGGCGCCTGTATCATATGGGGCGCCTGAATGAAAGCCTGTTTTGCCTCCTTTCATGGAGGCGCCCTAGATGATGGGGGCACCTAGCTCCATCTAGGCGCCTCCTTCAATGGGGGAGCCTAGCATCTAGCCTTCCAGCCGCTTTGTGCGTTGTTTGCCTGCTTTGTCTTCCATTCTAGGTACCTACAAGATACACAAATACAAAGCAAACACATATACAATCTTAGCCTTAATGAAGTGGTTCTGACTTCGGATTTCCACGAAACCCTAGGTCGAATTGATGCAAGTTCCCACCCCCAGGAACGCGCCTTTCACCTACTCCTCTCAGGAGACAGTTGCCACCCAGTCCATTCGGGAGGACTTTTACTTAGCATTCAATACTCTCGGATCTCAAGACGTCCGCCCCTCGACCCGTCTCTACTTCTGTCCATAGTCATCGCTTGCTCAATCCCTCGGACCAAGACTTCGTGCCCAAACCCTAGGTTCAGGACTTAGGTGCCCAACCCTTGGCCAGGACTTCATGCCCAATTCCTCGAACTAGGTCTTCGGTGCCCAACCCTCGGCTAGGACTTAGTGCCCAATTCCTCGAACTAGGTCTTCGATGCCCAACCCTTGGCCAGGACTTAGTGCCTAATTCCTAGAACTATGTCTTCGGTGCCCAACCCTCGGCCAGGACTTAGTGCCCAGCTTCACTCACCAAGTCTTAGTGCCTAGGTTAACTAGGACTTTCGTTCACTTTGGTACTCCTCTTTAACTTACCCTTCCCTTGTTTAATGTATCACTGACTTAAACATATTGTCAAACATTGAAACACTTAGAGGAGGACATCACTGATGCAACTTGCACCAACACATATTGCCACACATCAAAAAGGGGGAGATTGTTGGTGTAATCGGCCCAAGTTTGATCAGTACAACCATGAGTTTTGATGTGTGTGTCAATATGATTAAGTTAGATTTTCATATTGGTTTGTGTTAGGATCGTGACACCAAGCTAGAGGGGGGGGGTGAATAGCTTCTTTTGATTTTGTCTTCAAAGATTGTTAGCTAAACACAAACAAAATCAATAAGAACAATGCTAACCCCCTGGTTTTTACTTGGTATCCACCTCAGAGAGGTGACTAATCCAAGGATCCACACACCATACGCGAGCTCCACTATGAATACCCCCTTCAAGATGGAGAAACCTTCACAAGGTTGACCTCTTCCTTTTTACAAAATAGAAATAAGAATGAGAGGAAGAGCTGGAGATTTTGAGCACAAACAGTATGATTCTACCCTTCAGAACTGTAACCTTGACATGTTCAAAAATCCTCCTTTAAATAGAGTAAAGGACAGCTCTTAAAGCCATCCAACTCGATACCAGTCGACTGCCCCTGGGGCAGTCGACTGATCCCACCGAAGCAGCTAGCCAACGGCTTATTTTTCGGGTTTACCAGTCGACTGGCCCTGGACCAGTCGACTGATGTTGTTGTGAGTTCGAGTCCTCTACTGGCAATCAACTGATTTATTCCCAGTCGACTGCCCAGCTTACAAAATTACTCTTCCTCACTACGAAGACCCTCCTTCACGTATGCCTTCAAGTACACTCCCTTGGCTTGCCCCTTGAAGTCCTCTTCCACCGGCTATCATACCTCGGATGCGCACGCAAGCCCTCGGCTTGCCTCCATGCCACCCTTCACGGGTGCCCTTTGAAGTCCACTTCCCAGCTTGCCCTTGGAGTTCTCTTCCCTCGGCTCTCGTCCCTCGGATGTGTCTTCCATGTGTGACTCACCAAGTCCTGCAAGACTTATTCACACATATCAAAATAACATAACATCCTAACCTTAACCATATTGACACACACACATCAAAATCATGATCTTCCTGATCATACTTGGGTCGATTGCTCCAATAGTTTGATGTGTGTTTGAGTCATGCAGGACTTGGTGGAACACACAATTAGAAAATCTCATCTTGGTGCTCGGGTCCTTGAAGTGGGCGAAGGATGATGCATCTAAGGGACCGTCGAACGAGGAGCAACGGAGTGGAGCCGAGGGAAGCAGACTTCAAGGCATACACGAAGGATGACATCAGAACGAGTGATAACTACCATTTTATTGATAAATTTAGGCTATCAAATCCATGTTTTTATCCACTTTTATATGCTTAAGTTTGCATTTACATTAGGTTTCATGAATTCCTTCTATTTTAACTTTTGATTCAAATCTTTCTATAATTGAGATATTTTGGCATTAATTTTGAATTTAATTTTGTAGGCTTCAAATGACCATGGACCTAGATCAGATTGGACCCAATTTGAGCCAGAATTGAAACTGGATCAAGACGATCAAGCCTTGGATTAATATGAGCCGTTCGATTAAGAAACGGCTAGTTCTGAGCCATCCATCAAGTTCTAATCGATCCAAGCTCAACATAGACCTAATCAAGTCCATGGATCAGGATCTAAAAGTTTCATCCAAATCAGAAGCAATCTGACCGTTGGATCAAGCTCAAGAGAATCTAGATCATCCATTCAAAAGAGAGGAAGATCTGAGCCATCCACCGTAGATCTTAGTGATCCGAGCTAAGGACAAGTAGATCAGAGCCACAGATTAAGATCTGGGAAGTTTGGTTCAGATCTGAGAAGATCCGACCGTTGGATGAGATCGAAACAATCATAGCCGTCCATATTTTCAAATGGGAATTTAAATCAGAAACTCCCACTTCCAGCTCTTGGTGGTCGCGTAGCAGCAGAGTAGCCAGATCGCCAATTCTTCATTTCTACATCATTTTCTTCATCGTTTTCCTTGCAATTTTCTTCTTAGATCGCGCGACCAACACATCATAATTGTTTCTTCTCAAGGTTTCAGATCAATAAGGTATATTTTCTGGTTCAATTCGCTAATCTGATCTCGCAGCTGAAGGAGCGAAGGTGAGGGTCTCGCCGAAGTTCCATTCCATCGATCGATTCCATTTGATCGCGGGTTTTCATCGCCCGAAGCTGAAGGATTGTCCGGAGGGGTTCTCCGATGCTGATCTGAAGGTTTTGAGGCCGATTGTGAATCAGCGTGTCGAGAAGAAGAATTCGACGGAAGAGTCTCAGCTACTGACCGATTACGGTGACCGGACAGAGATGTCTCTGATAGATCCCGCGACCGATCAGAAGAAGACCTGATCGGTCAGTTGACCGATCAGGAAAGCCAATTCACAGCAAACTTGATTAGGGAGTGTTTCTTCATTGGTTTTTGAGCTAGGGGGTTCTTAGCTGAACCTTTGTGTGACGGCAAGGGGAATACTTGGAGAGAAACTGATTTGGTGTTCAATTAAGGAGTATTTTTGTTCCAAGCACTTGTTTTCTTCACATTGCTTTGTTTGTTCCAATTTCACTTCAAGTCAAGTTCTTATGCATTGCTTTGTTCTATGTTTCTTTATTCTACAATTCGTTTCCTGCAATTAGTTCTTTGCAATTAGTTCTTAAGTTTTAATTCAAGAGTTTGAATTTAATTGCTCAATTGTCAATTAGGTTAAGTTTCGTTTCCGCAATTTCCTAATTCAGTACATGCTTTAGCTAAGTTCATCCTATTCTGTCTTGTATTGTAGATTCATTCTTTATCACAAAACCCCCATTTTATTAGAAAACCCAAAACATCAAACGACAAATAACCTTCAAGCTTGAGTTAAATATTCATTCAACTAGTCCTTGGAAAAATACGACCTGAGGCCCCTATTCTACGTTTTACTTTGTTAGCCAAGGGTTTTCAGTTTATAAATATCTAACTTTGAGGCTCATCCGTGACACTAGTTCTTTCCACCCCTGGCCAGTGGATTTTTGCCTTCCCCAGGATTCGAACCCTAGACCTCCAAGCTTAAGTACTAAAGTTTATGAATCCTAGTAACCAATTGAGCATGACTCAATTGGTTACCAGGATTCATAAACTCTAGTACTTAAGCTTGGAGGTCTAGGGTTCGAATCCTGGGGAAGGCAAAATTTCACTAGCCAGGGGTGGGAAGTCCTAGTGAATAACGGCACGGTCGACGACCCATAGAAAAATAAGGGGGTCGCCAAATGGGCCGGGTCGTTACAGCTTCCTACTACACCAACTAACTAAGCTGTGACCCAACATCTGACAACTTCCACTAATGCTTTTTCTATCTAATTTGCACCCTACATAGTCTGAATTAGAGTAACCTAGTAGGTCAAAATTAGGAGTCATAGGATACCAAATTCCTACATTTAGGGTGCCTTTAATATACCTAAAAATTCTTTTGACAAAGCTTAATTGGGATTCCTTAGCACAGATTTGGTACCTAGCACAAATACCTACAGCAAATAAAATATTAGGTTTGCTAGCAATTAGGTAAAGTAAACTACCTATAGCACTTCTAAAGTACTTTAAGTCTACAGATTTTCCTTCTGGGTCACTATCTATTTTAACGTTAATTGCCATAGGGGTGTTAATTTTTTTAGAATTTTCCATTCCAAATTTGTTAATTAATTTTTTTTTTGCATATTTAAATTGGTGAACATAATTTCCATCTTTGGTTTGTTTGATTTGAAGTCCTAAGAAAAATGTTAGTTCACCTACAAGACTCATTTCAAATTCACTTTCCATTACTTTTATAATTTTTTTTAAAAAAACTTGTGTTAGTTGAGCCAACGATGATATCATCTACATAGATTTGGGCAATAAATATATTATTTTCTACGGATTTAACAAATAAAGTTGGGTCAATTTGGCCTTGGTTAAACCCCTTAGAAACAAAAATAAGTGGATAGTCTTTCATACCATGTTTTAGGTGGTTGTTTTAGTCTATATAGAGCCTTTTTAAGTCTAAAGGCATAGCTAGGATGGTTTAAGTCCTCAAAACCTGGAGGTTGACTTACATAAACTTCATCCTTTATAAATCTATTTAGAAAGGCAAACTTAACATCCATTTGATATAACTTGATTCCCTTATGGGTTGCGTAGGCTAAAAGCATCCTAATTGATTCAAGTCTAACTACAGGTGCATAGGTTTTGTCATAATCTAATCCCGTAATTTGACTGAACCCTTTAGCCACTAAACTGACTTTGTTTCTAACTATTTCTTCTTTATCATTCAATTTATTCTTAAAAACTCACTTAGCATCTATTATGGTCTTACGTTCTGTTTTTGGTACTAAGTCCCAGATTTGGTTTCTCTCAAATTGGGCTAACTTTTTCTGCATAGCTATAATTCAGTCTGGGCCTGGTAAAGCTTTTTCTATTGACTTGGGTTCAATTTTAGAAATCAAAGTAATCTGACTTAGGTTTCTATTGGATGATCTTGTTCTAACCCCTAAGGTTGGTTACCTAAGATTTGGTTAGTCAGGTGATTTAACCTAGTCCTAGATGATGGTTCACTTTGTCCAGGTTCAATCATTGGTTCAACTTGTTGGTTTGGGCTGGATTCAGGTATTAATTCTATATCTTCTAAGTCTTGGTTTGAGTTGGTTAAGTTTGTTGGGGCAATCTATAGTCCAGAGTGACCATGTGTTTTGATGTTTGAGCAAAGGGTTTAAGTTAGGTTCACCCTTGTATTTGATATGTGTATATGAGTGTGCAGGTTTGCAGGATACACATAGACTTGGTTGGACGGCTTCGGGTACGGTGAAGGGTGGCATGGAGGCAAACTGTGGGCTTGTGTGCGCATCCGAGGGACCATGGACAAAGCTGGGACGATGAGCCGAGGGAAGCAGACTTCGAGGGGTACGTGAAGGGTGACATGGAGGTAAGCTGAGGGCTTGCGTGCGCATCTGAGGGACGAGAGCCAAAGTCGAAGAGGGCTTGAAGGCAACAGATCGAGACTGCTGGAGCATGAACGTTGAGCCGAGGGACACGGACTTCAAGGCATGCGTGAAGGATGACATGGAGGCAAGTTGAGGGCATGTGTGCACATCTGAGGGATGGGAGCCGAAGACGAAGAGGGCACGAAGGCAACATATCGAGGCTGTTGAATGAAGAGTCAACCAAGTCGTGAGGGTTCGAGTGCTGAGTGAATTGTACTCGGGAAATCCTAGGGTTGAGTGCTGAGGGAAATGTACTCGGGAAGGGGAAACCTTAGGTGTAGAAGTGGGTCAGTTGACTGGTACCTGGGCAGTTGACTGGTGAATACCACAGAAAGATCAGTCGACTGGTAATGGACCAGTCGACTGGTGGTCAGTCGACTGCCCCTGGAGCAGTCGACTAGTGTGGCTGGAAATTCGAACGTTGGGCTTGCAATAGTGGAATTTAGGTGGGACCAGTCGACTGGAAATGGACCAGTCGACTGGTGGCGGTCTTCTCAGCCTTAAGTACTATTTAAAGGGGCTTGATTTTGGCTGAGAAGCTTGACGAAATTGGCTTTGGTAAAAGGCCAATTAGTAGTCTTTGTGCTCAGGAGTGGTGTTCGGATTGTGGCGAAGTTTCTCCACCCACAAGGAGCTACGCGAGCTAGCCGGAGGTCTTCAGGGGAGTCATCCATCGACGAATCGGGATCGTCTACCTTACGGGCATCCGTGCAGTAGGAGCGTCATCTCCGAACCACGTAAAGGTGACGTATTAGCGTTTGTTTGATTTTGTTATTATTGTTATTCCGCTTGCGCACGCTAACATTGTAGGAAGAACGAATCGAAAAATTTCTATTCACCCCCTCTAGCAAACGGTAAGATCCTAACAAGTGATATTAGAGCAAGGTTCGCTCGTCTATGGACTAATCACCGGGAGAGCAAAAAGCTAGAGGAAGATGGAATCGGAAGGTCCGCTAGGATGGGATATTCGGATCCCACCTCCATACGATCGAGATGACTTCGAATATTGGAGGAAGCGATTGGAGACATGGTTCCAAATGGATTGGGATCATTGGACCGCATTGGAATTGCCATTTGAAGCTCCAACGGACAAGAAGGGAAACACCTCGGTATTGGACCAAGAGTCAAATAGAAGAAGCGGAGGCGGATAAGGAGGTAACTCAAATTGTATTAAATTTATTACCTTCATATATTGTGCCAAATGTAGGAGAATACAAGAATGCTTATGAGCTATGGAGAAATGTGACAGCTCTACATGAAAATTCGACACAAGAACAAGGAGAAAAAGAGTCCAAGGAAGAGGGGTCATTGGTCAAAGAGAAGGAGAAGGACCAATCGGAAGTTGACTCAAGTTCAACATCTGAGGAGGAGGAGAAAGTTGAATCGTCCACATCAAGTGAGGAAGAAATAGAAGAAGTCTCCACTTCAAGAATTGAGGGGGAGGAGAGACCATCCTCAATATTAGAGCAAGAAGAAGCTTCCACCTCCACCAAAGCAAAGTCAAATGAGCACATAATTTACTTTGGGTGCAATCAAAAGGGACACTACAAGGACAAGTGTCCATTGGGTAAGAAAAAGGAGGTAAACCCTAAACTCAATTCAAGTAATTTGAAAACTAATATGAGTTGTAGGGATGAAGCAAAGAAGGATAAGAGGCATATAAGGTGCTTCACATGTGGAGAGCTAGGACACTACCACACCAAATGCTCAAGGAAAGGAGAACTCAAGAAATTGGAGCATTTAAGGAAATAGGAGAAGAAGGAGAAGAAGAGAAGGTCACATTAAGGGGGAGCTATAAGGGTAGGGGAGGCAATCCCTAACTTTAAGTTTAAATGTAATTCAAATTTAAACTCCTCCATGTATGTTAGAAATAATGCCAATTATCTACCCATACATAACTTTAGATTTAAATATCATAATAGGATTAGGGTTTGTTAGTGATATGAGAGAAGTGTCCTAAGGCAATCGCCTTATGATTGTAATCATTTATTATAATAAATGAATATTCACTATTTGAGTATACATGTTTGTGTATTTGATTGAGATCTTAAACTCATTTACTGAATGCCCGCAATACAATTCACAGCATGAGAGAATTTGTGATGAATTCACAACTAGTAATTATCTCTACATGTGCAATTGTGAAGTATTGAAATTGTCCCTAGTCGATGAATTGATAAATACAGACACTATCAATTCTGTTGAGACTAGCATTGGTTATTCTCTAATCAGCTGATTCTCACTGGCTGGTGACATTGAGATGTCCGGAGATAAACATGAATGCTAGTTAAGGGAACTAGTTCATTGGAGTGACTGGCTGTAAAACTTCATATAGTAGTCTACATATAGATATGTCAGTGAAGTTCTTACTGCAGCTTAAGTGCGATGTTCCTTTGACTTGCGGTGTTCAAGTCATCTTGGTCATGGAGACTTATACTTTGACATCTTAAGCAAGCATCTCCAAGGAGGTGTGGACCCAGGATGATTGGGTATAAGACGAAGTGCCCGAAGATGTTTGAATAGCCTACAAAGGATTCACCACTCCTTGCGAGGAGATGTATACCCGAGGCCTATCGTCGGATTGTTACTCGAAGCCTCTGGCCAGAGCATGACATGTTTAGAGTATGAATCTCTTAAATATATGAGAGTAATTAGAATCCGTAGGACGAGAAAACGTTACTTGGGCTAGGTGTGATGTAGTCAGCCTAGTGGGGACTGACACACATAGACCATATCCTGAACTAAGTGGGTATAAGATGGTGAAGGGAATGGGGCACGATTCATTATAGCTGCTGAAGGGTTTCAGAATTGTTTCTGAGGTCAACCGTTGATCTTTCGATTAATTGGGGATCGTGATGTACTACTAGGTGCCACTCATGATCGTTCTATAATTAATTGATTAATTATAGACGGCCAACATAAATCGAAAGCCTATTTAGTCACACGCACTACGAGTAATCCGAGGGATTTAAAACGAGTTGAAAATTGGATTTTCCAATCAAGAGAGATTAAGTTTGGTTGAGCCAAACGATAAGTCGAATCTGAATTTTTCAGAGACGCATCGGAAGCGTAAAATGGCTAAGTCTTTTGAAGACTTAATAGATGAATTAAATAAGTTTAATTCATTGGGGCTTGGCTTGGATGGGCCGGCTAAAGAGGCCCTCCATCCTCTTTGCTTGGCCAACCACAACAAAGGGAGAGAACCAAATTTTTGGTTCAATTTATAAAATAAACTAAGTGTGGTTTGTTTTATAAAATTATGGATGATATAAATTTTTATATAATAAACCAAGGTTTGGTTTATTTTTCATGAAAATTAAAATGAACCATGGATTGGTTTATTTTATTAAAATCAATCATGGATTGATTTACCATGATAAGGAAATTTATTCCATAAGAGAGAAGAGACTTGATTGATTTTTATCATGAATTAAAATATGATTTTGACCATGATATAAAATCAAACTTGGCATGATGGAATAAGTTATTCCATATTTGAGAGGCTTGATGGTTGAGAGGCCACTATATAAAGGACCCAAGGCAAGGCTTGGGGAATAATCATAGAGATGAAGGCATAGGCTTTCTCCCTCTCTTTCTCTCCTTCTCTTCTCCCCTTCTTGTCGTGCGCCAACCAACCCCAAGAAGGAGCACCAGTCGGCCATTCTTTTGTGGTTAGTCTTCCGACTTCTCTCTTGGTTTTTCTCGTCGCGTTCTCAGAGAATCTAGTAGTTCTCGAGAACACGAAACTCGTGGCTTTGCGAAGTCATCCCGAAGATACTCGGCGTGGACGCGAATAGAGGCAGAGCTTCCAAGGGACGCTTACGGTTGGATCTCGTCCCTTCCTTCGAGTTACGCGAGGTAATATGTAAATTAGTTTACGTTTCTGCAAAAATTTTAAATATATGATCATGTCTACACAAGATAAAATTGCATGCTTAGATGTGTGGTTAAATGATTTAGAGAAATTATTTATGCTAAACCTTCCACTGCACGTAATTAATTTTGAAATTACGAACCCGCATCCATGCCAACATGCACCCGGTCCCAACAAGGTTAATATTGTAGATCAAAACCCTAGGAAAATCATGTATCATGAAAAATCCAAGACCACTAGACCTAAGGACCAAGGCATTAAACCCAAGAGGGGGAGACACATGCCTAGGATGGATAGGTCTCGGAATGTCCAAGGTGGACTTGTTGATTCTAGGTTTGAGAACCTAGAAAGGAAAAATCAAGCTTTGAAGGCAAAGCTTGATAAGTTAGAGAAAACCCTAGATAGATTCACTGTTGGATCCGGTGGTGGTCGCCGACCATCGTTGTCGGTCGTCGGCAGCGAATAATGGTCGGTCGTCGGTGGTGGTCGTCGGTCGTCATTGTCGGTCACGAATAACGGTCGCCGACCTCGTTGGCGATCGTCGGTCACCGGTCATCGGTGACGGCCGACGGTCATCGGGCGACGGTCGACGGTCGTCGGTCGTCGTCGGCGGTCGTCGGTCGTCGGTCGTCGGCGGCGGTCTCCGGTCGCCGGCGACGGTCGCTAGTCGTCGGTCGCCGGCGGTGGTTGCCAGCCGTTGTTGTTGGTAGTTGCCCGCGAATAATACCTCTTTTGCTAAGGTAAATATTGGAGGATAATTTTGAAAAAATAAGTTTCATAACCTGGGAATCAAGAAAAACCTTACTTTCCTAAGGTTTTTCGATTCCGGATTGCATGCCCCTTTTGCTGACGTGTTGGGCATCGATCATTACTTGGGAATCACTGATTATCTAAACCAAACAAGATTTTTGTTGATAACTTTGGATGGATAACCAAGGTTATCATGGATAACTTCCAACCAAACGCACCCTAAGGGTTTAGGTATGGTGTTGGGTGGTCTAAAACCCAACAATGATAGATCGAGTCTAGGATACCGATCTAAGGTCTCCAATACCAATGAAAAGAAATATGCTAGGGTAGCATATAATTATGGCAAAGAGGGAAAAACCAAGAATGGCAAGGAGATGCCATTAAAAGGAAAGAAAAAGGTATTAACTAAGGACAAGGGGTCCAAAGTTAAGAAGGTTAAATTTGTAGGTTAAGAGTCACTAGAGGTACACCAGTGTGACCTTGCGTTTGTTCAGTCACCTAGGGAGGTGGCTAAGGCTAAGAGCTCAAGGGGGAGCTCTAGGAGCCAAGTTGGGACTGTTAGTGATATGAGAGAAGTGTCCTAAGGCAATCGCCTTATGATTGTAAAACATTTATATTAATAAATGATAATTCACTATTTGAGTATACATGCTTGTGTATTTGATTGGGATTTTAAACTCATCTACTGAATGTCCGCAATACAACTCACAGCATAAGAGAATTTGTGATGAGATCACAACTAGTGATTATCTCTAAATGCGCAAATGTGAAGTATTGAAAATATCCCTAGTCGATGAATTGATAAAAACGGACACTATCAATTCTGTTGAGACTAGCATGAGTTATTCTCTAATCAGCTGATTCTCACTGGCTGGTGACATTGGGATGTCCGGAGATAAACATGGATGCTAGTTAAGAGAACTAGTTCATTGGAGTGACTAGCTGTAAGACTTCATATGGGAATCTACATGTAGATATGTCAATGAAGATCTTACTACGGCTTAAGTGCGATGTTCCTTTGACTTGCGGTGTTCAAGTCATCTTGGTCATGGAGACTTATACTTTGACATCTTAAGCAAGCATCTCCAAGGAGGTGTGGACCTATGATGATCGGGTATAAGCCGAAGTGCCCGAAGATGTTTGAACAGCCTACAAAGGATTCACCACTCCTTGCGAGGAGATGTATACCCAGGCCTATCGTCGGATTGTTACTCAAAGCCTCTGGCCAGAGCATATCATGTTTAGAGTGAGAGTCTCTAAAATACATGAGAGTAATTAGAAATCCAAAGGACGAATAAGACATTACTTGGGCTAGGTGTGACGTAGTCAACCTAGTGGGGACTGACACCATAGACCGTGTCCTGAACCAAGTGGGTATAAGGTGGTGAAGGGAATGGGGCACGATTCATTAGAGCTGCTGAAGGGTTTCAGAATAATTTCTTCTGAGGTCAAACCGTTGATCTTTCGATTAATTGGGGATCATGATGTACTACTAGGTGCCACTCATGATCGTTCTATAAATAGTTAATTATAGACGGCCAACATAAATCGAAAGCCTATTTAGTCACACGCACTACGAGTAATCCGAGGGATTTAAAACGAGTTGAAAATTGGATTTTCCGATCAAGAGAAATAAGTCGAATCTGAGTTAGTCAGAGGCGCAATGGAAGCTAAAAAATGGCTAAGTCTTTTGAAGGCTTTTTGGGCGAATTAAATGAGTTTAATTCGCGGCGGTTCGGGTTGGTTTTGGCCGGCCAAAGAGGGTGTTAAACCCTCTTTGGTGGCCGGCCAAATAGAGGAGAATAAACCAATTTAATTGGTTTAATTAATTAAATAAATCTAGTACGATTTATTTTATAAATTATGGATAAATAAATTTGTATAAAGAAATTTATATAAATAAATTTGTAGAAATTTATTCTTTTTATGGAAGTTAAAATAATCCGTGAATTGGGTTTATTTTAATTTTATAAAATCAATTATGAATTGATTTTTCCATAATAAGAAAGTTTATAAATTTCTTATAAAATTTATTCCATAATTTAAAGAGAAGAAGAATTAGTTTTATTATAAATTAGTTTATAATAAAGACTTGGTTTAAACGGAATTAATTCATAAGAATTTATAGGATAAATTTCTTATAATAAATAATTAGTTTTATTATAAAGTTAGTTATAATAAAATTCATAAGAAAATTTATAGAATAAATTTCTTATGATAACTAATTTGTTTTATTATAAATGGTTATAATAAGACTAGGCTTAAAGGGAATAAGCAATAAGAAAATTTATAAGATAAATTTCTTATAACTAATTCCGTTAATTCCATTAATTCGGTTTAGAGGGAGACTTAGCAAAGGAGTTGCTACTATATAAAGGAACCAAAGGCTAGCCCTTATTCCACACAATTAAGAGATTAATCACTCCCTCTCTCTTTCTCTTAATCTCCTCTCCTCCACCTCTTCTTCCTCCCTTAGGGCCGGCGCACCCTAGCCTCTCTAGGGCCGGCGCCCAACCACAACACCAACAAGGGTGTTTGCCGTGAGGTTTCAAGAAGGAGAAGAACCCGAAGACGAAGAAGAAGAAGCGGATAGCGACTCCTCTCTTCTCGAAATTTGATTCCGTTATTTCATCGGTTAGTTTTTCCATTATTTCTCTTGTCCTTCTAGTTGTGCCTTCCGAGAATCTAGTAGTTCTCGTCGGCACAAAACTCGTGACTTTGTGAAGTCATCCCGAAGAGAACTCGGCGTGGACGCGAATAGAGGCGGAGCTTCCAAGGGACGCTACGGTTGGATCTCGTCCNAAATCCATGCCCAGTATGATGTCGAAGTCTTGCATCGCAAGGACTATCAAATCGACATATAGCTCTCGGTCTGAAATCTTGATTGGCACAGCCCGGAGCCGCTGGGTGGATTCCATGATTTCCCCTGAAGGGAGAGTTGTCAGGAATCTGGACTCCCAACTCTCTGCAGGCACCTGTAACTTACTAGCAAAAGGTACTGATATGAAAGAATGGGTCGCCCCAGTGTCAAACAGTGTAGTAGCTAAATGCTGAAAAATAACTATTTGACCTGTTACGACCGTGGAGGCGCTGGCAGCTTCTTCCTTCGTGAGGGAAAAGACTCTGGCATTAGTTGGAACGGGTGCTACTTCCAACCCTCCCTGACTGATCTGAGGTCCCTCCAGTATAGTAGGCATGTAGTGTAACTGAGGCTTGCCTCCATACTGTACGGACTGCTGAGGAAGTACCTTAAACTTGTTTGGGCAGTCTCCGGATCTGTGCCCCTCTTGTCCACATGAGTAGCATCCAGTTACACCCAAAAGGCATGCTCCTGGATGGGTCCTCCCACACTTAGGACAAGGTGGATACCTAGCTTGCTTGTTCTCTGAGTTTCCTTTTTGGCTGCCAGGCCACTGCTTCCTTTTATGGTTCTTGTTCTTCCAGTTCTGGTTATTTGGCTGAGGCTTCTGGCCTCCTGTTGTCTTGTTCTCAATCAGGACTGGCTTCTGCTGTGTTTGTTGTGCCTTGATGCTATTCAGATAGTGCTCTGAGATTAGAGCACTACTGACCAACTCCTCGCTGGTCTGGGGTCGGTGCGTCCTGCTGTTCACGTTGAGTGCTATTTCAGGGTTCAGCATGCGGAGCATCAGTCTGACTCGCTCCTTCTCTGTGCTGACTAGCTCTGGGCAGAAGCGAGCTAGTCTGTTGAACTTCGCGACTGCTTCTCCCACTGGTAGGTTACCTTGTCTGAACTCCATGAAGTCCTCGTAGTGCTTGTTGGTAACCCGCGTGTGGAAGAACTCCTCATAGAACTCTTGCTCGAAATCTGCCCAGCTCATCTGGTTGACTATCCTCTTACTCTTGACCCGCTCCCACCACATACGAGCATCTCCAGTTAGGCAGAAGGAGGCACATTTGACCTTCTCGACTTCTGGCCAGTCAAGAAGCTCCATTGTGCTCTCTAAAGTCTTGAACCAAGCCTGGGCATCCCAGGGCTCAGTCGTGCCTGAGAAGCTTTCAGGTTTCAGCCTCTGCCACTGGACGAGGTATGCTTCTTATCTTCGGTTCACGGCAGGGGTCTCCTGGGTGACTGGTGGAACTTCAGCCACCACTGGAGTTTCCACTCCTGCTGTGGGTGGTGTAGGGGGCACTGGGTGCTGATTTGCCATCAGTGTGGCGATGGTCTTCTGTTGCTCTGAAATCTGAGCTTGCATTTGAGCAATGACTGCCATCAGGTTTGGCTGTTCTGTGCCAGGCTCATTGTTATCTTGAACTGGAGTTCTGTCCCTTGCATTAGGGGCTCGGCCTCTTCTTGCCATCTAACAATGCCTAAGGGAACAAGAACTCACTACTACATCTCTAGGTATAAACTTGTCTTCTTACTTAGTAACCTAATATCCATTCTAGGGATTAAACATGATTCCGTGATACTAAGGTATTAAACATGCTTCCTTGTTCTATGCATATATGAGTGAGTACTTAAGCATTTCTCTATACTGCAATTAAATAAAGGAGCAATAGAAAAACTGAAACATAAAACTTTCTTACTTGAAGACGGCAAGGTTGATGCTGATGTGTGTGTGATGCTGGAGAATGGGAACTGCTCTGATACCAACTGTAGCGACCCGCCTTCTCTACCTTAGACGGATCGTTACTTTATCTACTTCTTGACTCTAACGCACGACTAAAAATGCGGAACTTCTTTTTATTTTCTTTTAAATCCATCTAAGGATGATATTCTAACTCTAATAGTCATGCATGATACAATGGCACACTTCCTTTCTCTAGGACTTCTCTGCAATGGTACCAGTCGACTGCGATCTAACCAGTCGACTGGTATCGGCCACAGAAAGTTTCTGGGTGTGGCACCAGTCGACTGGCCTCTTGGCAGTCGACTGATGCATCGAACAGAAGCTACTGTTCGATAGGGCAGTCGACTGATACTGAACCAGTCGACTGGCACGCCTGAAAACCTGAAATTCAGATTCGAAACCTTGTTTCAAAAGTCCACAAAACTTATAGTTTCAAGCCATACAAAGACTCAACACCATTTCTATACTCTATACTAGTTTCCTAAACATTTTAGCCAATCAAAACAACTTCATAAACTCGAAATTAGAACTTTTGCGGAAGTAAATAAGTTATGAAAATCTATATGAACTTTAAACTAGAGTTTTGTACCAAACTTAACTCCTATGCATTCATAACACCAAAACACATGTTCTACACCTCACTAAAGCATTTTGGAATGTGAATGCAACTTTTCTAAGCATATTTAAAGCAATAAAAACTTGATTCAAGGGAAACTCACAATATCTTGGCACATGCATCAAATAGCTCCATCAAGTATCAATATTCAAAACTACTCACACTCATACTCATCCCATGCAATCATAAGGATATGTATGCTAAATAAAATGACATGGAATCTTTACTCATGGCTTTAAGACATGCAAAATATCTAAAACGCAAATACTTGGATAAATGCTATATGATCTAACTTAAACTAAGACTTATAATAAATGTATTTTGAGTCTTTTATTCATCTTGTCCCAAGGACCTCTCCAAGGTCAGCCACCACACACACGTCACTCAGCACCGCCTTGTCGCCTTCCTTCAGAATTGCTTGCCTTTACCTGTACCTGCAGCAAGAGGAAATGCAACTAATAAGCATAAAGCTTAGTAAGTACTATCTAGCTCACAAAATCTTGAAATGTGCAAACATGCTTTTTAAACAATGTGAAATCACATGAGATACTTTTATGCTTAAAGGAAAACACTAAACATGTATAACTCAAGACATGCATACTCAAGCACTAATAAGTCTTAACTTACTTGTTCTTGGCTTAACTTGAAACTTTAGCGATTCTTTAACTTTAAATCTTTCTTTAACTTTTAGAAAACTTCTTTAAACTTTAGAAAAACTTTACTAAAGCATATACTTGAAAATAATAACTCACTTGGATCCACTTAAGACGTAAGTACCATCTTATGCGCGTTCCCTAAAAGGTTAGGGTAGCGAGCCACCAATCCTAATAGAGCAGACCTTGGTCTACCAGGGCCAAGACCTTGGAATTGGACACCTGGATTTCTTTAACGACGCCCTTGGACGCCGGGTACTGGCCTTAGAAAATAAAATAGATTTTCTTTCTTTTCTTTCTTATCTTTAAATGCCTTGGCATTTTAACGAGCACCTTGTGTGCCCAAATCCCTAAGTCTTGACTTTTGGGGATTTCTTAAGGCCTTGGCCTTTTCTTTTCTTATCTTTATCTTCTCTTTTCTTCTCTCATAACTTTTCTTAGTCCCTAACCTCATATAGGGTACTTAATCAAACTTATACAAGCATGGATTAAACTAGAGTTACATGCAAAAATCGTAACTAAAGGAAAATTTACATCTTTAACTTTCTAACAGGAAAAACTTGCGGAAAAACCGCCTCTTACTGCAGGTGAGCAGTACTTACCTTGATATCTTGGACTTACAACCAAGAACGGCGTCGGAGGTTCCGGAGAAACTCGAAGGCTCGGAGATTTCTTCGCGCTCACGCGTTCCTCTCGTTGCGGGGATCCCGAATATAGGAAAATCTCTCGGAGAATAGCCTTGGCCGGCCACCGAAGGAAAGCCCTAGGCTTGGTGTGGTTGGCGTGCGCACAAGAGAGGGGGGAGGGGGTCGGCGGATGGTGAGGAGGAGGAGAAGTTGCCGAACCAAAAATAAAAACCCCACTTAAGTTCTTCTATTTATACCAAGGGGTATTTCGGTTCAACTTACTACTTAACTTAATATCTCTCTATTTTCTTTCAGCACACCCCTGCTGGGGCTCCTGGTTAACCCGACCAACTTAAGTCGTTGATCCCATGGGAGGTCTCGGGTTCAAAACTCATCCAGGCAATTTTTTGCCGGAAACTCTATTTCTTTTAATAAAAATACTAAACGGACTCGGAAAATTCCATAAAAATATTCTAAAAATTCCTAAAAATATCTAGAATATTTCTAAACCATTTTTAACTAATTTCAATGACTTTAAGGACTTAAAATGGAAATTTTGGGACGTTACATATTGCATAGTCCTTTTCTAAGAATCAGACATTCATGCCAACAGACACCTTCTGATCCTTAGGACTTTTAAACCACTTTTTGTTCCTCTAGGATAGCCTACGAACAAGCGCATTTCAACACTAGATTCCAAATTATCAGTGTCTCCATTCAGCACATATGCTGAACTACCCCATATCTGAACATGTCTTAGACTAGGCTTTCGCCCATTGCATATTTCAATGGGAGTAGAGAGTACTAACCTGGATGCTATCAAGCTCATACGCTGTCGTATCCAGAGCATATCCCTAGAACAAATCCGACAACTCATAGCAGCTCATCATTATCCTAACCTAATCCATAAGAGACCTTTTCCTTCTCCTTTTGCTGCACTGTTCTGTTGGGGTATACCGGGTGTAGACAATTGGGATTGACTCCCAACTCTTAATAAGTTAGTCCTAGAACTCTCCCGAGAGGTACTTACTACCACGATCCAATCGTAGAGTCTAGGTACTTTTATCTTGATGCTTCTCCACGTCAATTTTGAATTCTATGAACTAATCAAAGATCCAGACTTGCGGTGCATCAAGTCAACGTACCTCTGCCTTTGAATAATCATCTATAGATGAAATATTCAAGGCTACCTCTATCCTGGATAGACTTAAGGACTTACACTTATCTGGATGAACCAATTCTAGCATACCTTTGACCCTATACCCCTTAGCCTAGAAAGGCCTCTTGGTTATCTTAGCTTCCAAGCAAGTTTCAAAGATTTTTAGGACAATTAATTTAATTTAAATTACTGACAATTCAAATTAATTAACTTCTGGATCCTAGACTAGTACCACTCAACCTTATCATCATGCCGAATCATATCCACCTGCAGGGTTTAGCATGATGAACCTTTTGAGCTCATCAAGGAGGCATCATCAACCCGACTCACCAGGACACGGATTCCGTCAATAATCAATAGCACATCATATTATTAATATTATCTTTCAACTTACCAGGCTTATCGATCTAACAGAATAGATCTCGTCCATTGGTAAATCAAAGAAATAATAATTAATAATATATGCTCGTTATTATATCGGGATTAAGGGATCATACTCCATAATAAAGTCTGAGGTCCTATCTAATTATCGAGTCAGTACAAATTGGATAACCTCTGGTTTTGGTCCTGCTCAATGTACTCAAAGCACACTAGTATAATTCTATGGTCAAGACCAACCACACCTAATTACACTACAACCATCCCGATGGTTTGTCCAATTCCATCTCGGTTGTGAGCCTCTACTTATACTAGGCAAAGAATTGATAACATGATCTTCCGTGTGACACCACAAACCATGTTATCTATAATGCGAAGTAATGGACTTCATGCATGTACTAATATAAATAGGCACCTAGTGTAGTTGTGATTCTCTTTTCAAAATTTAGATGATCTCATATATAGAAAGAGCAATGTCTTTTAGTATACACATCTAACAATCTCCCACTTATACTCAAAGACTTTGCTGTTCTCAAAATGCCATACATCTGACTCCCGGATCCTCCACATGCCTAAAGCTCTCGCTATCAAGGCCTCAGTGAAAAGATCTCCCAGGTTGTCTTCTGATGTAATGTAGGCAACAACAACTTTTCCTCTCTTGGGTGGTACTTGCACTTTATGTGTTTACTCGCCTTATGGGCTCGTGATTCCTTCGAGTTTGCAACTGCATCATTGTTATCACAACAAATTGTGATAGCTCTGAGCAAACCAGGAATCACATCAAAGTCCATCTTGAGGTTCCTGAACCATGTAGCTTTCCTAGCTGCCTCAGAGGCTACCGTATATCCAGCTTCCATGGTGGAGTCCATCACGCAGCCGTTGCGCGACACTCCTCCAAACTATGGTTCTACCTCCTAAAGTAAATACAAAACCCCGAGGAATACTTATATTTTGCCCTTTTCCAACTGGAAGTCTACATCCGTATAACCCATAGGGAATTGGTCTGCCCGGTAAACCTACTTATAATCCTTAGTCCTTCTCAGGCACTAATATAAGCTTTTACGACAATCCAATTTTCTTGACCTAGGTTACTCTGATATCTGCTAACCATGCCCTTGGCAAATCAGATATCCGATCTCATTTTTAGCATACATGAGGCTTCCTATAGCCGATGCTAAAGAACCGCCATTACCTGCTCTATCTCCTTTGATAATCTAAACATATCTCCTTAGATAGAGTAGCTCCATAGTTGAAAAGTTTAAAACTTTTCTTGGAGGTTTCCATGCTAAAACGAGTTAAGACACTGTCTCTGTATGAAGCTTGGGATAAGCACAACATCCTTCTCTGGTGATCCCTTAAAACTTTGATCGCCAAGGATGTGTCCTGCTTCTCCTAAGTCCTTCATATCAACTGTTTGGACAACCATACCCTTAAGTTTGATAATACTTTGTCATTATTGTCAACTAACAAAATATTATCTACGTATAGTACAAGAATACCACTACGTTTCCGTCACATTTCTCATATACACAAATCTCATCCGTCCTTTGAACAAATCCATATGACTGGATTATCTCTTCATAGTGGATGTTCCTCGTCATAGGTCTAGGGATCTTGATTCATGGTCGCCAAGGACCGAGTCTGAAGACTCTCCCAAGAACATGAATCCTTCTGGTTGACAAACAACACTCCCACTACAACGAGGTACCACCTTGTATTTTCTGTGACACGCGGTGCAGTAACTTATGGTATTTCCTCTTGTACAGTTGGTACTAAAGTCAAAGTGTCCCTTCTTAATTCATCAAGAACTAGTCTACTTATGGTCTTGTGGTTCATCACATAGTCTTCCTCTAAGAATCGGGTATTCGTGTCGACGATTACCCTCTGATCCTTAGTACTATAGAACCAGCTTTCGTTCCTCTAGGATAGCCTACGAACAAGCTCATGAGATTCCAACTTATCAGTATCCCCTCTCAGCACATGTACTGAGCTACCCCAAATCTGAATATGTCTTAGACTAGGCTTTCACCCAGTCCACATTTCTATGGGAGTAGAAGGTACTGACCTAGATGATATCTAGTATGTACGCTGTCATTTCCAGAGCATATCCCCAGAATAAATTTGCAACTTGGAGCAGCTCATCATTGTCCTAACCCTCTCCATAAGAGCTCTTTTCCTTCACTTTACTGCACCGTTCTATTGGGGCGTACCGGGTGCAATCAATTGGGAGTGACTCCCAACCTCTGATAAGTATGTCCTAAATTCACCCAAGAGGTACTCATTACTATGATCTGATCATAGTGTCTTGATATTTTTACTTTGATGTTTCTCCACATCAGCCCAGAATTCTTTGAATTGATCAAAGTATTCAGAATTGTGGCCATCAAGTAAACGTATCCATACCTTTGAATATTCGTCTCACGAAGTATTCAAAGCTACCTCTTTTTTGGATAGACATAGGATCACACAAATCAGGATGAACCAATTCTAACATATTTTTGGCCCTATACCTCTCAGCCTTGAAAGGCCTCTTGGTCGTCTTATATTCCAAGTAAGATTCAAAGGTTGGGAAGTCTCCCACCACCAATGAACCCGAGGGTCCATCGGCTATCGACCTTTGAATCCTACTAAGGTTAATAAGACCAAGCCTTAGATGTCAAAGGTATGTTTGGTTTATCTCGGAAGGAACCTTTCTCTTATTTTGATTAGATGATGAGTTATTAGCTATTATTTACATCATGGGAGACTTTGGTTTTAATTGGTTAAATTGCTTATCTATGTTCCTAAATAGATAATCTTTCTATTCCACTTTTCATAACAAAAAGCAATAGAATATCCATTATTTCAGAAACTGAACCAAAGTTCTTTATAAAATTAGGTACATAAAAGCAATCTTAAAACCAAAACTTTATCTTCTAAAGATAAATAAATAACTCTCACTGCAATAGTAGCCACCTCCGTAGCATATCCCTTGTAGACAATAATCTCTTCCTTAGCTAGTCGTTGGGTTTCCTGGAACCCCTGCAAAGAATTGTAGACATGTTTAGTGGCATCCGTATCTACCCACCAGGTACCGGTAGATAACTCTGCTAAACATGTTACAATGACAAAAGAAAAAGATATACCTATCTCTTGACGACGAGGACAGTTCGCCTTCCAATGTCCAGTCTACTACTCGTGAAGCACTTGCCTTTCGGCTTCTTCACACCAGCCTGAGGTCCTTGCGATTCTGCTGCCTTCTTGGACTCACCTTGTTTCTTCTTCTTCCTGCCTTTCGGCACAGAAGTAGAAACCTTCTGAGTGACCAAGGCTTGTGAACCTTGATAAAAGAGCCCCTCTGCCGCCTGGAGCTCTCCTAGTAGTTCCCTCAACGTATACTCATGCTTATTCATGTTATAGTTGAGCCGAAACTGCTCAAAACTTCTATGCAGAGATTGGAGTATTATATTGACCTGGGGTTCCCCGTCGATTTATCCTCCAAGATCCTCAATCTCATTGAGGTGGGCCATCATTTTCAGGACACCCTTCGAAGAGCACATATTTGTACTCTTCAGCAGTAAGGACAACGTCTAGGTTTCTTTTCCAGTCTATGTAATTGGGGCCACTAAGTTTATTTTCCTTAAGTATTGTCACTAGTGGGTTAAAGGCCATTATGAAAAACCTGAGAATCACAACATACACTACTTTAGAAATCAAAAATAAATTGATTCCTCATAACATTTAATTTTCAAAATCAACCAATATCTCAAACACCGAGAATTTGCTTGTCACATTAGTGTGGACATATACAAACCCTACATTCGTTAGAGAAAGTTTTATCCATTAATCTTACTATCTTGTCAACCTAACTTTTTGACAAGTAAGACTAATAGTTGGTTAACTTCGGCCCTACAAGTTATTAGCAGTGACTCCGTTGGGGAGGATACTAATAATTTTATCTAAGTGTTTACCATTGCACGACACTAAGAGAATTATTTAGGATTATGTGTCTTCCGTTGGGGAAGTACACACGCTTTTCAATAATCCTCTATAATCTTTTCTGATCTTGTGATCCGCAGAACAAGCCATCCGTTATGGAGGAAGGCACTCAGAGCCAACGCGCAGGCTTGTTCACATCACATATCAGATTGCAATGGAGGCTGTGGGACCCTTAGGGTCCCTCTCCCACTTAGTAATTTATTACGAGGAATTTTAAGTAGCACAACCACACAACAAGCACATAACCAACATATGAAAAATATAGAAAATCCTAGATTTTCCAACTTTCATGGCCTTGGTCTCTAATGCACCTCCAGTTGTGTCATCACTTCGTCTGCTCCTCCCTTCCTTCTGCGCAAGCTACCTTGAGGGATATCTGAGCCGAAATGACTAGCTAATTATTTACATCATTGATCCTATACTCCACAAAGGAGTGTACATGAAAACTAGGCCAATCACAAAGATCGGGCCTTGTAATTTGCTTGACTGTTCGACCGCGGAAAAGGCGATGAGTGGATCACCGGCTTCTGTGTTTATGGTCGGGGTCCAATTATTTAATTATTGGCTATGATACAAAATTAAAACAATTAAATAATTAGCATAAAATGACGAGGTAAACAAACATGGCACACAAATAATCAAGGGAGCTTGGGAAAGAGTTATACCTTCCCGATCACCTCGCGACCTTCTACCTTATGTCCCTCTCTTCAACGATGTCGTGTGGGCGACGATCTACCGTGAACCGAGATCACCAAGGCGACCAATCAATCACACTTTCTTCTTCCCACCTAGCCGAACCAAACCCTAGCCAAGGGTTGTTGCTGCCGGCTTCTAGCTCCCTTCTCCCTTATTGCCGCCGGCCAAGAACAACCACCAAGGCCTCTCCGACCAATAGCTGACCTCGAGAAGGTGATGAAGAAGAAGATAAAAGGAAGAGAAAGCTTCCTTTCAGCCCCTATCCAAGCTGAAAACTCCTCTCCTTCCAAGCTTGCGGCGCCGCCGGCCAAGGGCCTTGGGCAGCCTCCTTCCGACCGCCGGAGCTCCTTCCCTCACCGACGCACACCACAAAAGGGAGAAGACCCTCCTCTCTTGGTCTAGTGATGGCAACTCACGGTATGGCTGAGGGAAGAAGAGAAGAGAAGGGAAACCCTCTTCTTCTTGCCGTGACCTAGGAGAGAGAAAAGGAAGAGAGGAAAGAAAGCTTGGGGTTGGATTGATTAGCCTTGGTTTCTTGATCTCATAGGGTATTTATAGGGCTAAGGTAGGGACCATGATGAGGAGTTGGATCTTGGCCCACCAATGGATCTAAACCTGATCCATTAATTAAGATCCATTCCACTAAAGAATCTTAATTGAACTTCCTCACCAACCCCCATATTTTCATATGGGCTCCATATATTACGAGTCGTCCATCCCCCCGTGTTTAAGATCATGAAAGCCCATTAATTAATTTAAATTACTGACAATTCAAATTAATTAACTTCTAGATCCTTGACTAGTACCACTCAACCTTATTATCATGTTGGATCATATCCACCTGCAGAGTTTAGAATGATGAACCTTTTGAGCTCATCAAGGGGGCATTATCAACCCGACTCACCAGGACACGAATTTCGTCAATAATCAATAGCACATCATATTATTAATATTATCTCCCAACTTACAAGGCCTATCGATCTAACAGAATAGATCTCGCCTATTGGTAAATCAAAGAAATAATAATTAATAATATATTGTTGGATCGAGAAAAACGATAGAGGTGGGGCGGGTGAATATCGTTAAAACTTTTTTTTTCGGATTAAGGAAAGAGTAAATGCAGCGGAAACAAAATAATCACACAAAAACACAAGTATTTTACTTGGTTCGGAGTCGCGGTCGGCTCCTACTCCAAGGCTCACAGTCCTTGACCGTTTACTTTGGGCAATTCTATAATCGCGCAAAAGGTTTATAAATTTCAGTACAAGAATATTGCAGTAAATGAAAAGAGCTACACTTTTCGTTACCGACGGCCGATGTGGATCGTACTTCGGAGCAGAGGGTCATCATCGGCGCTAGAATCTCGAAGTCGGAGTTTGCTAGAGCAGAGCGCTTGAACGAAAAGCTTTGGAGCATTAGAAAGTTGTTGTTCTGAAGCCTTGGGGTCGAGCACCTTTTTATAGTGCTCCTTGGGACGCCTGACACTTGCCTTCAACTGCGAAAAACTCAATCCGCAGCTCGGTCAGCGCTTATCCCCTTCGACTCGGCCTCTGGAGCTGACTGGGGCACCCGGGACCTCCTGGGCGCCTAGCTTGACTTGGTCCGCTGGCTTCGTGACTGATTTGCTTAGATTACCTCTTTGGATTTGACCTTGGGCGCCCGGGACCTCCCGGGCGCCTAGCCCAGTGTGGTTTCGATGCGGTTCTTGCTTCCTTACTGTTTTGGCTTTGACCTTGGGCGCCCGGTGTTGGAAACCGGATGGCTATAGAGGGGGGGGTGAATATAGCCAGACACCCACAAGTTGCTCTTTGATATTTTCTGCGTGATCAGATTAGCAGCGGAAGCAAATGCAGAACAAAGAACAAAGCAGAGAAGGAAATGCAAACAAAACAAACGCTAAGACAAAGATGTACAAGGTTCGGGGATAACTTGCCCCTACTCCTTGGCGTGCTCGTAAGGTGGGTGATCCCTTGATCGTCGGCAGATCAAACCCCGGTGAACCCGGATAAGATAGAGCCTCCTTCTCGGTGGAGAAACCTCTCCACAGATCTCACGGATGATATAACTTGAGTATAGGAGATCACATAAGAAGGAACACTCACAAAGCTCTCACAGGAATGCAACAAGATCGCTTAAGCACAAAGCAACAGAGAGCACGAACACAGCCCAGCCAAACTTCCCAAGTTTCTGTCTTGTTCGCCTCGCTCCTCGGCTTCCAGCTTCGTCTCTTAAGCTCCTGCTTAACGTCGCCAACTCCATCAGCACCACTGATTCACACCCTGACCCACTGACCTCTCTGAGCACTCAGTCCACTGGACACTCCTCTAGCTGAGCCTCCGTCAATTGCCAGCCGCGCCTTCATCAGTTGCCAGTTGTGCCAGACGCTGTTGAGACCTGAAAACACAATAGATCCAAACCTGCTCCAAGGAAAGCCTCCCATTGACCCTCCTTGAGTGTTTGAATCACCTGCTATCACCTGCACACTCCAACAGAGGCTTAGCAATGCATATCAAAAAGAAATCAGCAAGTACCAGAGAATCGGCAGTGAAAACAGACTTCTGACAGCATATTTGAATTAAAGTTCTGCTCCTAATCGGTCCCCAGACCGATCAGGGAGGAGCCTAATCGGTCACCAGACCGATCCAGTAGTTTCTGCACACTCCTGATTGGTGCCTAGACCAATCAGGCTCCTGCCTGATCGGTCACCAAACCAATCATGCTTGAGTGAACAGTGATTCTTTAATCAAATCCTAAGTCTCTGATCGGTCACTGGACCGTTCTGGACCTGATTAGCAAGGGAACTCAACTCACTGTTCGCTCCCTGATCGGTCACCAGACCGATCCACGAAGGAGCAGTGTGCCAACTCCCTGATCGGTCACCAGACCGATCCAGGGATGCAGACCTAGCCTTCCAAGCTAGGATTTGATTCACCTTAGCCCTCCAAGCTAAGGATTTTTCAATCTAACTCTCCAAGTTGGGAATTTGCACCTAACCCTCCAAGTTAGGACTTTTCACCTAGCCCTCCAAGCTAGGACTTCTCACCCAACCCCTCCGAGTTAGACCTTCATCAAACCTAGCCCTCCAAGCTAGGCACCTGACCCTCCAAGCCAGGACTTTTTCACCTAATTCTCCAAGATGAGAATTTGCACCTAACCCTTCAAGTTAGGACTTTCCACCAAGCCCTCCAAGCTAGGACTTTTTACCCAACCTTCCGAATTAGGACTTTTCACCACCTGGCTTCACTCACCAGGACCCGACTTCACTCACCGGGATTTCCAACACCTGGCTTCACTCACCAGGACCCGGCTTCACTCACCGGGATTTCCAACACCTGACTTCACTCACTAGGACCCGACTTCACTCACCGGGATTTCCAATCACCTGGCTTCACTCACCAGGACCCAGCTTCACTCACCGGGATTTCAACCTAGCTTCACAAGCTAGGACCTGGCTTCACTCACCAGGGTTTCATGCCCAGTCCCCGACTAGGACTTTAACCTAAATTCGCTCATCCAAACTTAAATCATTGTCAAACACCAAAACAACAACCGGGCCAGACTGTATCAACAATCTCCCCCTTTTTGTTGTTTGACAACCCGATTTAAGTTTAGGTATCAAACAATTGAAGTCCGTTCAATTCTCACAAGGGAATCATGATCCTCCCCCTATAATAACCATAAACTTAATCAGCCATTTTCTCCCCCTTTGTCAAACATCGAAAAGGGTATGGTTATTAAGTTTAAACATACCTCCCCCTCAAACCAAGGGTCTCTCCCCAAACCCAAAATAATCAAAGGATACTTTTTGAATCACATATGAGAGGCATATAGCATAAATGTATCATGGAAACAATGTATATGCATCATACGCCAAACAGTGTGAATTTCACATGAAAACATTAACAGAATAATATCATGGTCAAGCATGTATATGTTTCATATGACAAGTAATAATGCAGCTTCATCAGACTTATGATTGATACAAAAAATTTCTGATGTATCTATGAACAATCAGTTTTTCAGAAAAATTTCTGTAATTTTGATTCATTCAAGATGAGTCTGCGTTAACATTCGAAATTTCATGTGAAGACATATACAGAAGTATATCATGGTCAAATACGTATATGCTTCACATTACAAGTAAGGAATGCATCTGTATCTGACACATAGTCCTGATTGGTCTCCGTGACCGATCAGGTTTGTTGATCACGTGATGCAGAAACATATCTGATTAGTCTGGGGATCGATCAAATTTCAGAAAAATTCCTGAAACTCCGATACATTCCTGATCAGACTGCATTAACAATTTGCATTCCATAACAGGAGAGAGGACTCTATTGATATTCGTCATTTCAGAAAAATTTCTGAAACACGACATTAAGAACAAGAGTCATGACTCAACAAACCCTTTCTTAAGAATTTGAACATTCAAACATAGGTTTGTATCAAATCAGTATTTAGGTTTTGTTTCAAGTACCACTTGAACAAATTTGTACTTCCTTAGTACCAGGATTGTACCAATGGAGGATCAAATATGTTTCAATTGTAATTGGTTTGTATCAGATTTGTTAGGAGTATGATCATCAAACTGATACAATTCAATGAAAAGAGATTGGTTTGAGGAGGTTTTGGATCAATTTGGAACGATCTGGGAGTTTCTTGATCAGAGTTGGTCTGATCGGTCACCAGACCGATCAGAACGACAACTGATCGATCACCAGACCGATCAGAGGGATCTCTGATCGGTCGGTGGACCGATCAGGTTTGACACGGAATGTTTTCTGAAACTGATCAGTTTCAGAAATAGGTTTGTTTCAACTCTTAACCTTTCCCAAACCCTTATACAATCAGATTTAATCCATTTGTCCTAAAGGGTTTCCTTAATCAAAAAGTATTTCCCAAACTAAAATAATCATCATGATTTGTATCAATTCCATATAAAAAATTGAGAATTTTTTTTGTGAAAAGAAACCAATAACATGTTTATGTCAATTTAGTGTCACAATATGATCAAGTTCCAAAACATGCTTATATCACATTATGATCAAGATTCAAAACTTTAACCCCTATCAAAGCATGATCAGTATGTGCTAAGCCTTAACTTGAGTATCAAAAGCATGCTTGTAACAAAGCATAATCGTTGGGAAAACAAACAAGTCATGGAATTTGAGTTTGATACAAAGAGAGCATTAACCCTAGACCTTAAGCTCATGTTCTTTGTCTAATCATGTATTGTGAGATTTTCATAGTGATTTTCGAATTAGCACTAACTAATTCATGTGTCCATACTTGTTCAATAGCATGCCTTCATGTTGTCTAACACATACAAGAAAATCATGGCATACTTGATTATGGAAGAACTTAAATACTAAAGTAGATTATATCATGACTAAGTACTTTAACACATGAATACCATAAAAATCACTAGCCAAGGGATTATATTGTCATAAGATCTAAAACAATGGAGCTCAAAGCATTTAATTCGAATTTTCCATAACCATCCATGTGAATGACAATTTTCCTTTGGTCATGGGTTTGGAGCACCAATTATCAACCTCCCATGTTGATAGATGCTCCCCCTCAAATAATGCTTATACAATTCTAAAGATAGAGGATTTAGGTACCCAAATTTTGGGACCTAAAGAACCTTCAATCAAGGACTTTGGCACCCATGTCTTAGTCATTTTCTTTTTAACCCTAAGAACATTTGATGATCTAAAATGTGTTCTAGACATTAATGACACAAAGGTCGGTTCTTTAGGTCGGTAACCTATACCGACCTTGTTGTAAACCGCCCTTTGGGAGTTCAAGATCATGTCTAGGGTTTTGGAGCTTGTTGAAAATTTCTCAAGAACAATCTTGAGATTTTTAATTTCACCCTTCAAGATCTTATTCTCATTCTCAAGGGATTCATTATGGAAGTCATTAATATCCTCAACCTTAGAGGATTTTAATTCTTTTACTTCCAACTTCAATGACTTAACCTTATTCTTAGATTTCTTTAACAATTTGATTAAACATGCGATAGCTCTATAGCACTTATCCAACTCGGGAGAGATTACCTCTTCATCATCCGAAGATGATGAAGGCGCGGTTGAGGAGCTACTTGATTCATTATCACTTTCCTCCTTTGACTCCTCTAGTGCCACTAGAGCCACGTGACAGTGGATGTGCTCCTCCTCTTTTTCCTTCTTATTCTTGTTGTCACCTGCCACTAAAGCAATACCTTTCTCCTTTGGACTTTTGTTAGAGATCTCATGCAACTCCATTTCACAAAATAGATCTTCTAACTTAATGATTGAAAGATCCTTGGATACCTTGTAGGTATCCACCATAGATGACCACAAGGCATTCCTAGGAAATGCTTTTAGAATTACCTCACTAAGTCTCTGTTTTCCACCTTTTCATTGATGGAATGCAAGCCATTGATGATTTCTTTGAACCGACAATGAAGCATACTTACAGTTTCGTTTTCTCCCACTGTCAAGTTCTGGAGTTGGCTGAAAAGGAGGTCCTTCTTGACTATCCATGTATCTTGAGTTCCCTCATGGAGCTCAATGAGTTTGTTCCACAAGTCTCTGGCAGAGGTGAAGGGACCAATCTTGATCAATTGCTCTTTGGTTATCCCACATTGTAAGGTGACCACAGCTTTGGCATTTGCTTCACCCTTCCGGATTTGCTCAGCCGACCACTTGGAAAACTCAAGCTCCATTCCTTCATTATCCTTTGGAAAGGAAAACCCCTCCTAGACAGCGAACCACAAACTTATATTTGTCTTTAAGTAAAATTTCATTCTTGACTTCCAATATGAAAAATCAGTGTCGTCGAGGAATGGAGGTCGGTTTGTGCTCAATCCTTCTCTTCCCATGGCCATCTTTGTTAGCTCTCGGATGTTAAGCCGTTTGGACAGAGCCCCAAGCTCTGATACCACTTGTTGGAAACCGGATGGCAATAGAGGGGGGGGTGAATATAGCCAGACACCCACAAGTTGCTCTTTGATATTTTTTGCGTGATCAGATTAGCAACGGAAGGAAAAGCAGAACAAAGAACAAAGCAGAGAAGGAAATGCAAACCAAACAAACGCTAAGACAAAGATGTACAAGGTTCGGGTATAACTTGCCCCTACTCCTTGGCGTGCCCGTAAGGTGGGCGATCCCTTGATCGTCGGCAGATCAAGCCCCGGTGAACCCGGATAAAATAGAGCCTCCTTCTCGGTGGAGAAACCTCTCCACAGATCTCACGGATGATATAACTTGAGTACAGGAGATCACACAAGAAGGAACACTCACAAAGCTCTCACAGGAATGCAACAAGATCGCTTAAGCACAAAGCAACAGAGAGCACGAACACAGCCCAGCCAAACTTCCCAAGTTTCTGTCTTGTTCGCCTCGCTCCTCTGCTTCCAGCTTCGTCTCTTAAGCTCCTGCTCAACGTCGCCAACTCCATCAGCACCACTGATTCACACCCTGACCCACTGACCTCTCTGAGCACTCAGTCCACTGGACACTCCTCCAGCTGAGCCTCCGTCAGTTGCCAGCCGCGCCTTCGTCAGTTGCCAGTCACGCCAGACGCCGTTGAGACCTGAAAACACAATAGATCGAAACCTGCTCCAAGGAAAGCCTCCCATTGACCCTCCTTGAGTGTTTGAATCACCTGCTATCACCTGCACACTCCAACAGAGGCTTAGCAATGCATATCAAAAAGAAATCAGCAAGTAGCAGAGAATCGGCAGTGAAAATAGACTTCTGACAGCATATTTGAATTAAAGTTCTGCTCCTGATCGGTCCCTAGACCGATCAGGGAGGAGCCTGATCAGTCACCAGACTGATCCAGCAGTTTCTGCACACTCTTGATTAGTCCCCAGACCAATCAGGCTCCTGCCTGATTGGTCACCAGACCAATCAGGCTCCAGCCTGATCGGTCACCAGACCAATCAGGCTTGAGTGAACAGTGATTCTTTAATCAAATCCTAAGTCTCTGATCGGTCAATGGACCGTTTTGGACCTGATTAGCAAGGGAACTCAACTCACTGTTCGCTCCCTGATCGGTCACCAGACCGATCAGGAGCTGTGCAGTGAGTGAAACACACACTCCCTGATCGGTGGATCGGTCACCAGACCGATCCACGAAGGAGCAGCGTGCCAACTCCCTGATCGGTCACCAGACCGATCCAGGGACGCAGACCTAGCCTTCCAAGCTAGGATTTCATTCACCTTAGCCCTCCAAGCTAAGGATTTTTCAATCTAACTCTCCAAGTTGGGAATTTGCACCTAACCCTCCAAGTTAGGACTTTTCACCTAGCCCTCCAAGCTAGGACTTTTCACCTAGCCCTCCAAGCTAGGACTTTTCACCCAACCCCTCCGAGTTAGACCTTCATCCAACCTAGCCCTCCAAGCTAGGCACTTGACCCTCCAAGCCAGGACTTTTTCACCTAATTCTCCAAGATGGAATTTGCACCTAACCCTCCAAGTTAGGACTTTTCACCTAGCCCTCCAAGCTAGGACTTTTCACCCAACCTACCGAATTAGGACTTTTCACCACCTGGCTTCACTCACCAGGACCCGACTTCACTCACCGGGATTTCCAAACCACCACCGGACCCGGCTTCACTCACCGGGATTTCCAACACCTGGCTTCACTCACCAGGACCCGACTTCACTCACCGGGATTTCCAACTCCTGGCTTCACTCACCAGGACCCGGCTTCACTCACCGGGATTTTCAATCACCTAGCTTCACTCACCAGGACCCGGCTTCACTCACCGGGATTTCTAATCACCTGGCTTCACTCACCAGGACCCGCTTCACTCACCAGGACCCGGCTTCACTCACCGGGATTTCAACCTAGCTTCACAAGCTAGACCTAGCTTTACTCACCAGGGTTTCATGCCCAGTCCCCGACCAGGACTTTAACCCAAATTCGCTCAACCAAACTTAAATCATTGTCAAACACCAAAACAACAGCCGGGCCAGACTGCATCAACACCCAGGACCTCCCGGGCGCCTAGCCCAGCTGCCTGCCCCTTTCCTTGGGGTGTTCTGAGCTGTAGAAACACACTCCTTCAGTCCTTGCAACCAAGTTAGTTCCAAAGCAAACAAAGCAAGAATATTAGTCAATATTGACAGCCGTAGCTGTCTTGGTTCTGACTTCGGGTCTCCCAAATGGAACCCTAGGTCGAATCGACGCCTACTATTCCCTCGACGGGGAACGCGTCCTTACCTACTCCTCTCAGGAAAGTTTACCTTTTGCCAATCGTCTCCTTCGGTTGGACTTTTGCCCAATCCCCTTGAGCAGGTCTTCTTGCCCAACTTCTGGTCAGGTCTTCGGTGCCCAACCCCTTGCCAGGACTTCGTGCCCAGTCCTCGACCAGGACTTCTTTGCCCGACTTCCGATCAGGTCTTCTTGCCCAGTCCTTGACCAGGACTTCTTTGCCCTGCCCTTTGCCAGGACTTCATGTCTAGTGTACCTAGGACATCTTCCTGCACACTCAGTGAACAAGTTAGACAACAATAACATCTTAACTTCTGAACCCTTTGCCATTATCAAAACCCAGGTTTGACTTAGGTGCTACCAGCACCAACAATCTCCCCCTTTTTGATTAATGGCAACCCGGTTCAAAAAGTTATGTTAAACATACAGAAAATAGGTAAAGTACCAGACCTAGTTTCCTCCCCTGGAAGAAATCTCCCCCAGAGTTTTTAAAAAGTTCGTGGGGTTTTTGAAAAAGTTTCTAAGTCTTTGATTCTAAATTTGAAGAGTTTTTCAGGTTTTCAATACTTAGAAGATTTTCAAAACGGGATTTTTAAGTTAGAAAAATTTTTCAAAATATTTTGAGTTGGGCACTTAAAAAATTTTCCAACACATTTAGCTTTAGCACTTAGAAAATTTTCAATAGATTTTTGAGGTTAACACTTAGAAAATTTTCCACCAAAAAAAATTTTAGAGTGAGTACTTAAAAATAGTTTCGAAAACACTTTTGTGTTAAGTACTTAGAATAATTTTCAAAACACTTAGTTTTTACACTTTAGAAAATTTTCTAAACTGATTTTGAAGTCTTAACACTTAGAAAATTTTCAAGCATTTGTAATACTTAGAAAAAAAATTTCAAGCAACATTTTGAATTTTATAACACTTAAAAAATATTTCCAAAGTGATTTTGAATTACTTTTCTTTACTTTTTCAATAAGGAGATAAAAAGTTTGAAAAAAGATTTCAAGATAACAAGTTTGAAAAAAATTTAAAACCTTCTTTTCTCTCCTTTCCAATCTCTCCCCCTTTGCCATATATCAAAAAAATATAGCTAAAAAAAAATTGAATAATAACAGTAAGGTGTTGTACTGAACCAATTCTAAGTATAAACTGGACCAAATCAATTTAAATTTTCTCTTTCGGGTCCTGTCTAACCTATTTAGCTACTTACTAACTGTTATAAACAGTAGCTTTCACTAGGGTTAGTCAAGTTATGTGTTCTGATCAAGTTAGATTTTCTAAGCTTGACACTTAACCTGATTACTATTTATTTGGTATTTATTGTCCCAATTACTGCAGATGCACTGACTTAAAGCATCTTAAATCAAGGCATAGACCTAAGCATCTCAACCCAGTCTAGGTTATCAATCAAAAGTACCCTAAGGTGCTTGTGAGATGTTGGCTCCTAGATCTATAGGTCCATGCAGTTCTAGGGTTAGGGCCTAGGCTAAGTCCATTTGCGAAAAAACCCTAGTTTTGAAGGGGGTAAGTTTTGAAAAAAAACTAAGTCAGAAAATTATTTTAAAAATAACAAATGATTTTTCAAATGAAATAAGAAATAAACCAGTTTTTGAAAAAAATATAAGTAGAGCAGTCCTATTCTACCAAGCATAACCCTAACTGCCTTCTTAGTGAACTGAACTCAGACTCAGGTAAGGGTTTGGTGAAGATATCAGCTAAGTTAGATTTTGAGTCTACATGCTTAAGGACTATCTCACCCCTGGCTACATGATCTCTTACGAAGTGGTGTTTAACTTCTATGTGTTTAGTTCTAGAGTGTTGGATTGGGTTCTTAGTTAGATTAATTGAACTTATATCGTCAATGTAGACTTGGGTTTGGGTGTAGTTAAGCTGGAAGTCCTTAAGAGTGTGCATCATCCATAAGAGTTGTGCTACAAACTCTCCTAAAGCAACATACTCGGCTTCGGTTGTGGATAGAGCTACGCAGTGTTGCTTTCTGCTGCACTAACTGACTAGACTATTTTCTAAAAGTTGGCAGCTTCTGTAACGCCCGCCCTTCCCGCCCTACGATGTAGGCGGAAGGCGGCGCTACGCGAACATACATATACGCATATGGAGATCTTAATGCAGCGGAATAATTTAAAACTTCATACATATGTGTTTAAACCATGCAACTAACACTTGAATCATGTTGACATGTCTTAGCTATCATTCTTAAAGATGGTTACTTGGTAAACTTATCATTGTCATAACATAAAAAGGATAAGACATAACATGTGAGACATAACATTCTTGAACATGCTTGCATTAAACATAACTTATCCTACCATCAAGCTTAAAGCCAACATAAAGTATAGCATGGAACTAAAGTTGACAATGCAAAATATAAGACATATGACAATTATGAGTGCTAGGATCTTTTTTTTTTTTTTTACAAACATGGTACATATCACATAGCATACATGATCATGGTATCTATCATAAAGCATGTATGGGTAGGATCCATATGAACATGATATATACTACATAGGTTCATGACATTCAACATAAAACATGCGTCGGTCTACATAACCATAATATACATATGTCAAAGACATTTAACCTAATGCATGCATAATTCTACATAAACATGATGCATACTTCACAACACATGTCTTCATGGTATATGGTTTAAACATCCATAAATTAAACCTACTAAAACATGGCACATAACATAAGCATACAAGGCTGTGATACATAACACATAAAGTTAGGGTTTAGGCATCATAAAATTCATACAACATGCTTGAACATATATCTACATCATAATAAGTCATAAATAAGTATACTTGAAACCTTAGACTAACCCAAACCCTAGACTTGGAGCTTTGGCCGAAAGTTATAGATTGAAGTCCCATTATTCAAGTAACATGTGAGGTACCATAACTAAAGTAATGCCTATACAATACATACAATGCCATAGGAAGCCATTAGAACACATGATTGGGGCTAACCCTAATTCCTAGCCCTAGAATAGGTCTTGGCCGAAACCCTAGAGGGGTCTTAAGTCCATGGAAAATTCATATAATTCATAATTAACATCCATTATATCATAGGGAATTATAATAAGCATGCTTGGAGGGTTAGATCTAATCCTAACCATGAAAGGGGATGGTGGCCGAAATTCCATGAGGGGCTTAGGGTGCTACAAAAATTCCACAACTCACAATTCATTCTTTATTTATCATGAGAAAGCATTAGGAATCATAAGTGAGGTTTTAACATCATCCCAAGCCCAAAAAGGGTACTTGGCCGAAACTTATAGGAACCCTAAATTCATAGTTTTCTCAACATATAGCCCAAACAAAATCTTACATCATGAAAGATAACATCAAAACTATTATACCACAGGTGAGGGAGTCTTACCTCTTTTTATCTTGATTATAACCCTTGAATAGAGAAAGAAATGAAAACCTTCTTGACCTTAGAACACCCCTTGCCCTTGTAGCCTTGTAGAAAAACTTGGATCTTCAAGAGGGAGTCCTCTTTGAAGTTTTCCAAGGGAAAAACCCCTTGGTGAGTCTCGGCAAGGAGGAGGCAAGGAGGAAGAAGAGAGGAGAGGAAAAGCCTTGGTGGATGAAAAGTAACTTAAGCCTCTTCACTTCTCATCCATCCCTTTTATACTAAGTGAAGGGGCATGGTGCCTCTTCACATGGTGTCTCTTCCACTTCCTTTAGTCTCAACTAAATTCTTCTCTCTTTCCTAATAGCACTCCCTTGCTAGGTGAATTAGTTAGTACATGCATGATGAGGCTTTGCCTCTATTCTAGGTCCAAGGTTCAATCCTTGGCGCATGTATTTTTTTTTATTCCATTTACTCTCATTTTTGGCAAGGCCCACATAAGAGCCCACCAAGAGTTATGCTAATATCCCTAATTGGAATTCATTTCTATCTATGTTAAAATTCTACCTAAGGTCCACTAATAGCCATGGTACTAGAAGAGCCCATGTAAGGCCCATTAGTACTTAGCTTTTTAATCTATATAAGATATCATGCTAAGGTTCATGCTAGTATTCATATGTTACTCGAGAATCCATATAAGCATGATCAATATTTTAAAGAAAAATATTGTGAACATTTTACGGGCGTTACAATCCCCCATACCTCGTTAAAGTTCGTCCTCGAACTTAGAATAGCTCCGGGTACTTGCATCTCATCTCATCCTCGCGTTCCCAGGTGGCTTCCTCGAACCGTTGACTTTGCCATAGGACCTTGACTAAGGGTACCTCCTTGTTCCTTAGCTTTTTGATTTCCCGATCAAGGATCTGGATAGGTCGACATTCAAAACTTAGGTCCTCCTGAACTTGTACTGTTTGCGGCTCGATCACTTGGTCTGCATTTGGAATACACTTCATGAGCATCGACACATGGAACACGTTATGAATAGCCGACATCTCTTGGGGCAGCTCTAGCTAATAAGCCACCTTGCCAACTCTTTTCAGGATCTGGTACGGTCCCACATAACGTGGACTTAATTTTCCTTTCTTCTCGAATCTCGTTACCCCTTTCATGGGGGCCACTCTGAGGAATACCAAATCTCCAACATCGAATTCTAGGGGCCTACGTCAGATATCCGCATAATTCTTCTGCCGGATCTGAGCAGTTTTTATTCGTTGTCGATGTTCTGTATAGCTCGGGTGGTGTCGTCGATAAAATCCGTCTTGAGCCCCATTTATTTCTTTACGCCACCTTCGTACCAACAGATTGGAGACCTACATCTCCTCCCATACAAAGCTTCATAAGGTGTCATTCCGATAGTAGCTTGGTAGCTATTATTGTAAGCGAATTCCGCTAAGCATAGATATCGGCACCAACTCCCTTTGAAATCCAGGGCACAAGCTCGTAACATATCCTCCAGTACTTGATTCACTCGTTCAGTTTACCCGTCAGTCTGAGGGTGAAAGGTGGTACTGAATCGTAGTTTAGTGCCAAGAGACTTCTGGACGCATTCCCAAAAATGTGAGGTAAAGCGACCGTCCCTATCTGAGATGATGGTCTTGGGAACTCTGTGAAGTCTGATTATCTCCATAGCATATAATTGAGCTAGTTGCTCAATCGAATAGGTCATCTTGATTGCTAGGAAATGAGCAGACTTTGTCAATCTGTCCACAATTACCCATATCGCATCATATCCGTTCGTAGTCTTGGGAAGTCCTAAATGAAATCCATAGAGATATCTTCCCATTTCCATTCTGGAATTGGAAGTGGCTGCAGAACTCCTCCGGGTCGCTGGTGTTCCGCTTTCACTCGTTGGCAGGTCAGGCAAGTGCTGACATGCTGAGCCACGTCCCTCTTCATGCCGAACCACCAGAATTTCTCCTTCAGGTCTTGATACATTTTGGTGGATCTCGGATGCATCGAATAAGGGTTCCGTGAGATTCTGTTTACCACTATGGTTTTCCTTCCAGTTAGCGTTGGTACTCTGAGGTTTCTAACCTCCTGAGTGATAATGAAAGGGAAGAACATTAGGGATAATGAAAGGAAAAGAATCGAGAATCCTGGAGTGAACTTGATTCTTACTTTCATTCAGCGCCTTCCTTTGCTGATTGATATTGTTCAGGTAATGCTCGATGAGTAGGGCACTACTAAACAGCTCCTCGGCGGTCTGCGGTCTGTTAACTCTGCCAGCCACGTTCAGGGCTATTTCGGGCCGCAACATCTTCAGCATAAGTCTGACCCTTTCTTTCTTGGTGCGGACCAGCTCGGGGCATAGGCGAGCCAGTCGGTTAAATTTCTTCAAGGTTTCATTGACTGAGAGGTTGCCCTGTCGGAATTCCGTGAACTCGTCGTAGTTTTTGTTTGTGACACACATATTGAAGAATTCCTCGAAGAATTCTGATTCGAAATCCGTCCACTTCATCTGGTTCACCTGTCTTTTGGCCTTGACCCTTTCCCACCACATTCTAGCATCCCCAGAAAGGCAGAATGATGCACACTTGATCTTCTCATGTTCAGGCCAGTCCAGCAGCTCCATTGCACTTTCCACTGTCTTGAACCACACTTGGGCGTCCTATGGTTCGCCAGCACCCGAGAAATTTTTCGGTTTCAGCCTCAACCACTGGATAAGATAAGCCTCTTGTCGTGCTACAGTGGCAGGGCCTGTCGGAGGGGTTTGGAAGTCAATGGTAGTATAATTCATAGGGAGTTTTATTATGTCGTTTGTTAATTAGGACCCTATTTTGGATATAGCAAGCCGTACTAATTGCTTCTGCCCAAAATTGGTTAGCTAGGTTGAATTCATTGAGCATAGTCCTAGAGGCTTCCTGTAGGGTTCTATTTTTCCGTTCTACTATCCCATTTTATTGGGGGGTTCTAGGACATGAGAATTCGTGAATGCATCCGTTTATTCTACAAAATTCCTCGAACCTTTGATTCTCAAACTCTCCCCGTGATCACTCCTAAGACTTTTGATTTTGGTATCATTTTGATGTTAAACTATCTTACAAAAATCAATAAACAGGTTTAGGGTTTCATCCTTAGTCTTTAGGAACCTTACCCAAGTAAACCTAGAGTAATCATCTATAATTACTAAGCAGTACCGGTTTCCGCTTAGTGACTTGGCTCTATGTGAATCAAATAGGTCAAGGTGTAGGAGCTCAAGTGTGGTTTGAGTTAGGTCTGATTGAATTTGTTTGTGATTAGACCTGGTTTGTTTACCTTGGTTGCATGATTCACATATCATATTTTCATGGTTCTTAATTTTTGGTATTCCTTTAATTAGACCAAGTTGGGTGATTTTTGAAATTAATCTTAGATTAATGTGACCTAATCTCTATGCCAAAGGTTTGATTCTTCTAACTGAGTTAAGAGGCATTTAGGTACAAAGGGTAGATTTATAGTGTAAACATTATTTTTCCTAGTGCCCTTAAGCATGACTTCTGAGTCTTGCAAATTTCTAATCAGGCAGTAAGAGTTGGTGAAGGTGACTACATAGCCAGTATCACATAATTGACTTATACTAAGCAAGTTAAATTTGAAGTTTTCAACCAAGAGTACTTTTTTAATTACAAAATCAGATTTGAGTTCAATGTTACCTGACCCAATGACTTTGAGTGTAGCATTGTTGCCAAAGGCTACTGAGCCTAGGTTCTTGAACTTGAGTTTGGTGAATTTCAACTTGTCCCCAGTCATGTGTCTGGAGCACCCGCTATCCAACATCCATTGGTCCAAATCTTTATGTTCCTACACATAAAGAATTTGTTGATTTGGATACAATTAGAATTAAGGATAGGTTAAATTGATTTTCACAACCTAGTCTGTCTCACCCAATCTATAGTTATCAATCACGTTAACTTTATGGTTTTGTAAGACAGGTTTTAATAGAAGTAAAGATTTTATTTTGAAAACAATGATTAATTTTGAAAAGTTAAATTAATTTTCAAAAACAATTAATTATGCTTTAAATTTATTTTTAAAATAGTTGAATCTAAAATTAATTGAAATATGTGTTAGATTCAAATCTGATAAAAGTAAAGTGAATTTGGTTTTCAATAATCGGCTTCCAAGTCTTGGCGAGGCACTAGGCCTTTTTTGGTCGTAGCCTTATTGGATCATCAACCCTTTCCTTGACAAAGCCTTTTATTGAAATCCATCTTCAAGTTACTTCTTGAAAGATTTTGGTCTAACTAGTTTGGGTCTTGGATCGGTAGCTTCGGCTAGTTCCGCCAAAATGGCTTCCCTAACGTACTATCATCTCTCCTCCACCCAATACTATGTTGTTCAAATTTTAGTTAATCGTTTTAGTCCTTAATCTAACTAGGTCTAGGTCTACACATGGTAAATTGCAGAAAATAAATAAGCAAGCATGCAATTTTAAAATAAAAAGAATTTATCTAATTATAAAAATTATTTTTAAGTTGGCTCCCCCTGGACTAAAGCCACGGTAATGATTAGGCAAGATATGAATCTTGTCCTTGGGGACCAATACTGGTTTGGTCTAGCTTGGTTGTTCGGGCAAAGTTTGGGTACCCATGCCTGAACTTTGGGCCTAGATTGGTTCAATACAGCATAATATGACCTTTGTCTAGACTTAGTTCGATACCCTAACCCGGATCGATTTAGAACAGACTTCTGTTTTCCAAGGATCATGTCAAGACCCTTGGAACCTGAAGTGAATCATTCTAAAGCTGCTCTAAGGACCTTGACTTGGGTTCTCAAGGAGGAGTTCTCTTTCTCAAGCTTTTCAACTTGAGTAGAGGTTCCTTCTTGAACCTTCTCAGTCAAAGATCTAGAGTCAGCTCCCTCTTTTAGGAGTTTTACTTCCTGTCGGAGGGACTCGACTCGGATTTTGACTTTTGCCAAGTTACTAGATAGGTAAGCAATTAATTCTGCTAATTCAACTTTAGAGTAACCACTTACAGTTATTTTGCCGTCCTCCAAAATTGAGAGCTTTCCATCGTCCGACTCCGATTCTGATCTGATGTCGATGTCTTCCAAAGCAGTCAAGGCGAGCAGGTTCAATTGTGGGGCCTCTTCTTCTTCTTCTGAGGAAGACTCGTCCCATGTGGCTTGAAGGGACTTTTTCCTTCTTGTCTTCTTGGCTTCTTTTAGATTAGGGCACTCCGATTTGTAGTGTCCTTTCTTGTTGCATTCGTAGCAGGTTACGTTTGATTTGGTCTTGGACGTTGATGGTTCAGCTGGATCTTCCTTCTTTCGGCTGGCTTTTCTTCTGTTGGTCTGATGCTTCAGCTCCTTGTAGTAGTCCCGGGCAAGCCGAACCAGCTTGGGTCGATCCCCTTCGCTATCTTCTGAGTCTGAGTCAGACTCGGGTGCAGGTTGAGGCTTTTTCTTGGCCACCTTTCCTTGGGTTTTTCTTGCAAGAAAAGCAATACCTTTCTCGGATAAAGTGTAGTTAGTCTGCTCATGTAATTCTAGTTCAGAAAATAACTCGTCTAATTTAATTTTGGAAAGGTCCCTAGAAACTTTGTACGCATCTACCATAGATGCCCACAAAGTATTTCTCAGGAAGGCATTAAGGGTATACCTGATAAGGTCACGGTTTTCTACCTTGTGACCGATTGTGTGTAGACCGTTCATCAGCTCCTGGATCCTAGCATGGAGCTGGGCTGCTGACTCGCCCTCGTTCATTTTGATTGTGTACAATTTGTTCAGCAGTAGGTCCCTCTTGCTGATTCGGGTGTCGGAGGTACCTTCGTGCAATTCGATCAACTTACCCCAGAGTTCCTTCGCACTGTTGAAGGGTTCCACCCGGTTCAATTCTTCATTGGTTAATCTGCATTGGAGTGTCTGGGTTGCTTTTGCATCAGCCTCGATCTTCTTCTTCAGCGAGGCGTCCCATTCTGTGTAATGATGTGCCACACCTTCAGAATTCTTGGGGATTTCTAAACCAGATTGGATTATGATCCACATATCCACCTGAGTTTTCAGGTGGACCTCCATCCGATTCTTCCAATAGGAGAAGTCTTCTCCACTGAAGAGTGGTGGTCTGGCTGTGCTGAAACCCTCTTGCATGGACATTTTAAGATTTCTGAAATAACAAAAAAAGAAAATTCTATCCCAAGACTTGGTCTTGGATTAGTAGTGCGGGAATAAGACAATTAGAAAACAACGATCGAGTGGTGTTGCACCAACCTCGATTAACGAGAGAAATTCGAAAGAAAAAGAAATTAAAAATTTTCGTAAATTCGAAAAAACTCTCAAATTGGTGGTTGCACCAAATTTGAGCCACCCGCTCTAATACCACTTGTTGGATCGAGAAAAACGATAGAGGAGGGGTGAATATCATTAAAACTTTTTTTTGGATTAAGGAAAGAGTAAATGCAGCGGAAACAAAATAATCACACAAAACACAAGTATTTTACTTGGTTCGGAGTCGCGGTCGGCTCCTACTCCAAGGCCCATGGTCCTTGACCGTTTACTTTGGGCAATTCTATAATCGCGCAAATGGTTTACAAATTTCAGTACAAGAATATTGCAGTAAATGAAAAGAGCTACACTTTTCGTTACCGATGCCCGATGTGGATCGTACTTCGGAGCAGAGGGTCATCGTCGGCGCTGGAATCTCGAAGTCGGAGTTTGCCGGAGCGGAGCGCTTGAACGAAAAGCTTTGGAGCGTTAGAAAGCTGTTGTTCTGAAGCCTTGGGGCGAGCACCCTTTTATAGTGCTCCTGGGGGCGCCTGACACGTGCCTTCATCTGTGGAAAACTCGATCCGCAGCTCGGTCAGCGCTTATCCCCTTCGACTCGACCTCTGGAGCTGACTGGGGCGCCCGGGACCTCCTGGGTGCCTAGCTTGACTTGGTCCGCTGGCTTCGTGGCTTATTTGCTTCGATTACCTCTTTGGCTTTGACCTTCGGCGCCCGGGACCTCCCGGGCGCCTAGCCCAGTGTGGTTTCGATGCGGTTCTTGCTTCCTTGTTGTTTTGGCTTTGACCTTGGGCGCCCGGGACCTCCCGGGCGCCTAGCCCAGCTGCTTTCGCCTTTCCTTTGGGGCGTTCTGAGCTGCAGAAACACACTCCTTCGGTCCTGCAACAAAGTTAGTTCCAAAACAAACAAAGCAAGAATATTAGTCAATTTTTACAGCCGTAGCTGTCTTGGTTCTGACTTCGGGTCTCCCAAATGGAACCCTAGGTCTAACCGACGCCTACTATTCCCTCGACGGGGAACTCGTCCTCACCTACTCCTCTCAGGAGAGTTTACCTTTTGGCAATTGGCTCCTCCGGTTGGACTTTTGCCCAATCCCCTTGACCAGGTCTTCTTGCCCAACTTCCAGTCAGGTCTTCGGTGCCCAGCCTCTTGCCAGGACCTCGGCCCAGTCCTCGACCAGGATTTCTTTGCCCAGCCCTTTGCCAGGATTCTTGCCTAGTGTACCTAGGACTTCTTCTTGCACACTCAGTGAACAAGTTAGACAACAATAACATCTTAACTTCTGAACCCTTTGCCATTATCAAAACCCAGGTTTGACTTAGGTGCTGCCTGCACCAACATATATGCCCGTTATTATATCAGGATTAAGGGATCGTACTCCATAATAAAGTCTGAGGTCCTTTCCAATTATCGAGTCGGTACAAATTGGATAACCTCTGGTTTTGGTCTTGCTTAATGTACTCAAAGCACACTAGTGTAATTCTATGGTCAAGACCAACCACACTTAATTACACTACAACCATCCTGATGGTTTGTCCAATTCCATCTCGGTTGTGAGCTCTACTTATACTAGGCAAGGAACTGATAACATGATCTTCCGTGTGACATCACACACCATGTTATCTACAATGCGAAGTAGTGGACTTCATGCATATACTAATATAAACAGGCACCTAGTGTAGTTGTGATTCTCTTTTCAAAATTTAGATGATCTCATATATAAAAAGAGCAATGTCTTTTAGTATACACATTTAATAGGAGATCCTTGTTAGTGCCGATACCCAAGGGCTCTCGGAAGGGGATTTCTTCCGATCCTTTGTGAAGAAGCCACCCACCAGCTTCGATGATCTGCTGGGGCATTCTATCAAGTACGTGAAGGTGGAAGAAGTCCAACACGCTCGCCGGAAGGACTCAACCGGGGTCCCTCCTCTAGCCATTGTACGGTCAGAAAGGAGGGAACCTCCGGGTTCAGCACGATGAAAAGACCTTCGGCTGGGGAAAGACTGTTGGTGCCGAAAGCACCAAAGTCAAACCTGTGTTTTGATAATGGCAAAGGGTTTAGAAGTTTTGTTGTTATCTAACAAGGCTAATCAAGTGTGCAGGTAAAGTCCTAGGTACACTAGGCACTAAGTCCTGGTTCTAAGAATTGGGCACTAAGTCCTGGCCGCGGGCCGGGCAACTAAGTCCTGACATAAGGTTGGGCACTAAGACCTGGTGAGTGATGCTGGGCACTAAGTCCTGGTCGTGGACTGGGCACCGAAGACTTGGTGAGTGAAGCTGGGCACTAAGACCTGGTGAGTGAGCTGGGCACTAAGACTGATCCGGGGATTGGGCAAAAGTCCAACCGGAGGAGCCGGTTGGCAAACAGGTAAAATCTCCTGAGAGGAGTAGGTGAGGACGCGTTCCCCATAGAGGGAATATTAGGCGTCCGTTCGACCTAGGGTTCCATTTGGGAACCCCAAAGTCAGAACTAAGACAGCTCAGGCTGTAAATCATGATTAAATCTATCTTATTTGTATGTTTCTTGTGTTTTAGAACTAAACCTGGTTGCAGGAACAAAGGGATGGAGTTTCTACTCCCAGGCGCCTCAATGGAGTGAGGCGCCGCACTGGGCTAGACGCCTGTGTTGAGACAGGCGCCCCAGACAAAGGGTGAATTCCAGCCACTTCGAAGCAAGGCCTCAAGACTACAACAGAGGCGCTTGTGTTAACACAGGCACCCCAGTTAGCTCAGGCACCCTGGTTGAGGGATAAGCGCTGGCCAAGTCTGCGGATTGAGGTTCGCTCAGAGAAGGCCATGTGTCAGGAGCCCCCTTCAACACAGGCGCCCCAGCTACGACTATATAAAGGGGTTCACCCCCTTGGCTTTAACAACAATTACTTTCTACGCATTCATTCAAGCGCTCCGCTCGACAAGCTCTGTGCTCAAGATTCGAGCGCCAACGACGACCCGCGGCTCCGGCATTCCAAAATCTTCCGGTCGTCGATATAAATTCTTTTTGTTAAAGTGTTGTAATTGTTTTTAATTCTATATTCGGAACTCCAACTTGTAATCATTTTACGAAAATATAGAATTGCCCATCGTAAACGGTCAAGGACCGTGGGCCTTGGAGTAGGAGCCAATTGTGACTCCGAACCAAGTAAAAACAAAAGTGTTAGCGATTGTTTTTGCTTTTCGTTGTGCAATTTCTCTAAGTATTTCGAAAAATTTAACAATCGATATTCACCCCTCTCTATCGATTCAATCTGATCCCACAAGTGGTATCAGAGCGGGTGACTCAAACTTGGTGCAACCACCAGTTGAGAATTTTTTTCAGATTTTCAAAATTTAATATTTTTTCTTTTCGCTCATTTTTTCGTTAATCGAGGTTGGTGCAACACCACTCGATTTTTTTTTACTGTTAATCCAAGACGTAGTCTTGGGACAAGGTTTTTTTGTAAAATTTTTTCTGTTAAATCTAATGGCCATGCAAGAGGGATACAACACCGCCAGACCACCCCTCTTCAGTGGAGAAGATTTCTCCTACTGGAAGAGCAGGATGGAAGTCCACCTGAAAACTCAGGTGGACATGTGGATTATTATCCAGTCTGGACTGGAAATACCGAAAAATGCACAAGGTGTGGTGCAACACTATACCGAGTGGGACGACCCACTAAAGAAGAAGATTGAGGCCGATCCAAAAGCGACCCAAACCTTGCAGTGCGGCTTGACAAAAGAGGAGCTAAACCGTCTAGGACCCTTCAACAGCACAAAGGAGCTCTGGAACAAGCTGCTCGAGCTACATGAAGGTACATCTAACACACGAATCAGCAAAAGAGATCTGTTGCTCAATAGACTCTATACAATAAAGATGCATGACGGAGAATCTGCAGCTCAACTCCATGCCAGAATCCAGGAGCTGATAAACGGGCTACACATGATAAGTCACAAGGTCGAAAACCGTGACCTAATAAGGTATACCTTAAACTCATTTCCGAGAAACTCACTGTGGGCAAATATGGTGTATGCCTACAAGGTTTCCAGGAATTTGTCTGAAATTAAATTAGATGAGTTATTTTCTGAGTTAGAATTGCATGAACAAACTAATACTACTTTGGTCGAGAAAGGTATTGCATTTGTTCCAGGTAAAATTCAGAAAAAGAAAATTCAACAAGTACCCGAGTCCACTCAGACTCGGAATCAGACGACAGTGAAGGGGATCATCCCAAATTGATCCGACTAGCTCACGATTACTACAAAGAACTTAAGCACCAAACGAGCAAGAAGAAGTCAAGCCGGAGAAAGAAAGATCCATCAGAACCCTCGACGAGCTCAAAGAGCAAAAGCAACGTCACCTGCTACGGGTGCAACAAAAAGGGACACTTCAAGTCAGAGTGCCCTAACCTAAAGGAAAACAAGAAGACACGGAGGAAGAAGGCTCTTCAAGCCACCTAGGATGAATCCTCCTCCTCCTCCGAAGAAGTCCCGGACACGAACCTAGTCGCCTTGATGCCTAAAAAAATGTCCACTCCGGAACAGAATCGGAACCAACGAGAACGTCAACACCGAAAAACTCACAATCTCGGAGGACGGACAAATCACAGTAAGAGGTTATCCCGAATCTGAGTTGCACAATTTAATTTCTTATTTATCTCAAAAATTGGCGAAAGCCAACATCCGAGTTGAGAGCCTCCGATAGAAGTAAAACTCCTAAAGGAGGAAGTCAACTCGAGTTCCTTGACTGAGTCAAATCAAGAACGAAACTCAACTAAAGTTCTAAAACTTGAGGAAGAGAATCTCTCCTTCAACACTCTAGTCAAGGAGCTCAGAGTTGCCTTAGAACGGTTCACTTCGGGTTCCAAGGGTCTTGACATGATCCTTGGAAAACGGAAGTCCGTTCTCAATCGATCCGGACTAGGTTATCGGACCAAATCGAGACAACGCTCATATTATTTCGTGTTGAACCAACCTACAACCCGAGTCCAAGCATGGGTCCCTAAGCTGTGTTTGACTAAACAAGCTGGACCAAACCAGTATTGGATCCCCAAGGACAAGATTCACATCTTGCCTAACCTTTATCGAGGCTTTAGTCCAGGGGGAGCAAATATAAAAACCATATTTATAGTTAGATGATTTTTTAAAATTTAATTGCTTGCTTGTTTATTTTTTTTTGCAATTTTACTATTATGCTTAGACTTAGGAATAGTTTAAGGACAAAAGATTTATTTAAAACTTGAACAACATAGTATTAGGTGGAGGTGAGATAATAGTACTGTTGAGGCAATCGACCCTTAAATGATTGGAAGATCATGGTTTTGATGTGTGTGTGAATATGTTTAAGGTTAGAGTGTTATGTTGTATTTGATGTGTGTGATTGAGTTTGCAGGACTTGAAGAATCACACATGGTGGACTTATCCGAGGGACGAGAGCCGAGGGAGGAGAGCTCCAAGGGCAAGCCGGGAAGTGAATTTCAAGGGCACACGTGAAGGGTGGCATGGAGGCAAGCCAAGGGAAGGCTTACGTGCGCATCCAAGGGACGATAGCCAGAGGAAGAGGACTTCAAGGGGCGAGCCAAGGGAGCAGACCTGAAGGCACACGTGAAGGAGAAGATCCGGAGTGGCTGGAGCTGAGCTGGGAGGCAGGGCAGTCGATTGGCCCAGAGGCAGTCGACTGCCAAAACCCACAGAAGGTTTGCGGCCTCAGACCAGTTGACTGGTCTTGGGGCAGTCGACTGGTATATCCCGAAACTAGCCATTGGCTAGCAATTAATACTAGGCCAGTCGACTGCCCCAGGGGTAGTCGACTGGTGCGGGCTGGATAGATTGCGAATCTGTCCTGTTCACCTATAAAAGGAGCACTTTTTACACGTGCATGGTATGGTTTCGTACAGTGTCGAAGTGCTGCTCGTCTATAGAGTGATTCTTGCTTCCTCTCTTGTATTTCTGCATCTGTAAAGAGGAAGATCTGGTTGTAAAGGTTTCTCTACCTCAAGGAGACTTTTCGATAGTGAAAAGTGGTGCTCACAGCGTGGATCCTTGGACTAGTCACCCATCTGGGTGGATACCAAGTAAACGATAAGTGTTAGCATTGTTTTGAATTTCTTTTGCATATTATTTCCGCTGCGCTAACTATTCTGTAGAGATCCAAGATCCCAAAAGGTGCATTCACCCCCCCCTCTGCACGCCTGAAACGATCCTTCAGTTGGTATCAGAGCCAGTGCGTTTCGGAAGAACTAATCGTCAACCGGAACAATTGTGATGGCGTTTCAAGAGGGATACTCCACCGCACGACCACCTTTCTTCGACGGGAACGACTTCGCTTACTGGAAAGGTAGGATGCAATACTATCTTATGAATGATATTGAAAATTGGATTAGTGTTGCAGATGGCTTTGAGGCACCCGTCGATGAAAGAGGAGACCCAACACCAATGAGATCATGGTCAAAGGAGGTGATGAAGAGGGCGCAATCAAATGCCATGGCCACCACAACATTGCAATGTGGGCTCTCGAAGGAGTAACTGAACAAGGTGGGGCCATTCAAGAGCGCCAAGGAACTATGGGACAAGTTGGTTGAACTGAACAAGGGGTCAAACGAGTCCAGAAGAGCCAAGAAGGACTTACTAGTGGCCCAACTGCAATCCCTTTCCATGAAGAGCAACGAGACCGTCAGCTAGCTACATGGAAGGGTAAAGGAAGTGATAAATGAGCTCCATGTGATTGGAGAGAAGATCGAGAATCGGGACATCGTCAGATATGTTCTACAAGCCTTCCCGAGAACCACTTTGTGGGCATCCATGGTTGATGCATACAAAGTATCGAGGGATTTATCAATTGTTAAATTAGATGATCTTTTCTGTGAATTTGAACTACACGAGCAAGCTAATATCTCGGCAAAAGAGAAAGGTATTGTCTTTGTTGCAGAAAAGGAGAAGAAGAGGAGAAAGGAGAAGAAGAAGGTGGTCTACTCATCTTCATCCGACTCAGAGGAGTCAAGCGCCTCTATGGACAGTGACCAAGAGGCCTTCATGGTAAGAAAATTTCGTAGAGCCTTTAAAAGTTTGTCTAACAAATCTTATGCTAGGAAAGGGGCCAAAGGTAAGGGTAAGGCCAAGGACATAATATGCTACAACTGTCATCAAGAGGAACATATGAAGAACGAGTGCCCCTAATTGAAGAAAAGGGATGACAAGAAGGAAGAGAAGAAGAAGAGTGACAAGAAGAAATCAAAGGGGAAAGAGAAGGGTGCCACCAACCTCAAGGCAACTTGGGATGATCCCTCATCCTCAGAGGAAGAAGAAGAGCAAGTCTCCCACTTTGCTCTTATGGCACAAGATCACTCGGACTCATCAGACGATGAACGAAGCTCAAGTAGTGAAGATGAGAGCTCCTCCACTTCATCATCAGAGTCAGAAGCTTCGGTAAGTGAGGTATACCACTTACCCTCCTCTACTTTAGTGAAAATTATTTCTAGCACTAACATGGACTTAGCTAAGGCTAGAAGTAAAATTAAGGATCTAAAGGAAGAAATTGTCATGCTTAGAGTAGAGTCCACTAAACTTAAAGATTTGCATGATAGTTCTACCTCTTCACATGCTTTACATCTTGAAGCTGAAAACAGGGAATTAAGGAAACAAGAAATTCCAAGTAGGATCAAGTAACCTTGATATGATCATCAACAGTCAAAGGGCGGTGTATAACAAGGCCGTGTTGGGTTATAGGCCTAATACAAAGGAGGTAGCCTTTGTCTCACTTACCGGTAGGATTGGTGCATCTAGGAGACTAGGGGCTAGGGGAACCACAAAGAAGGCATGGGTACCTAAGAGATTTCTAAATGATGCATATGGATCAAAGATATGGGTACCAAAAGAGTATGTTTTCCATGTTGTTTAGGTAAAGGTGAAGGAGGCCCCAACTATGTGGATAGTAGATAGTGGATGCTCAAGACACATGACCAGGGATGTGAGCAAGTTCACCACTATTAGCTACCTAAGAGAAGAGACGGTCTCCTTTGGGAATAGTGGAAAGTTGAGAATCATTGGTAGGGGCACAATTGAGGTATCTCCCCCCATTTCCATACATAAGGTACTTCTAATCAAAGACATGAAATTCAATTTATTAAGTGTAAGTCAATTATGTGATGCTGGTTTTAAAGTTGAATTTCATGCTAGGAAATGCACCATTAGACATAATGAATCAAGTACTATTATATTAGAAGGGTTTAGAGAGGCGAATTTATATTATCTTGATCTTACCTATGCTACTAACAATGTTGCTAAGTGTCTCATGTCCAAAGAAGAAGAAGGATGGTTGTGGCAGCGGAGACTTGGACACGTCAACATGAGGAGCATTGCAAGAGTGACGAAGGAAGAGTTGGTGAAGGGGCTACCAATGATCAAGCATGAGAAGACCAAGTTGTGTGATGCATGCCAAGAGGGTAAGCAATCAAAGTCATCACACAAAGGTAAAACCCTAACCACTACTTCTTTACCTTTAGGGTGCGTTTGGTTCAGGGTGATCAGTGATAACCTTGGTTATCTGTCCAAGGTTATCGTTGATAACCTTGTTTGGTTTAGATTATCCTCAATTCCCAAGTAATGCAGTATTACCGCCACATCAGCAAAACGTCATCAAATGGGGCATGCAACCCGGAATTGGATAACCAAGGAAAACGGAGGTTTTTCTTGATTCCGGGGTTAAGGAACTTTTCTTTCCCAAATTATCCTTAATATATATATTTTAAGATAAAATATCCCTAATAAATAACTAAATTACAACTCGTTGCCGACTCACTGACCGACGACCGCAGCCCTCTGGCGACCGCGACCGCCGCCGACCGGCGACCGGCGACCACCGCCGCGACCGCGACCATCGCCGGCCGCCGGACGACGAACGCCTGTCGACGAACGATCGGTGCGGTCGAGCGATAAATAATTTTTTAAAAAATTTAGTATTTTAATTAAAATTTTATTAAATTAAATAAATTATAATTAGGATAAACTAAATAAATTTAATACAAATATTACCTTACTTTTTAATTTTTAGTATAAATAAACATATATTATCATAATCCTTAATTTTAAACTAATGGGCAATATGGTAAAATATTACATTAGATTATATACTATTACCTCCAAACAAACAAGATTTTCTTTGATCATCTAAATTTAACCAAACAACATTAGGTTATGTTTCATTCCCCATAACCTTGGTTATGTGATTATCAGGTAATCTCATAACCAAGGTCATGTATGATAACTTGAACCAAACATACCCTTAGAACTTTTGCACATAGATTTATTTGATTGTCATATTACTCCCTCACTTGTAGGGAGTAAGTATTGCCTAGTGATAGTAGATGATTTTTCTAGGTTTACATGGGTCTATTTCTTGAAACATAAGGATGATACCCTAGAGATTTTTATAGGATTTAGTAAAAGGGTAGAAAATGAAAAACAAATCAAAATAAACCGAATTAGGAGTGATCATGGTGGGGAGTTCCAAAACGCAAGCTTCATACAATTTTGTGTTGAAAATGGGTACAAGCATGAATTTTCATGCCCAAGGACTCCTCAACAAAATGGGGTAGTTGAGAGGAAAAATCGAGCCCTACAAGAAGCTGCTAGGACTATGCTCAATGCATATTTCTTCCTAGCTATTTTTGGGCCGAAGCGGTTAACACCGCTTGCTATATTCAAAACAGGGTCTTGGTACATAGATTTTTAGGAAAAACACCTTTTAAACTTTGGAATGGAAGGGTATCTCAAGTTCACTATTTTAGGGTCTTTGGATGTAAAGTCTGCATCTTAAACACCAAAGATGACCTAAGAAAATTTGAGTCAAAAGCCAATGAAGGAATTCTAGTAGGCTCATTGACTAGTAGGGGTTATAGAGTCTACAACAAGAGGACAAAAGTGATTGAGGAGTCCTCAAATGTCAAATTTGATGAAACAACTAGTACCTACCCTAGAAAGGCTTCAATTGATAAGGATATAGAAGAGGTCCAACCCCTTGCCCAAAGAATCCAAACCTACATTTGGAGGGCAATGATCAAGGGGGAGTAAGAAGTACCCTAGAGGATGAGGAAGAAGGAGTAAATGAACCCACAACTTTTAGGCCCTTGAGACATCACCATGATCACCCTAGTGACCAAATAGTGGGTGATGTCACTCAAGGAGTAAGGACTAGGTCCTATTTTAGGGATCAAATTAGTCAAGTAGCTCTAATCTCCCAATTAGAACCCAAGTCCATTAATGAAGCATTGGGAGATGTTGATTGGGTTTTAGCCATGCAAGAAGAGCTAAATCAATTTGAGAGGAGTGAAGTTTGGGAGTTAGTTCCTTGGCCCACTGATTGTACCATTGTAACCACAAGATGGGTCTTTAGGAACAAACTAGATGACCAAGGTAAAATCACTAGGAACAAGGCTAGATTGGTAGCTAGGGGGTTTAACCAAGTTGAGGGACTAGATTATAATGAGACTTATGCCCCCGTAGCTAGGTTAGAATCAATTAGAATTCTACTAGCTTATGTCGCTCACATGGATTTCACACTCCACCAAATGGATGTGAAGTCGACATTCCTTAATGGGATCATTAAGGAAGAGGTATATGTAGAACAACCCCCCGGATTTGAGGACCCCAACTATCCAAGACACGTCTACAAATTAAGAAAAGTCTTATATGGATTGAAACAAGCTCCCCGGCTTGGTATGAAAGGCTTTCTTCATTTCTAGTGTCTAAGGGGTTTAGGAGAGGAACAATTTACCCTACATTGTTCCTAAGATCTAAGGACAAGGACATATTTGTTGCCCAAGTCTATGTAGACGATATCAACTTTGGGTCAACAAATAATGACTTCCTACAAGAATTCATCAAGTGTATGGAAGATGAATTTGAGATGAGTCTTGTAGGAAGTTAACCTTTTTCTTAAGCCTTCAAGTTAAGCAAACTAATGAAGGTACACATGTCTTTCAAACCAAATATGCTAAGGAGATGTTAAAGAAATTTGGTTTAGAAAATGCTAAGGTAGCATCTACACCCATAGGAACCAATGTGAAAATGGATAGTGACATTGAAGAGAAAATGGTAGACTCTAAATAATATAGAAGCATGATTGGTAGCCTCCTATACCTAATCGCTAGTAGACCCGACATACTTTTTGCGGTAGGTATGTGTGCAAGGTACCAATCTTGTGCCAAAGAATCCCATTTGGTTGTAGTTAAGAGGATCTTAAGGTATGTGAAAGGGACCCTCCAATGTCGGGACTTTGGGTATCCTAGAACCCTAATTTGATCGTAATGACAAATTTATGGATATTTTTATAGAATTTTTCCGTAAACGAAAGTGGCAAAAACAGTTATAAACAGAAAATCGCATAGGTGGGAATCGAACCCTTCACCTACGCGCAGAGAGACAATGGGCGGACCAGCTGCACTGATTGGTTTTGTTGAAATAGATTGAGCGAAACAATAGATAAGGTATAGTTAGGTAAATTCGCCCCATAAGTATAAATAGATAATTAAGGAGAGAAGTTTTATTTTCCTCACCCAAACCCTCACGCCGCCCCTCTCTCCTCCCTTGGGCGAAAACACCAAGCCTAGGGCTTTCCTCCTGTGGCCGGCTAAGGCTCTCCTCCAAGAGATTTTCCGATATTCGGAATCCCCACGACGAGAGGAACGCGTGAGCGCGAAGAAATCTCCGAGACTCCGAGTTTCTCCGGAACCTCCGACGTCGTTCTTGGTTGTAAGTCCAAGATATCGAGGTAAGTACTGCTCACCTGCAGTAAGAGGCGGTTTTCCCGCAAGAATTTTCCCTCGAAAGTTTTAGAAGAGATATTTCCTTTTTGTTTAAGATTTTGCATGTGATCTTAGTTCATTATATGCTTGTATAAGTTAATTAAGTACCCTATATGAGGTTAGGGTCTAAGAAAAGTTATGAGAAAAGAAAAGAGAAGATAAAGATAAGAAAAGAAAAGGCCAAGGCCTTAAGAAATCCCCAAAAGTCAAGACTTAGGGATTTGGGCACACAAGGTGCTCGTTAAAATGCCAAGGCATTTAAAGATAAGAAAGAAAAGAAAGAAAAGCTATTTTATTTTCTAAGGCCAGTACCCGGCGTCCATGGGCGTCGTTAAAGAAATCCAGGTGTCCAATTCCAAGGTCTTGGCCCTGGTAGACCAAGGTCTGCTCTATTAGGATTGGTGACTCGCTACCTCAACCTTTTAGGGAACGCGCATAAGAAGGTACTTACGTCTTAAGTGGATCCAAGTGAGATATTATTTTCAAGTATATGCTTTAGCAAAGTTTTCTAAAGTTTAAAGAAGTTTTCTAAAAGTTAAAGAAAGATTTAAAGTTAAAGAATTGCTAAAGTTCAAGTTAAGCCAAGAACAAGTAAGTCGAGACTTATTAATGCTTGAGTATACATGGTTTAGTTTTCTTTGAAGCATAAAAGTATCTCATGTGATTTCACATTGTTTAAAAAGCATGTTTGCATATTTTCGAGATTTTGTGAGCTAGATAGTACTTACTAAGCTTTTTGCTTATTAGTTGCATTTCCTCTTACTGCAGGTAAAGGTAAAGGCAAGCAATTCTGAAGGAAGGCGACAAGGCGGTGCTGAGTGACGTGTGTGTGGTGGCTGACCTTGGAGAGGTCCTTGGGACAAGATGAATGAAGGACTTAAAGTGCATTTATTATAAAGTCTTAGTTTAAGTTAGATCATATAGCATTTATCTAAGTATTTGCGTTTTAGATATTTTGCATATCCTAAAACCATGAGTAAAGATTCCATGTCATTTTATTTAGCATACATATCCTTATGATTGCATTGGATGAGTATAAGTGTGAGTAGTTTTGAATATTGATACTTGATGGAGCTATTTGATGCATGTGCCAAGATATTGTGAGTTTCCCTTTGAATCAAGTTTTTATTGCTATAAATATGCCTAGAAAAGTTACATTACATTCCAAAATGCTTTAGTAAGGTGTAGAACATGTATTTTGGTATTATGAATGCATAGGAGTTAAGTTTGGTACAAAACTCTAGTTTAAAGTTCATATAGATTTTCATAACTTAATTTCTTCCGCAAAAGTTCTAATTTCGAGTTTATGAAGTTGTTTTGATTGGCTAAAATGTTTAGGAAACTAGTATAGAGTATAGAAATGGTGTTGTGTCTTTGTATGGCTTGAAACTATAAGTTTGGTGGACCATTGAGACAAGGTTTCGAATCTGAATTTCAGATTTTCAGGCGTGCTAGTCGACTGGTTCAGTATCAGTCGACTGCCCTATCGAACAGTAGCTTCTGTTCGATGCATCAGTCGACTGCCAAGAGGCCAGTCGACTGGTGCCGCGCCCAGAAACTTTCTGTGGCCGATACCAGTCGACTGGTTAGATCGCAGTCGACTGGTACCATTACAGAGAAGTTCTACAGATGAAAAGAAGTGTGCCATTGTATCATGCATGACTATTAGAGTTAGAATATCATCCCTAGATGAATTTAAAAAGGAAAAAAAAAGAAGTTCCGCATTCTTAGTCGTGCATTAGAGTCAAGAAGTAGATAAAGTAACGGTCCGTCAAAGGTAGAGAAGGCGGGTCGCTACAGATCTAATTGGATACACCGACTCAGACTATGCAGGTTGTAAGTTAGATAGGAAGAGTACAAGTGGAAGTTGTCAATTCCTTGGGTCTTCCATAGTTAGTTGGAGTAGTAGGAAACAACCATGCGTTGCCCTATCAACAACAGAAGCGGAATATGTGGCAATGGGTGGGTGTGTTTCCCAACTCCTTTGGATCATGCACACCCTAGAGGATTATGAGTTACAATACACCAAGGTCAAAGTCTTGTGTGATATTTAAGTACAATCAACTTAACCAAAAATCCGGTTCACCATTCTAGGACAAAACACATTGAAGTGAAACATCACTTCATTAGAGACCATGTGGCAAGGGGAGACATAGAACTACACTATGTTGAATTAAAGTCGAACCTAGCCGACATATTTACAAAGCCTCTTCCCGAATCAGAGTTTACATCCTTAAGAAGAGGCATTGGAATGTGTTTTGTGGAAATATAGGGTGAACTTGGAGATATTAGCTTTGAAAAAGGGTGCTTGATCCATTAGGGTGATACATTTGGCTCACTGTGCTTGTGGCACATTGTTGGACCATTAGAAGTATCAATATATGAAAACTAGACTAACTATGGGGAAGGCAAGTGTTTAATCAATGGACACTCTGCCCAAAGATCATAGTTGGACATTTTAAAACATTGAAAACCATTTTATGCTTTACATACTTTGCCATGTTTTTAAAAGTCATATGATTGCAAAATTGGTTTCAAAGTTTGATACAAAATATAGTGGTTTTCAAAGCTTTTGGATTTTTATCAAAAGTCATGCATGTTTGAAATTTTATATGGTTTAATATTTTTCCCTGATAGAGTATAACATTTCAAACATGTATGCTAAATTTTATAATTTTTGGATTTTTCTGGAATTTTCTGGGAGTTTCTGAAATTTGGCAGAAAAGCTGAAATGAGTTACTGATAGCGTATCAGTCGACTGCCCCATGGGCAGTCGACTGGCACGCAAGTTTTCAGCCACTGTGAGAAATTTCAGACATTGAAAATTCTCTCATTTTATGACATGGGTTTTGGTTGCTTGAGACAATCATTTTGATGGTGTCAAAGGGGGAGAATGGGTGGTTTAAGTTAGAATTTCAACTTGGAATGGATGGTTTAAGGTTTTCTTTCTAACTTAGAACTTGAATGTTTAAAAATGGAGAGGACATGGATTAAGGGGGAGGTGCCTCTTAGGTTCTGATATGTCCTATATTTTTAATATTGCTGCTATTAAGTGGAAATAACTTGGATCATGATTAGGATTGAAAATAGGGAGAAGACATGGATTAAGGGGGAGGTTACCTCTTAAGGGTTATTATGTCTTATATTTTCAATTGCTGTCTGTTGCTATTGTTATTGTGGCTATTATTTATCTCTAACTTAAACATATTGCCACACAGCAAAAAGGGGGAGATTGTTGAGGCAATCGACCCTTAAATGATTGGAAGATCATGGTTTTGATGTGTGTGTGAATATGTTTAAGGTTAGAGTGTTATTTTATATTTGATGTGTGTGATTGAGTTTGCAGGACTTGGAGAATCACACATGGTGGACTTATCCGAGGGACGAGAGCCGAGGGAAGAGAGCTCCAAGGGCAAGCCGGGAAGTGGACTTCAAGGGCACACGTGAAGGGTGGCATGGAGGCAAGCCAAGGGAAGGCTTGCGTGCGCATCCGAGGGACGATAGCCAGAGGAAGAGGACTTCAAGGGGCGAGCCAAGGGAGCAGACCTGAAGGCACACGTGAAGGAGAAGATCTGGAGTGGCTAGAGATGAGCTGAGAGGCTGGGCAGTCGACTGGCCAAGAGGCAGTCAACTGCCAAAACCCACAGAAAGTTTGCGGCCTCGGACCAGTCGACTGGCCTTGGGGCAGTCGACTGGTATACCCCGAAACTAGCCGTTGGCTAGCAATTAATGCTAGGCCAGTCGACTGGTGCGGGCTGGACAGATTGTGAATCTGTCCTGTTCACCTATAAAAGGAGCACTTTTTACACGTGCACGGTACGGTTCCGTACAGTGTCGAAGTGCTGCTTGTCTGTAGAGTGATTCTTGCTTCCTCTCTTGTATTTCTGCATCTGTAAAGAGGAAGATCTGGTTGTAAAGGTTTCTCCACCTCAAGGAGACTTTTCGATAGTGAAAAGTGGTGCTCGCAGCGTGGATCCTTGGACTAATCACCCATCTGGGTGGATACCAAGTAAACGATAAGTGTTAGCATTGTTTTGAATTTCTTTTGCATATTATTTCCGCTACGCTAACAATTCTGTAGAGATCCAAGATCCCAAAAAGTGCATTCACCCCCCCCCCTCTGCACACCTGAAACGATCCTTCAAGTACGTTAGGAATCCTTTCTAATAAGGTCAAGTAGGGTAAGGCGTACCATACTCAGTCTGTTTAGTCTGGTGGAACTAGCCGAAGTTACCGATCCAAAACCTAAACTAGGTTGACCAAAATTTTTCAAGAAGTAATTTGAAAATGAATTTTCGGTAAAAGGCTTTGTCAAGGAAAGGATTGTTGCTCCAATAAGGCTACGGCCAAAGAAGGCCTCTGTGCCTCGCCAAGACCTGGAAGCCAATTATCAAAACTCAAATTCAATTTACTATTTGATAAATTTGAATCTAACACAAGCTTTAAGTAAATCATAGATTTAACACTAATTCGAAGATAAAAATAAAACATCTCACAAAACAGATAAGGTAACCTGTTTTGTCACGTAGAGCTGGGTGAGATGTCTAGGACTCAAAATTTTGTTTCAAAATTAACTTAATTAACTCAAAATTTTGTTTCAAAATTAACTAAATTTTAAATTAACTCAAAATTTTTCCGAAATTAACTCAAAATTAATTCAAAGTTTTCGAATGAACCCTACATTGTTTTTCTTCACTTAACATTCTTTCAAAAATTGAATTTCATTTTTGTGACATCAAAGTTAAGTCTTGAATATAATATAGAGCTTGATTGACTTAGTTATTGATTGGTCAACCCTGGTCAACACAGTCAAACCTGGTCAACTATCAAACTTGGTCAACAGTCAAACTTGGTCAATACGGGCGCTCGAGACCTTACGGGCGCCTCATACTTTATCGTCCTTCAAGGCAGTCAAAGCTGCCAATTAAGACCAGCTTCTTGAATAGACATTTCTTTGTTCAATCTTGCCCTACTGCTATAGATACAATTAACTTTTATCAACTCGACCAACTTGTTTACTGTACCCACTCAGTCAACACAACCCTGTGTGCTGAGTTTTACAACAACATAGTCAGACTTGATGGCTTTTGTTACTCTACTACTGTACAGTCCATCCCCTTACTAGCACACCTACTTTGTTTAACTGATTTCTTGGACTACGACCTTCTCAGTCCACTTTTTGTTGTTATCCTCCGAGGGGCCTTCCTTTTGATGCCCCCTATTCTCATATTACCCTGGACACCTTCTATTCTTACTTTTTCGGAGATGCACGAGACCCAACGGTACAGAGATTTCAGTCCGTCGATCTCCGCGTCCAAGGCTACGCTCTCTATAGAGTTCTGGTCTGTTGCATTCCCCATTGACCACTCGGGATGTCGCGACTATGCGACCTTTCCACACCTTCCTCCTCTACACGATGATCCACCATCTGGACATAGACATTGGTCTCCACATGTTCCAGACGATCATCTACGTGTCGAGCATATCCACCCCTTCCCGAATACGCACGCCCTACTGTCACATCATCACTGCCCTCCTACATCACCATGGGCGTGACATCACTACTGGGGAGGTCATCCTGATGACCGAATTCGATGAGCTAGGGTCTAGGAATTTTTCTTTAGCGGGCATAGATATCTCAGCCGTCGGGATGTTATCGTGGAGACGACAGAGGGCTCGACACCGGGACAACTCGAATGAGGAGGTAGAGGTCGGCGTAGCCGAGCTCGCCGCCAAGATCGAGGAGCAGTTACGAGAGCCTCCACCACTGACTACGGACCAGCGCTTAGCACGGATTGAGACTGATGCCCACAAAATCCAATCAGAGGTCCATAGTCTCCGAGTGGAGGTAGAGGCGCACACGTCGAGTTCATGGACGCTCTTCATGCCGAGCACGATGTGAACCAGGCCTATCACGCCAAGTACATGGACACCTTTCGGGCCAAAAGCGAAGCGAACCAGGCCCGATATGATGAGATGATGTCCATGTTCCGGTCATGGCGGCCTGGTCCATTCTTTCCCCCTGGCCCTTCTTCCTAGACTTGAGTGGTTTCCCAGCTATCTGATTGTACTCCTGACTATTTGACTTTCCCTACTCAGTAGGGTTGACTTGTTATTGACTTTATTGGTCCTTATGTTGACCAGTTGACCTTTTACTTAGCTATGTTATCTACTTACTATTTATTTACCTGTTGAGCTATTTACTTCATATTATGGCTATCTATTTAGCTGCTAAGTCATTTACTTCATATTTGAATCATCAGTTAGGGTTGTACTTAGCAGAATAAGATTTTTTTTGTTGTTTTCAAAAATCCTTTCTATTTTTCACATTTTTTAAATTAGAATTTAAATATATTTTTTCAATATCATTTCCTTTATCATGTTATTGAAATTTAAAATGATTTTCTGACTTAGATTTTTTCAAAAAACTTACCCCCTTCAAAACTAGGGTTTTTGTGCAAAATGGACTTAGCTTAGGCCTTAACCCTAGAACTGCATGCACTATAGATCTAGAAGCAAACATCTCACAAGAACCTTAGGGTACTTTGATTGATAACCTAGACTAGGTTGAGATGCTTAGGTCTATGCCTTGATTCAAGATGCTTTAAGTCAGTGCATCTGCAGTAATTGGGGCAATAAATACAAATTAAACAACAATCCAGTTAAGTGTTCAAGTTTAGCAAATCTAACTTGATCAGATCACTTAACTTGACTAACCCTAGTGAAAACTACTATTTTATAACAGTTAGTAAGTAGCTAACTAGGTTAGACAGGACCCGAAAAAATTCAGATTAATTGGTTTGGTCCTTTTTCTTGCTTGAATTCACTAGAGTTGGTTCAATACGGATTTACAATTTCTTTTAACTAACTCTAATTCGAAATTGACTTGCAATGCTTATTTTTTTTGATATATGGCAAAAGGGGAGAGAAAAGAAGGAATTTTTTTTTCAAATTTTTTTCTCAAAAAGTAAAGTAAAATTTCTAAGTGCTTCAAAAAATCTCAAAGTGTCTAAGTGCGTTAAAAAATTTTCTAAATAAGTTCAAAATTTTTCTAAGTAACTTTAAAATTTTCTAAGTGCATCTTTTTGCAAATATTCCTAAGTAGCATTTTCCTTAGTAAACAAAATTTGTCTGAGCAAAATCCTTTTTGGAATTTTTTTTGGCAAATGTTTCTAAGGGAAGTTTTTCTTAGTCAAAAATTTTTGCAATAACTTGTTAAAGATTTTTCCAAGTAAAAATATTTTTGTGCATAAAACATTTTCTAGGCAAATTTTTCTATGTGTGCAAAAATTGAAACTTTTTAAGGGAAATTTTGGCTAAGTAATTTTTTTTTTTTTGCAAAGCCTTTTTAAGCAATAGTTTTTTAACAAAATTTAGGCTTGCAAAACTTTTCTAAAATGGAAAATAGTCTAAGTATAAGAAGGTTTTGTGAGTACAAATACTTTTGCTCTAGTTTGAAAAACACTTGGTCAAAAACATAAAGCACTTAGAAGTTTTACAAAAACTATATATCATTGAAATTTCCGGGGCAGAATGTTTATTTTAGGGGGAGCAAATTAACTATGTTTATTCAAGTATTTCTTAAAATCTTGTCTGTTAGATATGCTTAAAATGTTTTTTAACTTAACTTTTTTGAACCGTGTTGCCATAAATCAAAAGGGGGAGATTGTTGGTGCCGAAGCACCAAAGTCAAATCTATGTTTTGATAATGGCAAAGGGTTCAGATGTTAAGGTTTTGTTGTTATCTAGCAAGGCTAATCAAGTGTGCAGGTAAAGTCCTAGGTACACTAGGCACTAAGTCTGGTTCTAAGAATTGGGCAGTAAGTCTGGCCGCGGGTCAGGCAACTAAGTCCTGACATAAGGTTGGGTACTAAGACCTGGTGAGTGAAGCTGGGCACTAAGTCCTGGTCATGGACTGGCCACCGAAGACTGCTGAGTGAAGCTGGGCACTAAGACCTGGTGAGTGAAGCTGGGCACTAAGACCTGATCCGGGGGATTGGGCAAAAGTCCAATCGGAGGAGCTGGTCGGCAAACAGGTAAAATCTCCTGAGAGGAGTAGGTGAGGACCCGTTCCCCGTGGAGGGAACATTAGGCATCGGTTCGACCTAGGGTTCCATTTGGAAGCCCAAAGTCAGAACCAAGATAGCTCAGGCTGTAAATCATGATTAAATCTATCTTATTTGTATGTTTCTTGTGTTTTGGAACTAACCCTGGTTGCAGGAACAAAGGGATGGAGGTTTCTGCTCCTAGGCACCTCAATGGAGTAAGGCGCTCCACTGGCTGGGCACCTGTGTTGAGACAGGAGCCCCAGACAAAGGGTGAATTCCAGCCACATCGAAGCAAGGCCTCAAGACTACAACAGAGGCGCCTATGTTAACACAGGCGCCCCACTTAGCTCAGGCGCCCTGGTTGAGGGGATAAGCGCTGGCCAAGTCTGCGGATTGTGGTTCACGCAGAGAAGGCCATGTGTTAGGCGCCCCGTTCAACACAGGCGCCCCAGCTACAACTATATAAAGGGGTTTGCCCCCTTGGCTTCAACAACAATTGCTTTCTACGCATTCATTCAAGCGCTCCGCTCCGACAAGCTATGTGCTCAAGATTCAAGTGCCAACGACGACCCGCGGCTCCGGCATTCCAAAATCTTCCGGTCGTCGGTATATATTCTTTTTGTTAAAGTGTTGTAATTATTTTTAATTCTATATTCGGAACTCCAACTTGTAATCATTTTATGAAAATATAGAATTGCCCATCGTAAACGGTCAAGGACCGTGGGCCTTGGAGTAGGAGCTGACTGCGACTCCGAACGAAGTAAAAACAAAAGTGTTACATTTGTTTTTGCTTTTTCGTTGCACAATTTCTCTAAGTATTCCAAAAAATTTAACGATCGATATTCACCCCCTTCTATCGATTCTATCCGATCCCACAAAGACTAGTGGGCTGGTAGGCGGAAGCTGGTGGAGACAATCGACACAGAGCAACCAGAGCCGCTGATGTGGTACTGTGAATTCCATGATAGTACAACGCACTCCACTGAGAAGTGTCATGCCTTGAAGAGAAAAGTGAATGAAGAAGCAGATACCAATCCCCGGAGAAAGTGGAAGAAGACAGGGTATCGCCGGAAGTCCCCTCGGCGAAGCTTGTTGTAACGACCCAGAAAATTCTCTTAATATTTCTTTAAAATATTGAGCATGTCTAGATAATTTTCCGAGGGACCTAGAAATATTAACACGAATTTTAACCTAGAAATCCATGTTTTCTCATTTAAATTGGGAAAAATAGGCACTAATGGGCCTTATATGGGCTTTCTAGTACCATGATTATTGGTGAATTTTAGGTGAAAATTTATAGAAATATAAAGGAGTTTTAATGAGAAATATTAACATAATTATGGGGGAATTTTTAAGGGATTTCCGAAATAATAGGGAAATAAAATAAAAATAAAATAGAAAAAAATAGTGCATGCACCAAGGATTGAACCTTGGACCTCTTGTACAACCATGCATGCTCTAACCAATTCACCTAGCAAGGGAGTGCTATGAGGAAATGAAGTGGATTTTGGTTAAGCTTAGGGGAATATGAAGAGTCATGAAGAGGAAGAGACACCATGACTCTTCACTTACCCTCCTTAATGTGTTATAAAGAGGGGGCTTGGGAGTTACTTTCTTCCTTCCATCAATTCCATTTTTCTTCCTCCTCCTCCCTCATTCTAGCCGAATACTTCAAGAGGGGATCTCCCTTGGAAAAGGTTCACCTAAGGCTCCATCTCCAAGATCCAAGGCTTTTACAAGGGTACAAAGTGGTGGTCAAGAGGCAACAAGATTTCCATCCTTCTCTCAAATATAAGGTCTATAATCAAGATCAACCAATGTAAGACTCTCTCACCTGTGGTATAATAGTTCCTTTTGATTTTTAGCATAATATAAAGTTTGGTTTTTGGTTTTGATGTTGAGAAAACCATGTTTTGGACCCCTATAGCATTCAGCCACCATGAGTTTTGGGTCCATGATGATGTTAAAAATCTTAATCATGCTTTCTAATGTGTTCTCATGATGTTTAGAGAATAAATATAATTTTTGGAAATTTTTGGAGTACCCTAAGACCCTTTAGGGTTTGGGACCATCATAAGGATTTCCATGGCTAGGGTTGGATTTAACTCTTCACTCATCTATTTTGTGTACCCTTATGATACAAGGGGAGGTTGAAGGGATTTATGTGAATTTTCACAAGGTCTTGTGACCCTAAGGGTTTCGGCCAAGAAGGAATCTAGGGCAAGGGGTTAAGGTTTTCTTCAAGTATGGGTTCCGAAAGCCCTATGGTAGGGTATGGTTGGTGTTTAATGTTTGATTGGGGATTTTATGGAATTTTTCCATGCACCCATGGCCTTGTAGGGTTTCGGCCAGCCCTAAGAAGGAGGGCTAAAGGTTAGGGTTAACCCTAATCATGAGCCCTAATGGCTTCCCATGGTCTTATAGGTAATGTATGGTTGTTTCTTTACCTTATGCTATCTTACATGTTAATTGAATGATGGAACCCTTCCTTATAGGTTTCGGCCAAGCAAGGTAAATAGGGTTTGGGGGGAGTTAGGGTTTGAAGAATGATGGTTTATGGTTTGTTATGAAGTATATATATAGGTTCAAGCATGTGGTAGAAATTATGTTACCTATAACCCTAACCTTAAGTACCATGTTTCATGTTTATATGTTTATGATTAGATGTCATGCTTAATAGGGTTTATTCATGAATGTCTTGTGTTCTATGCCATGCACTTGAATGGTAGGTAGTATGTTTATGGAAGTCCTACTTATGTATGCTTGGGATGAATACCATGCTTATGTATGAAATGCAATGTTTACCTTATATATCATGATCATGCAAACTCTATGGATTAGGATAATTGTCTATGCAAACATGTCATGTTCAATGAATATAATGCAATGCTTACCTTATATGCCATGATCATGCAAGCACTAGGAATAAGAATGATGTTTATGTAAGTAGGCCATGTTCTATGAATGAAGATGCATGTTATGTTTATAAATGAAGATGCATGTTATGTTTATGAATGAAAGTGCATGCTATGTTTTATGAATAAAGATGCATGCCATGTTTATGAATGACGGCACGGTCGATGGTCGACGGTACGACGGTACGACGGTCGTGAGGACCGGTAAATGGGCCGGTAGACGGGCCGGGTCGTTACACATGCCATGTTTTATGAATGAAGATGCATGCCATGTTTTATGAATGAAGATGCATGCCATGTTTTATGAATGAAGATGTATGCCATGTCTTATGAATGATGAAGCATGTAAAGTATTTTACTTTATGAATGGGCTTGTACCGGACCGAAGTATGGGTCCAAGGGATGGGCACCTTAAGAACGCCCCGGTTCTGGACTACCGACTATGCTGTCCACGGTTCTGGCACTACCGAAGCTGTGCAACAGGGATGGGCACCTTAAGAACGCCCCGGTTCTGGGACTACCGACTATGCTGTCCTTACCCTAGTAGGTCGGGGCTCGCTACCTCGTATTTACTTAGGGATGCGCGCTTATGATGTATGTATGTGGTACAAGCCGGGGACCCCAATGATGTTATGATTATGTTTAAGTATTTAAAAGTATGATTTTTAAAAGTTAAGCATCCTTATGTATATGCATTAGACTCATGCATTCATTCATGTTATGCATTATGCCATGATAGTAATGTCTTATACTTATGTTTCATGTCAAGAAATATGCATGATAGTAAACGATTTATGCTTATGGTTATGTTAAGAAGATGCCCATATGATATGATAGAAAGCATGCCTATGTTTATGCCATACAGGTTAGTTCATGCTTTATGTTTATGTTTATGCATGTATCATGCATGTTAAGAATGTTTCCTTATGTTTATGTTTATGCCATGTATCATGTCATGTTAAGAATGTCTACTTATGTTTATGTATCATGCATGTTAAGAATGTTTATTTATGTTTATGTTTATGTCATGTATTAGGCCATGTTAAGTTGAATTATGTTTATGTCTATGTCATGTATTATGCTATGCTAAGTTGAATTATGTTCATGTTTATGCCATGTATCATGCCATGTAAATTTTAATTATGTTCATGTTATGTCATGTATCATGCCATGTAAGTTTATTTATAGTTATGTTCAAGCATAAAGTTATGTTTATGTTTCATGTGCTTATGATTAAGTGATGAATGGTTTTAGTGAGTAGGAAAGAGTCTTACTAAGCCGATGTGCTTATAGTCTTATTTTCCTTATACCGCAGATCACGCAAGGGGACAATAAGGAAGCAGCAGGAGGACAAGAATGTGTGTGTGTGGTAGTGACTTGGCCACGAAAACAATATGTTTACCGGTCTTATGCTAGAACTTTATGTTTGCTACTTATGTGTTTGAATAATGGCTTATGTGACTCTATGACATGATGTTAAGCATGACATGATATGATGCAAAGTATGAAGTTAATATGCCAAGTACCCATGTCATTATGTTAGGAATGGTAGTAGGGCATATATGTGTAAGTCTTAAAGTTATTCCGCTGCCTTATGATGTCTACATGCCCTAAGTATGTTAACGTAACGCCGCTTTATGGAAGAAAAAAAAAGCGGGCGTTACAGGTTGGTATCAGAGCCAATCGCCATCTCACTACACACACATCAAGCATTCTTCCTGCAGCTTCCAAGTAAGTACCTCTTTGCATATCTTATGATAGTAAGCACTTTTAGGATACTTTATGATTTTAGGATATGCAAGTATGAATGATGGTTATGATGAAAAGTACTTTAGGATATGTAACGATGAACGATATTTTATCTTCTTTTATGAATTAAATATTTAAAATAATATAGGGGTAGAAAAAAAAACTGATATTGACCATACTTGTCTTTGGTGAAGAAAAAACATGGCTAGAAGACAGAGTAGCCGACTTAACGAGGCAACCCCATCGCCTGACCTGGTGCAATTAGTAACCCAGCTCCAGCGTCAAGTCACTGAGCAGCAACAAACCATTAATACTTTGATGAACCAGCAAGAAAATTCCACTACTCCACCAGTGAACCAGACTGCTATACCCGTTGCGCCCACAGTTACGCAAAACCCTCCGACAGGCCCGACCACTGCAGCACGTCAAGAGGCTTATCTGATTCAGTGGTTGAGGCTGAAACCGGAAAATTTCTCGGGTGTTGGCGAACCGTGGGACGCCCAAGCGTGGTTCAAGACAGTGGAAAGTACCATGGAGCTGCTAGACTGGCCGGAGCATGAGAAGATCAAGTGTGCGTCCTTCTGCCTTTCTGGAGATGCCAGAATGTGGTGGGAGAGGGTCAAGGCCAAAAGACAAGTGGACCAGATGACGTGGTCGGACTTCGAGTCGGAGTTCTTCGAGGAATTCTTCAATATGCGTGTCACCAACAGACATTACGACGAGTTCACGGAATTTCGACAGGGTGACCTCTCGGTCAATGAAGCCGTGAAGAAATTCAATCGACTAGCTCGCCTATGCCCCGAGCTGGTCCGCACCGAGAAAGAAAGGGTCCGACTTATGCTGAAAATGTTGCGGCCTGAAATAGCTCTGAACGTGGCTGGCGGAGTTAACCGACCGCAGACCGCCGAGGAGCTATTTAGTAGCGCTCTACTCACTGAGCACTATCTAAATAATATCAATCAACAAAGGAAGGCGCTAAATGAAAGTAAGGATCAAGTTCACTCCGGGATTCTCGATTCTTCCTTCCATTATCGTTGATGTTTTCCTTTCATTACCGCTCAGGAGGGCAGAAACCCCAGGGCGCCAATAACAACTGGAAGGGAGACCAGAGCGGTAAACGGAAGCCATGGAACAACCCTCAAGGAGGCCCGGCAAATAAACAGGCCAAACCTATCCTGTGCGCGACATGCGGAAAACGGCACCCCGGGGAATGCCGAAGAGGTACGAATCGGTGCTTCACCTGTGGAGTGGAAGGGCATATGGCGGCTTACTGTCCTACCAGGAGCCAGACACCTTCCCAACAACTCGTCCAGTACCAAGGTGCCCCAGCGAAACTACACTATATGCAAGCTGAGCTGGAAGGTACCCCGATGCTGGAGGCCCAACCGACTATGATGAATGCCAGGGTTTTCTCGGTTACCAAGGAAGACGCTGCGGAAGCTTCTACGGTTGTCACAGGTCAGATACTTATTTTCAGTCAGTATGCTACTGCATTATTTGATACTGGGGCAACGCACTCGTTCATTTCTGTGCCATATACCAAGAAGATAGATAGGCTTCCGCAAGTGTTAGACTGCAGGTTCTTAACGACCCTACCTTCGGGAGAAATAATGACATCCACTCATGTGCTGCGTGCGGTGCCGGTCGGAATTGCAGGAAGGGAACTTTACTGTGATCTGATAGTACTCGACATGCAGGATTATGATGTTATAATGGGAATGGATTTCCTGGGTAAATACGGTGCTTCTATTGAGTGCCGTAAGCGAAAGGTGGTCTTTCGACCTGAGGTAGGTTCTATGTTCGAATTCATCGGAGAGCCAAGGAAAAGAACTGGGAAATATTTATCAACTCTCCAAGCTCAGAAGATGTTAGACAAAGGATGTACTGGATTTCTAGCATATGTGGTTGATGCCAGTCAAGTGACGAACCAGAAGCTGGAAGATGTCCGGGTGGTATGCGATTACCCAGAGGTTTTCCCAGATGAATTACCAGGATTAGCTCCTGATAGAGAGGTAGAATTTGAGATTGAATTGGTTCCTGGTACTAACCCGATCTCCAAGGCACCTTACCGTATGGCGCCGGTGGAATTAAAAGAGCTTCAGGAACAGCTACGGGAGTTGCTGGATAAGGGATTTATTCGCCCTAGCCATTCTCCGTGGGGAGCTCCGGTACTGTTTGTGAAGAAGAAAGACGGATCTATGCGAATGTGCATAGATTACCGAGCGCTGAACAACGTAACGATCAAGAACAGGTATCCCCTTCCGAGGATAGATGACCTGTTTGACCAATTAAAGGGAGCCACTGTTTTCTCGAAAATTGATTTGAGGTCTGGTTATCATCAAGTTAGAGTAAAACAGGAGGATATTCCAAAGACGGCTTTCCGAACAAGGTACGGGCACTTTGAGTTTGTGGTTATGCCCTTCGGCGTGACGAATGCTCCTGCCATGTTTATGGATCTTATGAATCGGGTATTCTCGTCGTTCCTCGACAAATTTGTGATCGTCTTCATCGACGATATCCTTATTTATTCGAGGACCCAAGAAGAGCACGCTGAGCACCTGAAGATAGTATTAGAGATTCTTCAGGAAAAGCAACTGTATGCAAAATTTTCCAAATGTGAGTTCTGGCTCGACCAAGTGGGCTTTTTGGGCCATATCATTTCCAAAGACGGGGTTATGGTAGATCCAATAAAGATTGAAGCTGTGAATAACTGGAGCCGGCCGAAGAACGCCAGCGAAATCAGAAGTTTTCTTGGGCTGGCAGGCTATTATAGAAAATTTGTGGAGGACTTCTCGAGGATTGCAGCCCCTTTAACGGCTCTCACCCGGAAGGATAAGAAGTATGAATGGACGGAAAACTGTGAAAGGAGTTTCTTGGAACTAAAAAGGAGACTTACAAGCGCTCCAATCCTTACCCTCCCAGAATGTAATCAGAGCTTCGACATGTATAGCGATGCCTCCAAACTAGGACTTGGAGCTGTACTTATGCAGAATGGAAAGGTTATTGCCTACGCCTCTAGACAACTCAAGGAGTATGAACAGAATTACCCCACTCATGATCTGGAACTGGCCGCGGTGGTCTTCGCTCTTAAAATATGGAGGCATTATCTATATGGAGCGCAGTGTAAGATTTATACAGACCACCAGAGTCTGCGATATTTCTTCACTCAGAAAGACCTGAATATGAGACAACGCCGATGGCTTGAGTTGGTGAAGGACTATGACTGCGAGATCTTCTACCATCCAGGGAAGGCAAACAAAGTGGCCGATGCACTCAGCCGGAAGTCAAGTGCCACCTTGATGTCCATATCTATGTTACCCCGACCACTCAAGGAAGAGATTATGAATTTTGGGGTCGAAGTCATCTCCGGACGACTTTCCACCATGACAATATCACCCACGCTATTTGAGGACATATTGGAAAAACAAAATGGTGATCTGAGTCTTCAGAAAATAAAACAGGAGATCCTAGAAGGAAAGGGCGATGGTTTCCATATCGCCAAAGGGGGAGTACTCTACCTTAGGGATCGTCTATGTATTCCTAATGATCCGGAGCTTCGAAGGGAAATACTGGCAGAAGCTCACGGAACCCCTTATTCGATGCATCCAGGATCCACCAAGATGTATCAAGATCTGAAGGAGAAGTTTTGGTGGTCCGGTATGAAGAGGGATGTGGCTCAGCATGTTAGTACTTGCATGACTTGCCAGCAAGTAAAAGCAGAACACCAGCGACCCGGAGGAGTTCTGCAGCCACTCGCAATTCCGGAGTGGAAATGGGAAGACATCTCTATGGATTTTATTTCAGGGCTTCCCAGGACTACGAATGGATATGATGCGATTTGGGTAATTGTGGACAGGCTGACGAAGTCTGCGCACTTCCTGGCAATCAAGATGACTGATTCAATGGAGCAACTGGCTCAATTATACGTTAAGGAGATAATCAGACTTCATGGAGTTCCCAAGACCATCATCTCAGATAGGGATGGTCGCTTTACTTCGCATTTTTGGGAGTGTGTTCAGAAGTCTCTCGGCACTAAATTGCGATTTAGCACCGCCTTTCACCCTCAGACTGATGGGCAAACTGAACGGGTAAATCAAGTACTAGAAGACATGTTGCGAGCTTGTGCCTTGGATTTCAAAGGAAGTTGGTGTCGATATCTATGCTTAGCGGAATTCGCTTACAACAATAGCTACCAAGCTACTATCGGAATGGCACCTTATGAAGCGTTGTACGGGAGGAGATGTAGGTCTCCGATCTGTTGGTATGAGGGTGGTGAAAAGAAGGAAATGGGGCTCACAACGGATGTCATCGACGGCACCACCCGAGCTATACAGAATATTCGACAACGGATAGAAGCTGCTCAGAGCCGGCAGAAGAGTTATGCCGATGTCCGGCGTAGACCACTGGAATTTAATGTTGGAGATTTGGTGTTCCTCAAAGTGGCTCCTATGAAAGGGGTGACAAGATTTGGGAGGAAAGGAAAACTAAGTCCACGTTATGTGGGGCCGTACCTGATTCTGAAAAGAGTTGGTAAGGTGGCATATGAGCTGGAGCTGCCTCCAGAGATGTCGGCCGTCCATAATGTGTTCCATGTGTCAACACTTAAAAAGTGTATCCCAAATATGGACCAAGTGATCGAGCCACAGACAGTGCAAGTGCAGGAGGACCTAAGCTATGAAAGCAGACCTATCCAGATCTTGGATCGGGAAGTCAAGAAGCTAAGGAGTAAGGAGGTACCCTTAGTCAAGGTTCTATGGCAAAGTCAACGGTTCGAAGAAGCTACCTGGGAACGCGAGGACGAGATGAGGCGCAAGTACCCGGAGCTATTCTAAGTTCGAGGACGAACTTTCACGAGGTATGGGGGATTGTAACGACCCAGAAAATTCTCTTAATATTTCTTTAAAATATTGAGCATGTCTAGATAATTTTTCGAGGGACCTAGAAATATTAACTCGAATTTTAACCTAGAAATCCATATTTTCTCATTAAAATTAGGAAAAATAGGCACTAATGGGCCTTATATAGGCTTTCTAGTACCATGATTATTGGTGAATTTTAGGTAAAAATTTATAGAAATATAAAGGAGTTTTAATGAGAAATATTAACATAATTATGGGGGAATTTTTAAGGGATTTTCGAAATAATAGGGAAATAAAATAAAAATAAAATAGAAAAAAATAGTGCATGCACCAAGGATTGAACCTTGGACCTCTTGTACAACCATGCATGCTCTAACCAATTCACCTAGCAAGGGAGTGCTATGAGGAAATGAAGTGGATTTTGGTTAAGCTTAGGGGAATATGAAGAGTCATGAAGAGGAAGAGACACCATGACTCTTCACTTACCCTCCTTAATGTGTTATAAAGAGGGGGCTTGTGAGTTACTTTCTTCCTTCCATCAATTCCATTTTTCTTCCTCCTCCTCCCTCATTCTAGCCGAATACATCAAGAGGGGGTCTCCCTTGGAAAAGGTTCACCTAAGGCTCCATCTCCAAGATCCAAGGCTTTTACAAGGGTACAAAGGCTAGGGGTGGTCAAGAGGCAACAAGATTTCCATCCTTCTCTCAAATCTAAGGTCTATAATCAAGATCAACCAATGTAAGACTCCCTCACCTGTGGTATAATAGTTCCTTTTGATTTTTAGCATAATATAAAGTTTGGTTTTGGTTTTGATGTTGAGAAAACCATGTTTTGGACCCCTATAGCATTCGGCCACCATGAGTTTTGGGTCCATGATGATGTTAAAAATCTTAATCATGCTTTCTAATGTGTTCTCATGATGTTTAGAGAATAAATATAATTTTTGGGAATTTTTGGAGTACCCTAAGACCCTTTAGGGTTTGGGACCATCATAAGGATTTCCATGGCTAGGGTTGGATTTAACTCTTCACTCATGTATTTTGTGTACCCTTATGATACAAGGGGAGGTTGAAGGGATTTATGTGAATTTTCACAAGGTCTTGTGACCCTAAGGGTTTCGGCCAAGAAGGAATCTAGGGCAAGGGGTTAAGGTTTTCTTCAAGTATGGGTTCCGAAAGCCCTATGGTAGGGTATGGTTGGTGTTTAATGTTTGATTGGGGATTTTATGGAATTTTTCCATGCACCCATGGCCTTGTAGGGTTTCGGCCAGCCCTAAGAAGGAGGGCTAAAGGTTAGGGTTAACCCTAATCATGAGCCCTAATGGCTTCCCATGGTCTTATAGGTAATGTATGGTTGTTTCTTTACCTTATGCTATCTTACATGTTAATTGAATGATGGAACCCTTCCTTATAGGTTTCGGCCAAGCAAGGTAAATAGGGTTTGGGGGGAGTTAGGGTTTGAAGAATGATGGTTTATGGTTTGTTATGAAGTATATATATAGGTTCAAGCATGTGGTAGAAATTATGTTACCTATAACCCTAACCTTAAGTACCATGTTTCATGTTTATATGTTTATGATTAGATGTCATGCTTAATAGGGTTTATTCATGAATGTCTTGTGTTCTATGCCATGCACTTGAATGGTAGGTAGTATGTTTATGGAAGTCCTACTTATGTATGCTTGGGATGAATACCATGCTTATGTATGAAATGCAATGTTTACCTTATATATCATGATCATGCAAACTCTATGGATTAGGATAATTGTCTATGCAAACATGTCATGTTCAATGAATATAATGCAATGCTTACCTTATATGCCATGATCATGCAAGCACTAGGAATAAGAATGATGTTTATGTAAGTAGGCCATGTTCTATGAATGAAGATGCATGTTATGTTTATAAATGAAGATGCATGTTATGTTTATGAATGAAAGGGCATGCTATGTTTTATGAATAAAGATGCATGCTATGTTTATGAATGACGAACACGGTCGATGGTCGACGGTACGACGGTACGACGGTCGTGAGGACCGGTAAATGGGCTGGTAGACGGGCCGGGTAGTTACACATGTCATGTTTTATGAATGAAGATGCATGTCATGTTTTATGAATGAAGATGCATGCCATGTTTTATGAATGAAGATGTATGCCATGTCTTATGAATGATGAAGCATGTAAATTATTTTACTTTATGAATGGGCTTGTACCGGACCGAAGTATGGGTCCAAGGGATGGGCACCTTAAGAATGCCCCGGTTCTGGACTACCGACTATGCTGTCCACGGTTCTGGCACTACCGAAGCTGTGCAACAGGGATGGGCACCTTAAGAACGCCCCGGTTCTGGGACTACCGACTATGCTGTCCTTACCCTAGTAGGTCGGGGCTCGCTACCTCGTATTTACTTAGGGATGCGCGCTTATGATGTATGTATGTGGTACAAGCCGGGGACTCCAATGATGTTATGATTATGTTTAAGTATTTAAAAGTATGATTTTTAAAAGTTAAGCATCCTTATGTATATGCATTAGACTCATGCATTCATTCATGTTATGCATTATGCCATGATAGTAATGTCTTATACTTATGTTTCATGTCAAGAAATATGCATGATAGTAAACGATTTATGCTTATGGTTATGTTAAGAAGATGCCCATATGATATGATAGAAAGCATGCCTATGTTTATGCCATACAGGTTAGTTCATGCTTTATGTTTATGTTTATGCCATGTATCATGCATGTTAAGAATGTTTCCTTATGTTTATGTTTATGTCATGTATCATGTCATGTTAAGAATGTCTACTTATGTTTATGTATCATGTCATGTTAAGAATGTTTATTTATGTTTATGTTTATGTCATGTATTAGGCCATGTTAAGTTGAATTATGTTTATGTCTATGTCATGTATTATGCTATGCTAAGTTGAATTATGTTCATGTTTATGCCATGTATCATGCCATGTAAATTTTAATTATGTTCATGTTATGTCATGTATCATGCCATGTAAGTTTATTTATAGTTATGTTCAAGCATAAAGTTATGTTTATGTTTCATGTGCTTATGATTAAGTGATGAATGGTTTTAGTGAGTAGGAAAGAGTCTTACTAAGCCGATGTGCTTATAGTCTTATTTTCCTTATACCGCAGATCACGCAAGGGGACAATAAGGAAGCAGCAGGAGGACAAGAATGTGTGTGTGTGGTAGTGACTTGGCCACGAAAATAATATGCTTACCGGTCTTATGCTAGAACTTTATGTTTGCTACTTATGTGTTTGAATAATGGCTTATGTGACTCTATGACATGATGTTAAGCATGACATGATATGATGCAAAGGATGAAGTTAATATGCCAAGTACCCATGTCATTATGTTAGGAATGGTAGTAGGGCATATATGTGTAAGTCTTAAAGTTATTCCGCTGCCTTATGATGTCCACATGCCCTAAGTATGTTAACGTAACGCCGCTTTATGGAAAAAAAAAGCGGGCGTTACACTTGTCTCCCCGACAACGACAGTTGGTAGAGAACGAGACCCGACATAGGTCTCGATCACTGTCGAGAGGGAGGAGTCGGGGGCGGCACCCAGTAGGTCTCCCTCATTGGAAAGAACCCCAAGAAGGGCAAGGCTCCTCCACGCGGCCCACCCTCTGGACACGCGGGGGTGATCTCTAGGGGACCTACCGGAGGAGATTCCCACCGGGCAAGGAAAGATGACACCCGGCGACTAGAGAACTACGCCATCAGGATGAGTCGGAGCCAACATCCTGACCCTACATATCCTTCGGCCTAGAGGACTTGGAAGACGTAGTAACTCCCCATGAATACACTCTCGTAATTCTTGCGCGCATTTCAAATTATGAGTTTAAGCGTATCGTCGTGGATATAGGTAGCTCTGTTAACATCCTCTACAAGGCCGCCCTAGACCAGATGATAATTGACGAGGATGAACTGCACCTAGTTTTGACTCCACTCTTCGTTATCACTGGATACCAGTACAGCTGATTGGGCAAATTACCCTATCGCTGTCGTTAGGCAGTAACACTCTAGAGAGGACTAGAAGGACCCCCTTCCTAGTCGTGGATGCTCCCTCATCCTACAATGCCATCTTGGGACGCCCGACGCTCACTATATTCCAGGAGGTGGTCTTGGTCTACCACCAGAAGATCAAATTTCCGGTGGGCGACCAAGTATCTGAAGTTTAGGGGGACCAGCTAGTGTCACGACGATGCTACAGAGGGGAAGTACGATCGGAGTCCCGCAAAAACCCAAAGTTGCATGAAGCCCTGCAAGTGAATCTCGCCGATCCCGGGGATCCACAGTGGGGCAGGCCTCACCTCGTCGTTGGAAAGCTGGCCGGAGGTGGATACCATCCACAGGAGGACCGGGGCAAAAAGCTAAAGTGGTTAGGGCATGCCAACTATCCCCTACCCTGTCGCACTCGGTAAGATTTTTGAGGCCTATTATGAACTTGTCTATGTATTCTTGCTGGCTTACAGTGATAGTCGTGAAATAAATAAGGCGTCTCATCATAAAAGAACCAATATATCTGCCTAAAACCCTATCACCTCGCGGTACGGCGGATGCCCGAGGTAAGTAGGCTTGGTCTGGGATGCTAAGGATGCCCGACCAAGAAATAAAATCCTATTACCTCATGGTGCTGCGGATGACCGAGGTAAGTAGGCTTGGTTTGGGTGCTACGGATGTCCGACCAAGAAATAAAACCCTATTACCTCGCAGTGCTGCGGACGCCCAAGGTAAGTAGGTTTAGTTTGGGTGGTATAGATGCCTGACCAAGAAATAAAACCCTATTACCTCGCGGTGTTGCGGATGCCCGAGGTAGGTAGGCTTGGTCTGGGTGCTACGAATGCCCGACTAAGAAATAAAACCCTATTACCTCACGGTGCCGCGGACGCCCGAGGTAAGTAGGCTTGGTCAGGGTGCTGCGGACGCCCGACCAAGGAATAAAACCCTATTACCTCGCGGTGCTGCAAATGCCCGAGGTATGAAGGCATGGTCTGGGGTTGCGGACGCTCGATGAAGAAATAAAACCCTATTACCTCATGGTGCTACGGATGCCCGAGGTAAGTAGGCTTGGTTTGGGTGCTACGGATGCCCAACCAAGAAATAAACCCTATTACCTCACGGTGCTGCGGATGCCTGAGGTAAGTAGGCTTGGTCTGGGTGCTACGTGTTGAGGCAATCTGTGGTCCAGAGTGACCAAGTATTTTGATGTTTGGGCAAAGGGTTTAAGTTAGGTTTACCCTTGTGTTCTTATATGTGTATGTTGAGTGTGCAGGTTGTACAGGTACACATATTTACTTGACTGGACGACCTCGGTACGGTGAAAGGTGGCATGAAGATAAGATGGAGGCTTGTGTGCACCCGAGGGACCTTGGAGAGCAGGGACGATGAGCTGAGGGGAGCAGACTTCGAGGCATGCGTGAAGGATGACATGGAGGCAAGCTGGATGCTAGCGTGCATCCAAGGGACGGGTGCCGAAGATGAAGAGGGCACGAAGGCAATAGTCGAGGCTGCTGAGTGAGGAGTCAGTCGAGTCGTGAGGGTACGAGTGTTGTGTGATTATACTCGGGAAATCCTAGGGGTTGAGTGCGGAGTGGAATGTACTCAGGAAGGGTAACCTTAGGTGGGTGAGTAGACCAGTCGACTGGCCTGGGGGCAGTCGACTGATGGAACTCACAGAAAGGTCTCAGCCCTGGGACCAGTCGACTGCCATGGGGGCAGTCAACTGATAGGTGGCTAGTGAGTTGGCTGAGAATTCGAACGTTGAGGTGCAACGGTCGAATTTCAGTGGCACCAGTCGACTGCCCTGGGGGTAGTCGACTGGTAGCGAGGGTTCCAGCCCGAGTCCTATTTAAAGAGGACTTCGTGGTGGCTGAGTTTCTTGATGAGTTTGGTCTTGGTTAAGGGCCAAACAGTAGTCTTTGTGCTCAGAGGTTCTCAAGATGTTGTGGTGAGGTTTCTCCACCCACAAGGAGCGACGAGGACTAGCCGGAGGTTATCCGGGGTTTGATCCACCGATGGATTCTTGGATTAGTCACCCGTCCGGGGTGGATACCAAGTAAATCTTCCGTGTTAGCATTGGTTAGTGTTGTTTATTTTGTTTATTATTATTTTCCGCTGTGCAAACTAACCGTGTAGGAAGAAACGGGGTTCGAAAATCGCTATTCACCCCCCCTCTAGCGTACGCCTAGATGATCCTTCAGTCGGTATCAGAGCAAAGGACCGCTCTTGATCGGACTAACCGCCGAGGGAGCACACGCTAGAGGAAGAAGAAAATGAAGACAAATTTGGGGAAGACATTTACACTCCACCGCCCTACGATCATGAAGACTTCGACTTTTGGAGGGCAAGGATCGAAACTTGGTTCGGAATGGAGTGGGCATGTAGAATTGCGCTTGAGGAGCCCTTCGAGATTCCAAAGGATAAGCACGGGAAGATGCTTAGGCCTAGATATTGAATCAAGAGCAACAAGATCAAGCAAGGGCGAATAAAAAGGTAATTGATATATTGCTTAACATTTTGCCTACTAATGTTTTGAATGGTGTAGGAGCATAGGAAAATGCACACGATCTATGGAAAAAGGTAGAAGAAATCCATAAAAACCCTACACGAGATCAATTAGTGGAAGAGGCCGAGGAGGTAAACTCAATAGCCCAAGAAGAGGAGAAAAAGGAAGAAGAATCATCTCCCTCCTCAAGTGAAATGGAAGAAGAAAGTGAGAGGTCCTCCACCTCATCTAGAGAAGAAGAAGAAGAAGTATCAATTTCAAGAATTGAGGGGGAGGAGAGATCCATTTCCATACCGGAGCAAGAAAAAGCTCCAACCTCCACCAAAGCCAAGACCAACGACCATATCACATGCTTTGGATGCAACGAAAATGGGCATTATAAGGTCAAGTGCTCGAAAGGTAAAAAGAAGGTAAAATCTACAATCATTTCAAGTTCTTTTAAATCTAACATGAGTTGTAGGAATGGAGGAGCCCAAGAAAAGAAAAAGAAAATCTGATGTTTCACATGTGGAGAGCTAGGGCACTACCACACCAAGTGCCCTAGAAAAGGAGAATTAAAGAAGATGGAAAATTTGAGAAGATGGGAGAAGGAGGAGAGAAAGAGAAGAAGCTTCCATCAAAGGGGAACTTCAAGGGTAAGGGAGATAATTCCTAACCCTAGATTGAAATGTAATGCAATTTCAAGTTCCTCAATGCATGATAAAAATAGAATTAATCATTCATCCATGCATGCTAACATTCATGAAAAATGCTTAATGATGCATAATTTTGGTTTCAAATACAATGATAGGACTAGGGTTAACAAGGTAGATCAAAACCCTAGGAAGAGCATGCATAATGATAGACCCAAGACCTCTAGATTTAAGGATCATGACACTAATCCCAAGATGGGAAGGAATGTGCCTAGAAAGGAGGTTGGGCCTAGGAATGTCCAAGGTGGACATATGGGGTCTAGGGTTAGAACTCTAGAAAGGGAAAATCAAGTCTTGAGGGCAAGGCTTGGTACATTAGAAAAGCCCTAGAAAGATTTACGGTTGGATCTAAGGGCTTAGACATGGTGTTGGGTAGCTTAAAACCCAACTACGATAGATCGGGTTTGGATACCGGTCTAAGACCTCTAAGGCCAATAAAAAGAAATATGTTGGGAAGACATATGATCATGGTAAGAAGGAGAGGTCCAAGGATGGCAAGGGGGTGTCATCCAAAGGGAAAGAGAATGACTTAACCAAAGACAAGGTGTCTAAGGTTAAGAGGGTTAGATTTGTAGGCCAAGAATCACCGGTGGCACACCAATGTGATCTAGTATGGATTGAGTCACCTAGGGAGGTGGCTAGGGCTAAGAGCTCAAGGGGGAGCTCTAGGAGCTTTTGGGGTCCATGGTAAATGGATTTCAAAAGTTTTTCTCCTAGGAAATTAGGTGAAATATGTCAAAAGGGATTGGAAGACTTGGGTAAGTCTTAACCCTAGGTTTTGGCACATTAGATGGAGTTTTAGGGAGAAAAGAATGAAAATACAATTATATTGGGTAAAATTGAGTTTTAACATGTGAATATCATGTAGTTCAATGATAGAAATGAACTATAGTCAAGGATAAGAAGAAACAGTAAGGAGAAATCACAATTGAAACTTTTGGGATGAGTTTTAATGATACACTTTAGGATAAGTTGAGTTTCATTCCAATCTTGGGATCCGGAGTATATTAGTTTGGAAACGTATTTTTCCCAAGTAGACATTGGCCCCACAAATCTCCCCACAAAATTTCAGAATTTTTGGAGATTTGTAGATTTATTTAGGCATTTCTGAAATTCGGACTGAAAACCTGAAATTCTGGTATCAGTCGACTGTCATTTGGTCAGTCGATGGTCCGAGTTCGAGAGCCTACTGTGAGTTTTCCCAGTCAACTGCCATTTGGGCAGTCGACTGATATGAAGGCTGAGGAAGAGGAGGCCTAGTGGACTGTAAGAAATTGTCAAATTAGAAACATAGGAAGGTCATGATGGCTTATGAAACTTTATAGGCTGATATCATATGATTTAAAATGCTTAAAATTCATTGGATGGTCTCAAATGATAAGTTCTTGAAAATCTCCCCCTATGTGTCTAGGATTGGGAGAGATTTGTCATTTTAATGATACATAAGCAAAAGAGAAGAGTTAAGGACAAATCTCATGTGGTAAATTATAAGTGTGAGTCTTGAAAAACACATGGAAGTATGGATGATTTTCAATGTTGATACAAAATGTCCATATTTAGGAAACTAGGAATTGTACCTAAAGTCAAGCACACTTGATATTTTCATGGAATCATAATTTTCTAGGATAGAGTATATTCTAGCAAGTGTGCTTGCAAACCTTTTAGACTTTCTTAAGTTTTGTTGAGTTCTTATTGGCACTAGGGATAAGGTTGCTTGGGGCAAGTCTTTGATAGTGTCCAAGGGAGAAGAACATGGTTGTTGGGTTGGGTATAACTCGACATGGTGTTATGGTGATTAAGTTGGATAGAACTTCACCTAGGTAAGTTGGAAATTGGAAGAAGGCATAGGTTAAGGGAGAGGTTGCCTTCTTGTTTGCCTTAATTTTCACAAGGAAATTCTTGGGTTTTGTGTCAAACTTGGGAATGGTGATAAATACATTGTGAATATAGTTTTCCCAAGTAGGTATGGGCACCACAAAGTTCTCCACAAAATTTGGAATTTTTGGAGAATTGTGGAATTTCTGGCGCGTTTCTGAAATTCGGCCAGAAAACTGATAAATCAGAGTATCAGTCGACTGCCCTGTAGGCAGTCGACTGGTCAGGGCTGGTGTGGGTATCCAGCAGCTGACGTGTGTCCAAAATGGTGTAAAACAAGTGTATGGGGTTTAGTACACTAGGTTTAGGACCATTAGGGATTAAAAGAACCGATAATTGGAATATTATTGGGGTCTTTTTGATGTATGACAAAGGGGGAGAAGTATTGGGTTTAAGTGGGAAACCAAACTTACCTTTGCAAGAAACCCTAGTTTAGGGGGAGCTAAGATTAAGGGGGAGCATGTTTGCTCCATTCTTGGCGTAAGGGGAACCTTGGAAAGGTTCTTAAAAAGCCTTTGTAAGTCCAATGTAGGGGAGCTTGGGAGAAGCTTTAAAAAGCCCAGTTTTGGTGAAAAATCCTAACTTAGAAGGTTAGGTGTTGAAAAGTCCTAACTTGGAGAGTTAGGTGTGGGGAGCCTTGGGATAGGTTTTAAAAAGCCCGTTTTGAAAAAGTCCTAACATGGAGAGTTAGGTGTGGATGCCTTGGGATAGGATCCATTTTTGCATTGCATATGCGTTATTTTGCTATTTGACTACTATCTTGTTTCCCTAACTTAAACGTATTGCCAAACATCAAAAAGAGGGAGATTGTTGAGGCAATCTGTGTCCGGAGTGACCAAGTGTTTTGATGTTTGGGCAATGGGTTTAAGTTAGGTTTACCATTGTGTTCTTATATGTGTATGTTGAGTGTGCAGGTTGTACAAGTACACATATTGACTTGACTGGACGACCTCGGTACGGTGAAGGGTGGCATGAAGACGAGATGGAGGCTTGTGTGCACCCGAGGGACCTTGGAGAGCAGGGACGATGAGCTGAGGGGCGTGGACTTCGAGGCATGCGTGAAGGATGGCATGGAGGCAAGCTGGAGGCTTGCGTGCATCCGAGGGATGGGAGCCGAAGATGAAGAGGGTGCGAAGGCAATAGTCGAGGCTGCTGAGTGAGGAGTCAGTCGAGTCGTGAGGGTACGAGTGTTGTGTGATTGTACTCGGGAAATCCTAGGGGTTGAGTGCGGAGTGGAATGTACTTAGGAAGGGTAACCTTAAGTGGGTGAGTAGACCAGTCAACTTGCCTGGGGGCAGTCGACTGATGGAACTCACAGAAAGGTCTCAGCCCTAGGAGCAGTCGACTGCCCTGGGGGCAGTCGACTGGTAGGTGGCTGGTGAGTTAGCTGAGAATTCGAACGTTGGGGTGCAACGGTCAAATTTTAGTAGCACCAGTTGACTGCCCTGGGGGCAGTCGACTGGTAGCGAGGGTTTCAGCCCGAGTCCTATTTAAAGAGGACTTCGTGGTGGCTGAGTTTCTTGACGAGTTTGGTCTTGGTTAAGGGCCAAACAGTAGTCTTTGTGCTCAGAGGTTCTCAAGGTGTTGTGGTGAGGTTTCTCCACCCACAAGGAGCGACGAGGACTAGCCGGAGGTTATCCGGGGTTTGATCCACCGACAGATTCTTGGACTAGTCACCCGTTCAGGGTGGATACCAAGTAAATCTTCCGTGTTAGCATTGGTTAGTGTTGTTTATTTTGTTTATTATTATTTCCGCTGTAAAAACTAACCGTGTAGGAAGAAACGGGGTTCGAAAATCGCTATTCACCCCCCTCTAGCGTACGCTTAGACGATCCTTCAGTTAGTATCAGAGCAAAGGACCGCTCTTGATCGGACTAACCGCCGAGGGAGCACACGCTAGAGGAAGAAGAAAATGGAAGACAAATTTGGGGAAGACATTTACACTCCACTGCCCTACGATCATGAAGACTTCAACTTTTGGGGAAGACAACATCATCAAACATGGAAGGCAATCATGATATCCAATCATTACTCGAGGCACTTACATACAAAAGGTAATAAGTCTCCCTTTATTTTTGAGGGGAACACCTTGACAATGACATCTCCAGGAAGTACAAAAGATAGGTATACAGAGGGGATGCAATCAGTGGACCCGGTGGAGGAGGTCATTCCTTTGCCCGGGCTCTCCCCTATTGCCTCATCTTTATCGTCTGACCGCTGAGCTTGGAGTCGTCTCCTTGTGATGGGTGAGCTGAGAACCATCTTCATTGTGGTGGCGACCTCTAATCTTCGGCTGTGAATGGGACCTCTGTGTCCTCTGCTAAAGGTAAAGCACGGAAGTTAAAGGACGTTGTTTAAGGCCGAAATCGTCCGCATGACAATTCATAGACGAAAAGGAAACACTCTGGATGCACAAGGTAAAGGAACGAGCAAGTTCCATTCAAAGGTCCTGATTATGCCTTACACCCAACTTACATTTGGAAACAAAGACGAAAAGTAGAATACAAAGGGGGAGAAGAAAAGGTGGCAGCTACAGTACCTTCCCCTGGATGGTAACCTTGTTGGATAGCTTGGCGGGTTTCCTAAGCGAATACATGGTCGTCCATGGGAAACCTCTCCATATCTAAGGATTAAAAATTTAATCCGAATGGAGACCTATCTCCCAAACGACCATCTCATCGTCGTACTAATTGATTCGAGTAACAACTTAGCCAAACTCAAAGTTCAAGCCTTGTAACTCGCCTAACCAACTAGTCGCGGAAAAGAAGACAAGAGGATCACCGGTTTTTGTGTTTATTATCAGGGTCCAAGATAATTAATCATGACAATTAATTAACAAATAATTAACAACAAGATTAATTATCAACACCACATAAAATGATAGAAACAAGGAACCAAAGAGAAGGTTATACCTTTTCTTTTACCTCTTGATCTTCTATTATATGACCCTCCCCTCTTGGACGTCATGTGAGCAACGATCTACCAAGAACCGGAATCACCAACACTTCCAATCAATCCTCCTTCTTGGGTTGTCGCCGGCCACTCCAAGGAAGAAGTGGTGAAGGAGATGAAGAGCAGAGCTCTTCTCCCTCACAACAACCCTAACCAACCTCACCTTCTTCTTCCTATCTCGCGGCACCAAGCATGCAAGGAAGAAGACAACTCTTTCTCCCTTTCCCTACCTTGTGGCGACAAACATCACAAGGGAAAGTTCACCGCCGGCCACCTCCCTTCTCCTCAAGCTACCGCGTGACACAAAAGGAGGACAGAATCTCCTCCTTGTCCTTGTGAATGTTGGCCAACAAGATCTCTGGGTGAAGGAATGAATGGAAGAAGAAGAAGAGAAGTCTCTTCTTCTTTTTCACCCCCCGGCATGCCCTATGATTGGTTGGAGTTGCTACTGTCGGCGCACTCTCTCTGCCCCTCAAGGTATCTTCGGCCAAGAGAAGAGGAGAAGAACTCCATGCTCACTTGCGCCGAACCTCAAGAAGAGAGAATGGAAGAGAGGAGAAAAAAACAACTCCTTCTCCTTGTTCCTCACCGCCGACCAACCCTAACCCTAGGGGAGAGAGAAAAGAGAGAGGAGAGAAGAGGAGAGAATTAGGTGTTGATTAATTGGATGATTTGGTTTCATGACACCATGGGGTATTTATAGGGCTACAATAGGGACCATGAGGAGGAGTTGGGTCTTGGCCTACTAATGGATCCAAACCCGATCTATTAATGAAGAATCATTCCATTAAAGACCCTTTATTAAACTACCTCACCAACCCCCATATTTACATATGGGCTCCACCTATTATGAGTACAATTTCTTCCCGTATTTAAGATATCGAATGTCCGTTGATTAATTTAAATTACTGACCATTTTAATTAATCAACCTCTAACTCCTTGACTAGTACCACTCATCCTTATTATCATGTTGGACCAAGTCCACTGCATGATTTAACATGATGAACCTTATGAGCTCACCAAGGGGGCATCATCATCCCAACTCACTAGGACACGAATTCCGTCTATAATCAATGGCACACCATGTAAAAATATTATTTCCCAACTTACCGGGCCTATCGATTTAACAGAATAAATCTCGCCTATTGGTAAATCAAAGAAATAAATATTAAGTACATGTGTCTGTTATTATATTGGGATTCAGAGCATCTACTCCATAATAAATCGAGGTTTGACCCAATTATAAAGTCACTATAAATTAGATCACCTCTATGTTGGTCTTGCTCAATGCACATAAAGTGCACTAGTGTAATTCTATGGTCAAGAGAAACCACACCAAATTACACTACAACCATCCCGATGGTTTGTCCAACTCCATCTCGGTTATGAGCCTCTACTTATACTCTTCAAAGGACTGATAACATGATCTTCTGTGTGCTACCACATACCATGTTATCTACAATGCAAAGTATCAGATAGTATGCACATACTAATATAAACATGTAATAGTGATCTTGTGATTTTGTTTCAAAATGTAGATGTTCATACAGAAAAGGCAAGGCTTTTAGTATACATCTTAACAATCTCCCACTTATACTCAAAGACTCTGCTGTCCTCCCAGTGCCATACATCTGACTCCCATATCCTCCACATGCCTATCAAAAGCTCTCGCCAGAAGGTCCTTAGTGAAAGGATCCGCCAGGTTGTCCTCCGATGCAATCTTGGCAACAACTACTTCTCCTCGCTTTACGATTTCTCGTATTAGGTGGTACTTGTGCTCTATGTGTTAACTCGCCTTATGGGCTCGTGGTTCCTTCGAGTTTGCAACTGCACCGCTGTTATCACAATAAATTATGATAAAACTGGGCAAACCAGGAATCACATCCAAGTCCATCATGAAGTTCCTGAGCCATACAGCTTCCTTGGCCGCCTCTGTGGCTGCCACATACTCAGCTTCCATGCTGGAGTCCGTCACACATTTCTGCTTAACACTCCTCCATATTATGGCTCCACCTCCTAAAGCAAACAAACCCCGAGGTAGACTTACATTTGTCCCTATCCGATTGGAAGTCTGAATTCGTATAACCCATAGGGAGTAATTGGTCTGCCTTGTAAACCAACATATAATCCCTAGTCCTTCTTAGGTTCTTCAGTATATGCTTTACCGCAGTCCAATGTCCCTGCCCAGGGTTACTCTAATATCTGCTAACCATGCCCATGACAAAGCAGATATCCGGTCTCGTACACAGCATGACATACATGAGGCTTCCTACAGTTGATGCATAAGGAACCACCTTCATCTCCTCTATCTCCTTTGATAGTTTAGGACACATCTCCTTAGATAGAGGAACTCCATGCTCGAAAGGTAGAAACCCTTTCTTGGAATTCTCCATGCTAAAATGAGCTAGGACAGTGTCTATGTATGAAGCTTGGGATAAGCATAACATCCTTTTTTGGCGATCCCTTATAACCTTGATCCCAAGGATGTGCCCTGCTTCTCCCAAGTCCTTCATATCGAACTGTTTGGACAAACATACCCTTACGTCTAACAATACTTTGACATTGTTGCCAATGTGAAAAATGTCATCTACGTATAGCACAAGAATACCACTACGTTTCTGTCACATCTCTTATATACACAAATCTCATCCGGTCTTTGAACAAATCCATATAACTGGATTGTCTTATCAAAGCGGATGTTCCTCATCATAGGTCCTGGGATCGGGTTCATGTTCGCCAGGGACCAAGTTCGATGACTCTCCCAAGAACATGAATCTCTCAGGTTGTCTAACAACCCTCCCACTACGACGAGGTACCACTTGTGTATCTTCTCTGATACGCGGTGCAGTGACTTGTGGTATATCCTCTTGTACAATTGGTCATAAGGTCGGAACGTCCCCTCTTAATTCCTCAAGAACAAGTCTACTCATGGGCTTGTGGTTCATCACATAGTCTATCTCTAAGAATCGGGCATTCGTGCTAATGATTACCCTCTAATCTTTAGGACTATAGAATAGACCACCTTTCGTCCCTCTAGGATAGCCTACGAACAAGCACACTTCTATACGAGATTCTAACTTATCAGTATCTCCCTTCAGCACATGTGCTGGACTACCCCAAATCTGAATATGTCTTAGACTAGGCTTTCACCCAGTCCACAATTCTATGGTAGTAGAGGGTACTGACTTAGATGGTACCAAGTTCAGTATGTACGCTGCAGTTTTCAGAGCATATCCCCAGAACGAATCCGGCAACTCGGAGTAACTCATCATTTACCTAACCATTTCCGTAAGAGTCATATTCCTTCTCTCTGCTACATCGTTCTGTTGGGGCGTATCGGGTGCAGACAATTGGGATTGAATCCCAACCTCTGATAAGTAAGTCCTAAACTCTCCCAAAAGGTACTCTCCACCACAATCTGATCGTAGTGTCTTGATACTTTTACCTTGATGTTTCTGCACATTAGCCTTGAATTCTTTGAACTAATCAAAGCATTCAGACTTGCGGCGCATCAAGTAAATGTACCCATTCAAAGCCACCTCTTGCCTGGATAGACATAGGACCACACAAATCAGAATGAACCAATTCTAACATATCTTTGGCCCTATACCCCTTGGCCTTGAATGTCCTCTTGGTCATCTTACCTTCCAAGAAGATTCACAGGTTGGGAAGTCTTCCACCACCAATGAACCCAAGGGCCCATCGGCTATCAACCTTTGAATCCTACTAAGGTCAATATGACCAAGCCTTAGATGCCAAAGATATGTATGGTTCATCTTGGAAGGTTCTTTTCTCTTATTGGTTAGACGATGAATTATTTACTTCTATTTGCATCGTGGGAAATTTGGTTTAAGAGTGTACAAATTGCCTATCAATGTACCTAAACAGATAATCTTTCCATTCCCTTTTTTATAAAAAAGTAATTGAATATCCATCCTTTATTATTTTAGAAATCGAAACAAAGTTCTTTCTAAAAGTAGGTACATAAAGGCAATTTCTTAAAACCAAAACTTTATTTCTATCAAATGATAAATAAACGTCTCCCACTGCAATAGCCGCTACCTCCGTAGCATTGCCCATGTAGACGGTAATCTCTTCATCAGCTAGTTGTCGGGTTTCCTGGAACCTCTGCAAAGCATTGCATACATGATTAGTGGCTCCCGTATCTAAACACCAAGTACCGGTAGATAACACCGCTAAACATGTTTCAACAACTAAACAAAAAGATATACCTTTATTCTCTTGACGACGGGGACAATCCGCCTTAAAGTGTCCAGTCTGCTTGCACGTGAAGCACTTGCCTTTTGGCTTCATCACGCCAGTTCGAGGTCCCTGAGATCCTACCGCTTCCTTTGGCCCATCTTGTTTCTTCTTCTTCCTGCCTTTTGGCATAGAAGTACAAACCCTTTGAGTAACCAAGGCATGGGAACTTTGATGAAAAAGCCCCTCTGGCTCATTGAGATGGGCCATCATCTTAAGAACATGATCCCTCACGGGTGTCCCCTCGACCATGGTAGTCGTCATCAAGTTTCTCATTGCCTCCTGCCTAGCGACCCGATTCTGGTGTCCGAAGAGTTCTTTGAGATTGAGCAACATGTCATAGGCAGTGGGCATGGCCTGATGCTGATGTTGCAATACATTTGACACAGAAGCCAAAATGTAACACCGCGCTATCTCATCAGCCTTGATCCACTTTCTATAACTCTCCCTCTCCTCTTCACAAGAATTCGCGTCAGGTTTAGGAGGACATATCTCATGCAGTACAAATTTGTACTCCTCAGCAGTTAGGACAATGTCCAGGTTTCTTTTCCAATCTATGTAATTAGGGCCCGTAAGTTTGTTTTCCTTAAGTATCACAGCTAGTGGGTTAAAGGTCATTTTGAAAATCCCTGAGAATCACAACAATCACAACTTTAGATTTCAAAATATATTGATTCCTCAAAACAATAATTTGAAATCAACCAACACCTCAAAACACTGAGAATTTTGCATGCCACGATGGTGTGGACGTATACGAATCCTACATTTGTAAGAGGCGGTTTTACCCATTAATTTTATTATCTTGTCAACCTAACTTTTTGGCAAATAAAATTAATAGTTGGTTCACTTCGGCCCTACAAATAATAGCAATGACTCCAAAGGGGAGGATACTATTATTTGCATCTAAGAGTTTACCATTACACGATACTAAGAAAATTATCTCAGATTATGTGTCGTCTGATGGAGAAAATCACACGCTCTTCAATAATTTTCTATAATCATGTCTGACCCAGTGATCCATTGAACAAACCCATCTGATGGGGAGGAAGGCACTCAGAGCCCACGCGTAGGCTTGTTCGCATCACCTGTCAATTTAGTAATGGAGGCCGCAGGACCCTTAGGGTCCCTCTCCCACATAGTTATTTATAATGAGGAATTTTCATGCACACGATAAGCACATAAACTAAAACAACAAATAAGAAAATTTCTAAATTTTTCCAACTATCATGACTTTAGTCTCCAATGCGCGTCCAGTTGTGTCTGATAGATCGAATGTGTCCGCTAGATGGGGGTGAATAGCGGTTTATCAAATATTTTGTTGTCTACAAAATTGTTAGCGCAGCGAAAATACAAATAAAATAAAACTAACAATAATAGACAATGCTAACAAACTGATTTACTTGGTATCCACCCTGGACAGGTAACTAATCCAAGAATCCGTCGGTGGATCAATCCCCGGATAACCTCCGGCTAGTCCTCGTCGCTCCTTGTGGGTGGAGAAACCTTGCCACAACACCAACCAAGCCTCTGAATACAAAAGACTACTAACTCAATTTACCCAAGCGAGTTTCGTCGAGAAACGAATGCATGAAACGAGCCCTTTTAAATAGGGCTCGAATCTGAAACAGGCGCTACCAGTCGACTGCCCCTGGGGCAGTGACAGGTCCCAGTCAGATTCGAACGTTGCCATACAATGTTCGAATTTGCCAGCCTGTTCCAGCCGACACTAGTCGACTGCCCATGGGCCAGTCGACTGGTACACACCTAAGCATAGGGTTTCATTCCCGAGTACATTTCACTCCGCACTCAAACCCTCCCGGATTAGCCCCTGAGTACAAACACTCATACTCAGACCCTCACAAGCCGGTTGACTCTTCACCAGCAGCCTCAACTGTTGCCTTCACGCCTTCTTCAACTTCGGCCCTCATCCCTCGGATGCGCACGTAAACCTCCAGTTTGCCTCCATGCCACCCTTCACGTATGCCTCGAAGTCTGCGTCCCTCAGCTCATCGTCCCTGCTATCCATCGGTCCCTCAGATGCGCACGCAAGCCTCCAGCTTACCTCCATGCCATCCTTCACCCAAAGACATCAACCAAGTCCATGTGTACCTGTACACCTGCACACTCATGTATACATATTAGTCCACAATAAACCCTAACTTAACTATATTGACCGCACACATCAAAACCCCATGATCCTCCAGATCATCTCAGGGCCGATTGCCTCAACAATCTCCCCCTTTTTGATGTGTGGCAATATGTTAAGTTAGGTAAACATATAGCAATAACAATAACAAAAACAATAACAAAAACAATAGCAATTGAAAATCAAAGCATAACACACAAGAGGCAACCTCCCCCTTAACCTATGCTTTCTCCCAATTTTCAATCCTCATTGCCTATACCAAGTTCCAACTTAACTCCAAAGTATCACAAATCAATTAAGGTTAAATTTCAACCCAAACCTAACTTAACACCCAAGTTCTCCCCCTTTGACACCATCAAAAAGATTGCCCCAAGCAACCCTACCCTTGGTGCCAAAAAGAACTCGACTAGATTTCTGAAAAACCCATCAGAAATCACCAAAACTCATTCTGCCCAAACTACCAGTCGACTGCCCCCCTGGGCAGTCGACTGATACGGCAGTTTCTGAATTTTCAGCCGAAATTCAGAAACGTGTATAAAATTCCAAAAAATCCAAAAAATATGAAATTTTACAAACACGTTTGTTAGAGTATTCCCTACCCTAGAAAAATATATTTCCATGAAAACGTCAACCGTGCTTGACTTTTGGTGCAAACTCAAAAATCCTCCAAAAGTGTCATTTTGTATCAATATTCAAACTCAATCATTATTCCCTATATTTGCCAATGACATCACCTTAGTTTTTCATACAAAATGATTCTCAACCCTCCCCTTTTCATATAGATATTTTTATTTGGCAAAACTCCCCCTCTTTTCTTCTTAACCCTAGATAGTTATGAAAACCCTCCTTATGCCTTTATTCTTTTAAAAAAAACTTGATCATACAATTTCAACATATATCATGAAGGCATACATAAGGATTTTTAACTTGAAGACCATAGCATCTTACCAAAGCATAGATAATTTTCAAACAGTACTCAAATCATAACATAAGATTGTCATATAGCAAAAACATAATTCATGACTTAAAACCACACAATATAGCAAAAACATAAGTGTATCATACATAAAACATAAAGACTGTCATGAAATAAAAACATAAGAAAGTAGCAAGGGCTAAAGCCCTGAAGTTATCCAACTGATACAAATTCAGAATAAGAGGTGTTTGAGAGGTATAATGATACATCAAATAAAAATGCTCTCAACACTGGACTGCTCTAACTGCTGCCATCTCATCAGATCATGTCGTCGTCACCGCCTGGAGGAGGAGGAGGAGGAGGAGGAGGTGGGGCCTGATAAGCAAGATGCAGCTGTCGTAGCATCTCGTACATGTCATCCTGACGGCTGGTAAACCCATGAACCGCCGCCTCAATCATCTGCTCCGTCTGCTAGACTTCGTGGATCTCCTCACAGATGCCATGAACATCCTCCTGAAGCCTGTGAACATCTGATCGGAGCTGAGTAAACTCCGCATGTGTAACCATCTCTACAGGCTCCTCATCCGAGCTGGACGACTCTGGACGCTCCCTCCAGACAAATGCCCCCTGTCGACTCTCAATGCCTGCCAAGGATAGCTTACGTGTACCGATCTGGTCATAATCCTTGGATAGGTGCTTGACCTGACCACTGGTGACGTGGATACCAAACTGCAACTGGAAAAACTCGGTCAAAAAGTGGCAGAAGGGCATATAAATTTTTCCATTAACACTCTGGGAAAAATGACAAATGGAGGTAAATACATGAAGAGAGACATCTATATCCAATCTCCGCTCAAGAGCATACATCATCACTAGGTGAGGCAATCGGATCCTTGCCCTTCCCTTAGTGACGATGGGTAGGAGACACTCTACAACAATCTTGTACAGAACATGACTAAAGGGACTCATAGGCTTGGCATCAAAAGTACGCTCAGACTCATGCCTATGTCTCCTAAAGTAATGCAAATGAATCTGATCGATGGTCACATCCGGAAACTCAAGCGGCTCAACAACATTGGGAAAATAAGTATTTACATTATTTGATGTCTGACACTTTAAAAAACTAGCCAAAACGATGGCTGAGAAAGGGATGGGGACTCCGGCAACTCAAGACTCATAAAGATTATTCTCCGAGTCAATGCAAGTCAAGTTGGCATAGAATTCATTGCATAAGTCAACATTGATATCATGTTGACAATATACTAGCTATTCTATACCAAAATGAGTGACCATCTCAACGATTTGAGGTGCCTTTTCTTGAAAGTAGGCGTTATTTAAATACCTACAATTCATTTGGACAAACTCATTTTCTCAAACCTCTTCTTGCATTCTAGAGACCTAAATCTAGCCTCTCCTGGGGCTTGCTGACTTTGATGGGATGAACCCTCACCCCTTGCCCTTTTGGAAACAACCCTAAAGTCCCACATTCATGCATGCACACCAAGCCGCCCCCACAAAACATTACATTAGTTCCAAAATAAGGTTTAAATGAAGAACTAAACCTTAAATCATGATACCTTTTCGCTAACCTCTTCATGATGTTGATTTTGAGAGATTGACTTGAGGAGAGGAGTCTTAACCAACCCTAGGAGTAGATCCGCAGTGAGGGTGGGCTTAGGAGGGGATTTTAGGGCTTGGAAGGAGCTTAGGATGCAAGAGGAGTCGGGGAGATGAAGAATCGCCGGGGTGGCACGCCTAAACCCTAGGTTTTGGCTGCCCCCGCGCACCCTTTTCTTTTATAGAACCCACGCACCAGTCGACTAGTAAAACTTACATAGGTTCCCAGTCCTGGACCAATCGACTATCAGTAGGGCAATTTACTAATACTAAATTTTTAATTTCCCAGTCTGAAATTCAGAAAAGTCTAACTAATTTCACAAATCTCCAAAAAATCTGAAATTTTATGGAGAGATTTGTGGATCCTATGTCTAATTGGGAAAAATATAATTTCAATCAAAACTATCCCGAATCCCTAGATTGATACAAACTTCAAAACTATCCAAATTTGATCATTTAAACTCAACTCAAAGATCTAATTTGAACCTCTTCTTGATGCTTCTTCCCATACTTGTTCATAATACATTAATAGCATCAATTTATATGGTATTTCTACATTAAAACCAATTTCTTTCAATTATAACCCCATTTTCAATTCTCTTTCTCCATAACTCTCCCTTTAGTGTGCCAATTCTCAAGGATTGAGGCTAATCTTAGCCTTTCAAACCCATTGGCACACTCCATAGACCATCTAGTCCCCTAGGAGTAAACCACTTAAGATCCATTTGTTGGTGCAGAATGCACCCAAGTCAAACCTGTGTTTTGATATTGGCAAAATGGTTCAAAAGTTAAGGGTCAGTTGTTGTCTAACAAGTTTCTTGAGTGTACAGGAAAAGCCCTAGCAAAGGACTGCTAGGCTCTGGCGAAGGACTGCCAGAATGGACAAACCCTAGCGAAGGAATGCTAGGCACTGGCGAAGCACTGCCAGACAGGAAAAGCCCTAGCAAAGGACTGCTAGGCTCTGGCGAAGGACTGCCAAAATGGACAAACCCTAGCGAAGGAATGCTAGGCACTAGCGAAGGGCTGCCAAAAGAAAAGACCTAGCGAAGGGCTGCTAGGCACCAAGCGAAGGGCAGCTTGGCAACTCAAGACCTGGCGAAGGACTGCCGGGCAAAAGTCCAACTGGAGGAGCCGGTTGGCACCTGGTAAATTCTCCCGAGAGGAGTAGGTGAGGACGCGTTCCCCTTGAGGGAACATTAGGCGTCGGTTCGACCTAGGGCTCCATTTTGGAGACCAAAGTCAGAACCAAGACAGCTAAGGCTGTATAAACTAACATAATATTTGCTGTTTTGGACTAACCCTGGATGCAGGACCGAAGGACTGTGTATCTGCAGCTCAGAGAGCCTCAAAGGAGTGAGGTAGTAGCTGGGCAGGGCGCCCCGAAGGTTCCGGGCGCCCCCAGAGTCAACCCAAGTCAGCAGACCAAGAAAAAGCTCTAACAGCAGCATTTCGGGGCGCCCCGGTTGTTCCGGGCGCCCCGCGCACTCCGGGCGCCCCGCATGTCGCGGGCGCCCCCAGTGCCACGCCGACTATCAGCTGCCCTCTCGAAGCCAAAGGATGAGGCTTTGACCGGTCAACCCGGGCGCCCCGCGCGCTCGGGGCGCCCTGGTCAAAGCTGATCCCGAAGATGAAGAGATCAGCCTTGACCGAAGCGATCACCGGATCGGAAGCCACGTGGGGGGCGCCCCCGTCGACCAGGGCGCCCCCAGGCCCTATATAAAGGGCCCTCGACCTTCTTCTTCAAATCATCAATTGCTTCGACACTTCTGCGCTCTTCTGCTTCCGCGACACGCTCCAAAAATCTTCCAACTCAAGCTGACGACGTCCTGCTGCTCCGAAACTTCGATCTACACCGGACGTCGGTAACGAAGAGCTGTATTTAAAGTTTACTAAACTGTTCTTGTTATAATCTTTCTTGTAAACTTTTACGAACTTATAGAATTGCCCGCAGAAAACGGTCAACGACCGTGGGCCTTGGAGTAGGAGTCGACCCAGGCTCCGAACCAAGTAAACCGACTGTGTTTGCATTGTTCTGTTTTTCTTTTATTTCCGCTGCGCACCCGCTCTTTTTAAATCCGAACGATTTGCAACATTCACCCCCCCTCTATCGCATCTCTCGATCCAACAAGAGGTATCAGAGCGGGGAATTCAAACTTGGTGCAACCACCAGTTTGAAAATTTTTCGGATTTCTTTCGTTTTTCTCTCTCAATTTTTTTAAATTTTCGTTCGAATTTTTCTTTCAAGGTTGGTGCAACACCCCTTGAAATTATCTTTATTTCTTTTCTTCCCGCACTACTAATCCAAGACCAAGTCTTGGAATATTCTTGTTTTTTTTTGTTGTTTGCTATTTCAGAACAAATGGCCATCCAAGAAGGCTTTAGCACCGCCAGACCTCCACTTTTCAGTGGAGAAGACTTTCCTTACTGGAAAAGTCGAATGGAGGTCCACCTGAAAACTCAGGTGGATATGTGGATAATCATCCAGTTTGGACTGATGATTCCCACAAATGCTGATGGCGTACCACAAAACTACTCAGAGTGGGACACTGCCCTCAAACGCAAGATTGAAGCTGACGCCAAAGCAACTCAGACCCTTCAATGCGGACTGACAAAAGAGGAGCTGAACCGCGTAGGCCCATTCAACAGTGCCAAGGAGCTATGGGCTAAACTGATTGAGCTCCACGAAGGAACTTCAGATACGAGGATCAGCAAACGGGACCTGCTACTGAACAAGCTCTTCACTATCAAAATGGCAGATAACGAGACAGCAGCCCAGCTCCATGCCAGAATCCAGGAATTGATGAACGGTCTTCACGCAATAGGTCACCAGGTTCAAAACCGTGATCTTATAAGGTATGCCCTAAACACGTTCCCTAGGACCACCTTGTGGGCATCTATGGTAGATGCATACAAGGTCTCTAGGGATCTTTCAAAAATTAAGTTAGATGAGTTATTCTCTGAACTTGAACTGCATGAACAGACTAACTGCAATTTGGCCGAGAAAAGTATAGCTTTCTTTGCAGGGAAAACAGGAAGAATGACTAAGAAGAAAACTCAAGTTGAACCTGAATCTACCTCAGATTCAGAAACAGAAGATCAAGAAGGAGATCAATCTGAACTGGTCAGGCTAGCTCGAAGCTACTACAAAAAGTTGAAGAACCAAGCCAACACACGGAGAACAAGCCGAAGAAAGGATGAACCAGCTGAACCAGCAACTGACAAACACAAGCCCAACGTAACCTGCTACGAATGCAAAAAGAAGGGTCACTACAAGACTGAATGTCCAAGCCTAAAGGAGTCCAAAAAGACCAAAAAGAAGAAGGCACTCCAAGCAACCTGGGACGAGTCTTCCTCAGAAGAAGAAGAAGAAGCAGCCCAGTCCACTCTTCTAGCCCTGACCGCTTCGGATCAAATCGAGACTGACTCAGACTCAGACCAGGACGACGGCAAGCTGACATTCTCCGACGACGGCGAAATAAGGGTAACGAGTTTTTCAAAATTGCAATTGAATTTGCTTATTTCCTATCTATCCCGAGATTTGGCGAAAGCCAAACTCTGAATCGAGTCCCTCCGACAGGAAGTAAAACTCCTGAAAGAGGGAGCTGATTCTAAATCCTTAACTGAGAAACTTCAGGAAGGAACCCCTGATCAAGTTGAAAAACTTGAATCAGAGAATTCCTCCCTGAAAACTCAAGTTAAGGACTTAAGAACAGCTTTAGAACGATTCACTTCTGGTTCCAAGAATCTTGATCTGATTCTGGGAAAATAGAAGTCTGTTCTAAACCGATCCGGACTTGGCTATAGAACCAAATCTCGGCAAAGATCTTACTTTGCTGTACTGAACCAGTCAAGACCTAAGGTTCAGGCATGGGTGCCAAAACTGTGCCTGACTAAACCAACTGGTTCAAATCAATTTTGGATCCCCAAGGACAAGATTCACATCTTGCCTAACCCATACAGAGGCTTTAGTCCAGGGGGAGCCAAAATCAAAATAATTTTTATAATTAGATAATTTTTTTTAATTGATTGATTGTTTGTTTATTTAATTTTTTTTAATTTTCATGCTTAGATTTAAGGAATACTTAGATTTAAGGACTAAATTACTTGAAACTTGAAAACATAGTATTGGGAGGAGGTGAGATGATAGTACGTTGGGGAAACCAACTCTAATAAGATCAAGTCTACTTGGTCTCTTTAGACTGGTGAAACTAGCCGAAGCTACCGATCCAAGAACCAAGCTAGTTAGACCAGAAAATGACTTAATTTAATCTGAAAATGAAATTTCATTAAAAGGCTTTGTCAAGGAAAGGGTGGATGATCCCATAAGGCTACGGCCAAAGAAGGCCTAGTGCCTCGCCAAGACCTGGAAGCCAATTTCTGAAATTCAAATTCAAATTATCTTTTGTCAAATTCGAATCTAACTCAAATTTCAAATAATTATAGATTCTAATCTGTTTTCAAAACTTCTATTTTTCAAACTTATTATCTTTTTGAAAAACACTTAATCTGTTTTCAAAATTTCTTTTTTTTTATGAAAATTAAATAACTTTTTCGAAAATAAATTGAAATTCCTTTTCAAAACTAATTTCTACCCTCAAACCTGTCTCACAAAAACCTTAAGGTTAACGTGATTGAAAACCCTAGATTTGGGTGAGACAGTAGGAGTAAAACTCAATTTTCTCTAACTCTGAGTGAATTCACCAATTCAAACCATGGTCAAACCCAGGTCAACGAGTCAAATCTTAGTCAACATAGTCAAAACAAACTCAAACCATGGTCAAACTGGCTAAACAAGGACAAGACATAAAACTTGTCCCTATCTGCTCAAACCGGGGCGCCCCGAACCACGCGGGCGCCCCCAACAAGCCTTTTTCAACTCCCAAGGTAAAAGCCGCGCTACCCCTTGACCAGGGCGCCCCGACCCACGTGGGCGCCCCGATCAATGCTCAGCAGTCAAAAGCTGCGTAAAGCAGCTGACAGGGGCGCCCGAAAAGTAGCGGGCGCCCCCAATCAGCGAAACCCGACAGACGTCGGGAAAGCACTGACAGGGGCGCCCGGAATGCAGCGGGCGCCCCGCCCCCCTTCTTATTTTGCCTATAAATGCACCCGAAATCCTCATTCTTTCCACACCAAAAACCAATTTCATTCCTCACTTCTTTCCATCCAAGGAGTCTTACAAGCCCTCATTCTCAACCATGGCTCCCCGGTATGATTTTTTTTAAAAGTTTTTTTCTTCAATTAAATTTCCTTCTTCATACACTTTCTCTTAATTTAGAAGACGTCGAACAAACCAACCCGAACCCGGTGCCGAACCAAGTCCCGACCCTAGGTTCCCTACCCTAGAGTTGTGTAACAAATTTGCTCGAACCACTTACAAACCTATTAAGATGAGCTATCTTAATAGACTCTTCTTTACCCAATCATGCCCCGTAGCCTTGAATATTATCAATTTCTATCAATTAGATAACCTTGTCTTCTGCACTCATGCCACCAATGAATCATTATGTGCAGAATTTTACAATAATATAGTTCAACAAGAAATCTTATGTTTTCAACTACTGTTCAGGGAATACCATTAGCTATCACCCCTACTCTGATTAATCGATTCCTTGGACTACGACCCTCTCAGTCCACCTTTTGTTGCTACCCACCTAGGAATCCTCCGTTTGATGCCCCTTATGCTCACATAACATTAGACATCATCCATTCCTACTTTTACGATGAAAATATACTTCCCGCAAACAGACAATTCCATGCTGTTAACCTTCGGCCACAGGACTATGCCCTATACAGAGTCCTGGTCCGTTGTATCTCACCACTGTCCACTAGAGATCTCGGAATCATCCGACCCTTCCATGCCTTCCTTCTATATGCCCTACTCCATCACCTCGACATTGACATAGGACTCCACATATTTCAGACTATGTTGCATGCATCCAGAGTCACGACCCAGGGACGTGTTCGTACTCCATACTGTCACATCATCACCTCCCTCCTTCATCACCACGGTCGTGACATTACTATAGGAGAGATTACCGCTATGACCGACTTCGACGAAATAGGATTTAGGAACTTCTCCTTAGCGGGACTAGAGTATCGGCCACCGGGATTCTGAGTTGGAAACGACAGCAGGCCGGAGCTCCGATCGACCCTGACGAAGAGATAGATGTTGACGTTGGAGATGTAGCAGCCAAGCACGAGCACATATCATGAGCCCGCTCCACCGACCTTGTACGAGAGAGTTACACGACTCGAGACGAACGTCCAGAGCCTCAGAGAGGAAGTGGAAGCGAACCATATTGAAGACCGAGAGACAAACTTAGGTTACTACAACAACATTATGAGTACCCTCACAGCCGACAGAGATGCCTGGAATGCACAGTATCATGAGATCATGGCACGATTTGATGCATGGCAGCCGGGCCATTTGATCATCCTGGCCCTTCGTCTTAGATCTTGATGCATTGTACTAGTAGTTACCCTACCTAGAAGGGTTGACTGGTGTTTGACTTGTGTTGATCTGTGCTTGACCTATATGACTGTTATGTTTTCCTCACTAAGAAGGCAGTTAGGGTTGTGCTTAGTAGAATAGAATCATTTGTTTTTTTTTTAAAATGTTTCAAATTGATATTAAAATGGTGTTTTTTTAAAAAAAAAGGTTTTTCTAACTTAATCTTAAAAAGTTTTACTCTGGTTTTAAAATTTTTTCTTGACTTAGTTTTATTTCAAAACTACCCCCTTCAAAACTAGGGTTTTCTTCGAAATGGACTTAGCCTAGGCTCTAACCCTAGAATTGCATGCACCTATAGATCTAGAAGCCAGCATCTCACAAGCACCTTAGGGTACCTTGAGTGATAACCTAGAAAGAGTTGAGATGCTTAGGTCTTTGCCTCAATTCAAGATGCTTTAAGTCAGTGCATCGGCAGTAATTGGGGCACTAAATGAACAGCAATCAGGTTAAGTGTCAAGTTTAGACAATCTAACTTGAACAATGCACTTAACTTGACTAACCCTAGCGAAAACTACTGTTTATAACAGTTAGTAAGTAGCTAATTGGGTTAGACAGGTCCCTAAAAGATTTAACCAGACTTAGGTCCTAGTTTGTTTCAGTACAGCAAATGCTTTATTTAATTATTGCAAATATTTCTTCTGCATTTTTTTTGATATATGTCAAAGGGGGAGAGGTGGAAAGGAAAGAGGGAACCCAAAAAGTTTTTTTTCAAATGTTTTCCTTTATTCAAAAAAAAAGTTTTTTTTCAAATGTTTTCCTTTATTCAAAAAGTTTAACCTCAAAGTTAGAAATTCAAAGCTCAAATTTATCCTGTAAAAATTTCTAACTCTGAATTATTTCTAAGCTTAAAGCTTAATTTTTTGCTTAAAATTTCTAACTCTGAAGTGTTATTAATTTTTGCTCAAAATTATTCTTTGAAAATTTTCTAAGTCTGAAATTTTTCCAAAACTGAAAATTCTAAGTCTGAAGTTTTACCAAAACTGAAAAAAAGTCTGAAATTTTCCAAAACTGAAAATTCTAAGTCTGAAGTTTACCAAAACTGAAAATTTTCCAAAGTCTGAATGTTTCTAAAACTGAAAATTTGTCTAAAGTTTTCTAAGACTTTCCAAACTTAGAACATCTTTTCGAAAAAAAACTTAGCAA